>SKCR01027576.1:0-92935 GCA_019454045.1 Zanthoxylum bungeanum | reverse complement strand
CTGAAACACGAGAATATGCAAAAGCCTATGTCGATGGTCAGATGCAAACACCCAGATAGCTCAATTAATCATATGTCTATGTTAACCAAGTTACCTGAATTCATTCAGTTCAAGTTCCAATTATGGCTACCCCCGCCCGACAGGTATATGTCTATCCTGGAAGAAAATATTTTAAGAGTTATCTATCCATAAGGGAGATCATGAGCTATTGAATTTAAGGTTGAAACCTAAAATCCATTTTCCAAGTTCATTTTAAGTTTACCACATCAATCTTATTGGTGATCAGGCAAAAAGAAGCATTAAGCTTAATATTCAATAAACAAACTAAAGTATTACCCATAATATAATTAAATCAATTATTAAGCATGTGAATATTGTGTTTCATCACTTCCCTAGAATAAAAAGGAAGTGTTGGGGTTAGAGGATCCACATTTAATATTTCAAACCTACGAATCTCACTTATTATAATATGGAATTTGTCATTATTATCCAATTAAGTTAAACTAGCCAAAAAGGCAGTGTCATTACTTGTCCATAAATCAGCCATATAGGCGGTAATCATCTGTCACCTGAAGATCGACCATATAGGCGGTGTCACATTATGTTACATAAATAAAACCAACCATTAAGGCGGTATTAGCTTTTAATCCATGTGATTAGATTACAATTTCTATATTATAAATTAAGTGAGATTGACCTAAATAATCATATTAAATGTTTCACCCGTCCCCCAGCGGAAATTAAGTACGAAACATAAAATAAAAATAAAACAAATAAACTATTATTAAAACTAAAAATAAAAGTACATAATTAAAAGTACAAAAATATAAACACACGAGATACAGTCCTCAGATCCTTATTCAGAACCTTCTGGAAAATATGAAAAATTCTAAATGAGATCAAATTCTATTTATTGGCAAAAAATACTTCTGCGCGTCGTGACGCAGATAGCCTTGCGCGTCGCGACTCGATAAGCTGTCAACGCGTTCTTCTGATATCGTGACATATGTCCACGGAGCGCCACGCGTCGTGACTCATAGGTAATCTACGTCGCAATGCGCAAACAATGATTATCAATAGCTTCATAATATAGGCGCGTCGCGACATAAAGAAGTATACGCGTGGCGATGCGTGAGTAGTGAAATTCCATTTTTACTCTTTTTTGTCTGTTCTTTGTCGTTTTAGCTCCGATTTGATTTCATTGAGTCCTAAATCTTTATTTATCTGCAAAACAACACAAAACACATCAAAACTTTCATCAAACCCAAGAAACTAAATAAAATATTAGGTCAAATGAGCGATAAAATGTGATATATTTTCCGTTCATCATCTCCGGACGTCTTTATTGCCTTCACAAGGGTCCTAAATCCATCACTGAGTATAGCAATACGTAAAGTCCCTATCTGATATGCTCACTCTCATGAATGCTCCATTTGCCCTTGACTGCCTCACCAATAAAATTTTAGCCGATCTTGGCGATGAATACACCTCTCTGAGCTCTGCCAATTAGGCTCGGGAATCCTCTATTTCTTTCGACGAGCTTTATGAAAAGCTAATTTCTTTTGAAGCCCAACTCTAACAGGCCTATGTCATGCCTCATCCAAGCCCCATTTCTACCAATACCGCCCATAAACCACCTCACTTCAACCATAAATCATACCTCACTCCACGACCATCATTCCCTGGCCAAATGCGTCCCCATCAGGCTTACCCTCAGCATCCACCCACTCCCAATGTCTCAGTTCTTGGCCTGTCACCTGCTTCTAGCGCTACACTGAGTGGCTACTGCCAATTTTATAATCAACAGGGCCACTTGGCCAAGCATTGTCCCTATCTCTAAAATATCCCTCATCCACCTTAAGCACCATGACCCTCCCATCACTCCCGCCTCCCGTCACTACAAGAAATTTTTACCGCTCCAGAACCCTCTCCTACTTGGATCCTTAACTCCGGGGCCTCTGATCACAACACCAATGACCTTCACAATTTATCTCTTCACACTAAGTATAACGGTCCTGACAACGTCATGATTGGGGATGACACCAGTCATCCCATAACACATGTCGGTTCTATGCTCTTCTCTTCTCCTACACCTGTTTTTTAATTTATCTTATATTTTATGCGTCCTATCTATGTCTATATACTTATTACCTGCTTCTAAACTTTGTCTTCAAAATAATGTGTCTATTGGGTTCTTACATGACTCATTTTTTGTAAAACATTCACATACGGGGAAGGTTCTGCTGCGCGGCCACAACAAGGACATGACATATGAGTGGCTGACTACAGACCCTATACTTGCATTCTCCTCTATTGTCACTTCCTTAGTGGATTCACACTCTAGATTAGACCATCCTTATGCTCGGGTTCTAGATCATTTAGTTACCCAGAATAAGATTCCAATGTCATCTCGATTTCTTAAAATTAATAATTGTAACTCGTGTCTTTGCAATAAAAGTCATAAATTACCGCTGAGGCCGAACTCTCTTGCCAGTAACTATCCTCTCCATTTGGTTTATTCTGATGTCTGGTATTCTCTTGTAGAATTCATTGACGACTTTGACTATTATGTCATTTTATTATTCATTTCATCAAATACATATAGTTTATCCCATGACTTGAAAATTTGACTTTTTTTTTATTTTTTATTTTTTATATTCGTTACCTTTCGTGCCTTGGTGGAAAAATAATTCCAATCCTCCATTTGTCGTCTATATACAGATAATGATGGTGAATACATGTCATGACTCAAAACCGGGGCCAATGACAATAGGGTAAATAAACAAAACAAAATTATAACAAGACAAGCCAAATGGTCAAAAAGTCATCAAAAAATTATCAAAATATCAAAACATGACTTGATCAAAAGGGATCAAATTGTAAAATTCCAAAACATGCCCCGAGGACTTTAAAATAAAAGAAAATATAAAATCACATGGAAAATATGATAAACATTCCCACAGTTTAAATGTGAACACCTATCGTGAAAAAAATAATTAAAATTCAAATAATGGTCCGACTATGCAATGCATCACATAAACAACTATGCAGTCTGATAATCTCAAATACAAGTCAATTACCACCACGAATGCACGAGCGCCGTCGACACAAAGAAAAATTCTCAACACTCTTGAGGAGTCAAACCCGTTCACTCTCTGAAGCTCCAAAACCAATAACGCATTCGCAAGCTCCGAAGTCTAATCTGAAATATTAAATTGAGGGGTGAGCGAAACCACGTGCTCAGTAGGGATTAATGTACTCACCATAATTGGTTTTACCAAAACCCTACATGGTTAGTATAGTACATAAATATAAATATATATATATATATATATATATATATATATATATATATATATATATATATGTCCAATAAATAGTATTAAGGATGCGAGTTAAGAAATAACTATAAGTTATACATTTTATCAATATTAATAAAGTATACATCATTGATAACATTGATCATTTAAATAAAAACATGTGAGTGAAATGCCACACGGGGCCACGTAACCAAACTCCCAACACTGGAGCTGTAGATAAATAATGTGCCACAACGGGGCCACATAACAAACATGATCATATACCACGAAGAGCTCCTCATGATCAAATGCCACAACGAGGTAATAATAAATAAATCATGCGTAGCTTCATGACTTTCACCCAGAGACGCGTCATCACCATCCAAATACTGCCACTCAGAGCTACGTAACAGTTGCCGCAAAAGGGTCAACTAGGGTCTATAAGGTGGGCCAAAACAGGGATCCACACAAACAAATGCCACAACAGGGCAATATGATAACCAAGATGTGAGCCACAACATGGGCTCCACATATGCCAATTTTAATATTTTTACCGAACCAAGTCTAATCCAATTTACATTTGTACTACCATGTAAATGTTTATCAAAACAAAACAATAAAATTTATTATGATCGCGTCGTGCCGTCCAACGCACCATTTCACATTTCCATAAAACATGGTTAATATTAAAAATCAATTCATATCATTTTAATAGGCATAATATAATGATATACATATATATAATTTAAATCCACAATTAAAATGAGTATTGAATCCCTACCTCAACCCCATGCTCGAAGCGTGAAATCGATCTCACAATGATGCTAAACGCGCTCAAACTATTCCGTTGGTCTAACAGCTACCAAACTCTTTTCAGACTCACCCGACACGCTCTACGAGGCACGCAGGTCCTGCTGACCGATGACTGCCCAAAGATCACCCAAAATCGACATCTCAAAACTTGAGATGTAAAATACACCGAATCAGACTCTCGCACAAATCTAACGGAAAATCGGCATGGTTCCGTTTAAAACACGGGCTTTCAATTTACAGTTCAATACCATAAATTCTCATCCGGGCCTACAACAACCACCTAACCACACTTCACAATCAAGGCCACAATCCGAAAAAAAACAATTTAAAACTCAAATCTCAATACAAAGAAATAATCCAAATTCGATAAATAAACGAGTAAAAATACGACAAATACACGAAAATTAGAGTTTGGGTCCATTACCGCCCGAAAGGGTCGAACTAACGTATTGGAAAAGTTGAGAATGAGGTTCTACCCAGACAAATCGGTGCACCGCCACGCCGCTTCCATCAATAGATGTTCGCCATCGAGCTGAGTCCAATGGTGGTGGTCACTCGCCCAACGGAGCTCCGGTTTGCCGTGAATCATCCAAAAACTGTCAGAATCTTCTAGCTCTCCCATTGTCGGAAAATGACCACCACCGGTGACACTACCACTATCAAAATGCTTGTCACAATCTACTCTCTATTTCCCCCAACTCTGAAGGCCAGAAAAACGCCTCGACTAGCCGGATCTCTCTCCATCATACACCCACGTGAAGAATAAAAAATGAAGGGGAAAAAATAAAATGAGAAATGGACGCACGTTTGGAAGAGAAGAAAACAATTTTTTTTATTATAAATGGGTTGGAAAATATCAAAGGAACCCCTGGATTTTGGGTCAAATAAAAATTGAATAAGACTCATGAAAATTTATCAATTAACCCCTAAATTCAAAAATTCAAACTTTGACCAAAGACTTTAATGGGAAAAATAGTAAAACCCCTGCTAAAAATTTGGGTTATTACACCATTCCCTCCTTAAAAGAATTTCATCCCGAAATTCAAAATACACAGAAGGATCTAAGTACAACATCATGTACATAGGTCAAAAAGAAGAGAGTGTCTCAAGCACTTAATCAATAAACCCGAAAGCATGATGTCATACAAGGCCATGTCACACAAATGGACCCACTAACAAAGTATTGCCCGCTTTGGGCCTCACAATAAGGATGGATCACAAGTCCTAGCCCTACACCCTCACAGATTTATTCGTGGTACCACTAGTTCCTGACCCAAAAAGAAAAATGAACTAAGAAGCTGAAATTGGAAAATATAAACACAAAACTGCAACAGGACTGAAATTCCATAACATGACCGTAAGCTAGAACAAAATATGAAAAAGAAAACATCACAACGTGGTTACACGTAAACATGAAAAATTGAAAAGCACGTCAAGACTTAAAATATGTAAGCGTAATATGAAAAATGCAACATGATTCGAAAATACATAAACATGACCTCAAAAGACATGAGTCGTTTCAACGTCAAGCGAAATCTGATTTAAAACAACTTAATGTCAAATGAAGACATAGAAACACATGTAAACTGTAAACATGAAAGCATAAAAACAAACTGTAAAACATAACATAAGTTGAAATCGAACCACGTAGAGAAAACGCAAACATGAACTTGAATGCGAATGAGTCTATGAGGGTGATCAATCCCCATGAGGCATCGCGAAAGACATAAAAGAATGTCAAACAAAATCATTTAAATATGACACGTAAGCTGGAATCATAAACTGTATAAATGAAATTACGAAGAATGTGAACCGAAAATTAAAATCATGACACACGAAAGACAACAGTTAAAAGCATGTAAACATGACACATGAAAAACGCAAGTTGTGAACATGTAAATATGATGTATAAAATACATTAATAAGCTGGGAATCATGAAAAATGACAGAAAATTGTAAAATATAATATGAGTGAAAACTGAACTACGCAGTAAAAACGCAAACATGATCTTGAAATCACGGTCAAAAACTAAAATTGAGAATAATAACGTGCACTTTGAAAACATAAAACGAGCTGACACAGTAACCATAATCTAACACGTACTAGCTTATGCATACAAGCTCGTACAATGTTCATTATCTATTTTGGAATAGGTACGAGATGAACGTCGTCTGAACAGAATCATAATCAGTTCGTTTAATCATGAGAACATGTCATTGAAAACAAAATTCATAAACATGTGACACGTAATCGTAAGTTAAAAATGTCACATAAAAACATAACCAAAGACATGAGCTGTGACTTGAAAATATAAATCGAATACGTAAATTGATAACGTAAGATGAATACATCAACTTGAAAACATAAACCGAATACGTAAAATGTAAACATAAATAATTTGAAAACATAAAACACAGGAATAAGGGAAACATTCATTCACCAAATCTCAAGACCTAACGAGTTCGCAACCAGGCTTATAACCCTTCTCGACACGTCGCATATCGCCATGCGGGATCCACAATTGAACGAGTAATACACCAGAGAAGCTCAATGAGCCAGACTTGACATTGACCAAAAGTCAAATCCTCTATTCCAAAATATGGAACGTCAATAATTATGCAACAATCTCTTACCCGAAAAGTAAGATTATAACCTTTTAGGCAAGTAGCCCAAATCTGAAGCTTTGGTCCTATAAGGTTTTAATCTTATGCCAGCATCAAGGTCTCACTATCATAATCACTTCGCGGACTCTAACAACTGAATATGTATTATATTACTAGACTTTCGCCCTAAGATGATGTATATAGACCAAAACATTGAAAACGCGAAAACAAACCCAAAACATTTCCTTGACAAGTGTCACATCCCAAAGAAAGTAAAGCTGGTGCTCTAATACCAAAAATACTGGCACGACCTAAAATCGAGGCCAATAACAATGAGATAAATAAATAAAACAAAATTATAACAAGACCGATCTAATGATCAAAAAATCAGTAGAAAATAATCAAAATATCAAAACATGACTTGGTTAAAAGGGACCAAAATATAAAATTTCAAAACATGCCTCATGGATCTTAAAATAAAAGAAAATATAAAATCACATGGAAAATATGATAAAACATTCTCACAGTTTAAATATGAACACCTGTCGTGAAAAAGTAATTAAAATGCAAATAATGGTCCGACTATGCAATGCATCACATAAACAACTACACAATCTGATAATCTCAAATATAAGTCAATTACCTCCATGAATGTACTAGCGCCGCCGAAACGAAGAAAATTACTCAACACGATCCGAACACTCTTGAGGAGTCAAACCAACTCGCTCTCTTAAAGCTCCAAAACCAAGAATGCACTCGCAAGCTCCGAAGTCCAATATGAAATGTTAAATTGAGGTGTGAGCGAAACAACGTGCTCAGTGGGGAATAATGTACTCACCTGAATTGGTTTTACCAAAATCCTGCATGGTTAGTATAATATATAGATATATATATGTCCAATAAATAATATCGAAGATGCGAGGTAAGAAATATTTATAATTTATATATTTTATCAATATAAATAAAATATACATCCTCTATAATATTAATCATTTAAATAAAAACATGTGAGTAAAATGCCACACGGGGCCGCGAACCAGACTCCCAACACTGTAGTTGTAAACAAACAATGTGCCACAACGGGGCCACATAACAAACATGATCATATGCCACGAAGGGCTGCTCATGATCAAATGTCACAACGGGGTAATAATAAACAAATCTTGTGCAGGTTCGAGACTCTCACCCAGGGACGTGTCATCACCGTCCAAAGAGCGCCACTCGGGACCACGTAACAGTTGTCGTAAAAGGGTCAACTAGGGTATATAAGGTGGGCCAAAACAGGGCTCCACACAAGCAAATGCCACAACAGAGCAATATGATAACCAAGATGTGCTCCACAACAGGGCTCCACATATACCAATTTTAATATATCTAATTTTAATATGTTTACCGATCCAATTCTAATCCAATTTACATTTATACTACCATGTAGATATTTATCAAAATAAAATAATAAAACTCATTATGGTCGCATCGTGCTGCCTAATGTGCCATTTCACATTTACATAAAACATGGCTAATGTTAAAACGCATTTCATATCATTTTCATAGGCATAATAATGATATACATATATATAATTTAAAACCACAATTAAGATGAGTATTGAATCCCTACCTCAACCCCATGCTCGAAACGTGAAATCGATCTCACAATGATGTTAAACGCGTTCGGACTATTCCGTCTAACAATTACCAAACTCTCTTCGGGCTCACCTAACATGCTCTACGAGGCACGCTAATCCCGCTGATCGGTGACCGCCCAAAGATGACCTAAAATCGACATCTCAAAACTCGAGATGTAAAACACACCGAATCAGACTCTCGCACAAATCTAACGGAAAATTGGTATGGTTCCGTTTAAAACACGAGCTTTATATTTACAATTCAATACCCCAAATGCCCATCCCTGGCCTACAACAACCACCCAACCACACTTCAAAATCAAGGCCACAATTCGAAAACAACAATTTAAAACTCAAATCTCAATATAAAGAAATAATCTGAAGTCGATAAATAAAACGCGTAAAAATACGACAAATACACGAAGATTTGAGTTTGGTTCCATTACCGCACGAAAGGGTCGAACCAAAATATCGAAAAAGTTGAGAATGAGGTTCTGCTTAGACACATCGGTGCGTGGAGCCCGCGGGCTGCCCAAACAGTGACATATTCACCAGTTTAGTTTGGAATTGACAATTGAATCTTCAACACTGCTACTAAAAAGAAAGGTTACATAATAAAATAATAAAATGAAATCAAAACAGTAAATGATATGTACTGATAATTGTGATTGTGGCTCACATCTTTCTCTGATTTTACGTCTAGTAACGACTTGAACATCCTCTATCGGTCGGGGATATACTTCCCATTCAATTTTCTTATAAATTAGTAAACATGGTCTTTTAAATTCAGATCAGAGCCCCACTCAACATAGGCATTCCAGTCAACATTGATCATATACAACATCAAGTCTATTAGGTTAAATATGCACCAACACAAGGTTATCAATAGTTCTGAGCCTACACACAGGACCCATGAGCCCATACACCCAAAAGGAATAGGTCCAAATGGCCTAAAGGCTTCTAGGAGCTCACACAACTCAAAAGATCTCCTGCAGAACCTAATCATACCACTTGATGTCTCAGCCGACATTGCTTTATCACTGTCCCAACCGATAATTTCATATTTTATATTCTCCAGTAGACGTTGTCCACAAATTTTCATGCAACTAGATTCCTTCTTAATAGGGAAACTAAGTATTTGGATCGAGACTAATCGCCTACAAACACAGTGATATAATCCAAGTGCAATAGGGATTACACCTAATCCCGGATATCTAGAAACTCCTATTCAATCATGATTTAACTACATTTTCCTAAATAAGCTTGGAATACGACTCTTTCAAGGAGTCCTAAACTGACTGAAAAGCTACTTCACATCTTATAAAAGTATATGAGGTCTAAGAGGTTGGATCATTCAAGTTTTGGTTCTCATACTCGAGTTTTCAAAGCATACACTACCCCATAAACGCAAGGTTACCACCCTCACGGTAATCTATGAAGAACAAGGAATCCCTTAACCTTGCTTATGGGCCGAATGATAAATTAAGCGTCTACAATATCCTATATCTATAATTTATTCATATTTCACCTAAATATATTATTTGATATCAAATAATGTCATAATTAATAATGAAAATATTACGAAAGTTTTACGAAAATATTCTTCAGCAAAATAGCATAAAATGCTTTTTCAATTGACCTAACGAACCGAGACTACACGGGGCTTCCAAGGTCCGTCTCAATAGTGTTTAGGCAGTCATTATCCTGTAAGCCCAAAACTCACTCGATAACGCCTTTTTTCACCATTTCGTGCATTTTCACTTCGAAATAACTTAAGAAAATTATCCTAACATCCAAACAACATATTTGTATCACAAAAATTCCAGATTTTCATGTCTGAATCATAACAGAAAACAAGCACTTATTTCATGCTTTAAATCCAATTAAATCAAGATTAATAAAATTAATCCAACACCCATTGAAGCCACCTCAAATGAAGAACTTTAGAACAATTCTATGCATAATAAGAGTGGCAATTAAACTCTAAAATGGAAACTTGTTGTCTAATAATAAATTGAATACAAATTACTTTAATCTAGTTCAATTTCAATTTAAGTCTACACATACTTCTAACCACTCAAACCATCATCCAAATTAAAAGCCCCAAATTCAGAGAATAAAAGAAACCCTACAATATTTGTACAAGTACAAGAACAATGGAAAAAATAATTTCTAAGTTAAGAATAATAAAGATTACTTTTTAATTTTCAAAAATTCTTCAACTTTATTCTTCACTCAACACTTTCTCTATAATCTCTAAAGTCACAATTTTTGAGCTATTCAAAATGGTGAGAATTCGGCCATACTCTCCACAATAAATAGAAAAGAAATATTTTTCTTTTTAAATGGACAAAAACATGGCCTTTAATAAAAGATATAATTTTCATTTCATGCTAAGCTTATTAAATAAGCTTCACACAAAAAAAGACCAAAATAACCAATTGTTCAGGTAAGACAAAGAGGATAAAATAGATTTTTAACTTGTAAAGCTTATCTAATAAGCCAAAAGTCAAAAGTCAATAAATGAGTTTAAGGGTAAAATGGCCATTTGCCAAGCAAATATAACTTTTCCATAAGTCATGATATTGTGACACTTGTCCCTGATTTAATATTAATTTAATCAAATTAAATATATTAAATATTAGGACAAATATTAGTTATATATACAATATATATAATTAATTAATTAACAAAAATCTACCAAATAATTTATATTATATATTATCTAATATAATGTCTAAATAAATTATTTGGGCACTTGTCATATTCGTCCATATATAAAATGACTAAAATACCCTTTGTATATGTATTTTCGTTTACCGATTAAACGATTCGAATTAACGGATTTAATCAGATAAAAATATTATGAATAATCAATATTATTCATAATACATTATATTAGATAAATAATGTCCTCAGAGAATGTCCAACATCAAAGTTAAAGGAACCTTCAAAATGCATACTACAGCTAAAATCCTTTCATTTGAACAAAATATCTAAATCAGACTCTAAGTGTGTGTGTGAATAATTCTGCAAACAGCTTCGACTCTAAGTTATCAACTAGGTGATTTCGTCTCATTTCTCAGTAGCTAATGGGTCAAACCAACCTGAGAATCTAAAATTGCTCTGTCTACTACAATCTGCGCAAAGTGAGGTATGATGATTATTTTTTTGCAACATCTTTAATCCATGTAACGAGCTTTGGGCCAGTGACTTCCAAGTCAGTTGGCTTTAGAGCACTAGGTGTTAAGACACCCATACGTACTTAATTACTCGGATCTCAGATGTTTAAAGGTTCAACCGTTTGACGTGAACAATCATTGCTTACTGAGACAATACGACCGGTTACTATGTAGAAACTTTATTATAATTAACTCAGGATTTTACCGTTTGACGCGAACAATCACTGCTTACTGAGATAAGACGCCCGATTACTAAGTAAAGGCATGGTTAATTATTTATATAAACGATTTTTTTAATCATTCCTCACATAAAAAAAAAGCTGCAGACAAATAGATATTCAGGCAAACGGTCATTCATCAACCACCGATTATTTTAACTAGTCACTTTGTCAACTCCTTATTATATAACTGTTACAGAATTAATTTTTAAGTGCATACGAGTTTGGCCTAGATATTATGCTCAAAATTGGGATAAAAGTGAAATTAGCATTTATCTTTTCCTAAAACTTTTTAACTAAGACAAACAATCTCATCATCAGACTTCCTTCCTTTATTTTTTATTTTTTATTTTTCTTCTGGCATTTTTGAAATAAATCATGCAAAAATAAAAAACACGCAAACAGGCAAAATAAACACACGATATGCAGAGAATAAAATAACAGAAAGCAAAACATGCAGGGAATAAAATAACAGAAAGCAAATAAAAATGAACACCCATACCCCCAAATCTAAACTGAGCATTGTCCCCAATGCATTACAAAATAAAAGAAAAATAAGGGAACAATGGCACCTAGGTTAGATCATTCCTCATCTCCGTCGTCATCGCTATCGTCCTCTGGCAGGTTAGAGAATACTGGAATTTGCTCATCGATTTTGTTCAAATAGCGAGCCATTTGCCGAAGCAATTGACTCATGTCCAAGCTATTTTGATCTAGGAAATCAATGTGAGATTCCAGCCGTTCAACACGTTGTGACACGGAGCGAGATCGCGATAGTCACAGAGCAGGGTGAGGTTTTGGTGGTGGAGCAACAAATACAGAAGAGGAAGGGCCAGCCAGTGCAGGGATTCTCTCTGCTCGTAGTTGATGGACAATACGTGCAGTAAGGGCAGTGATGGGCTGTATGGACTCCTCTCTAGGGTCAATGGGCACCCCAGCTATTGCACAAAGTTTATTGATCAGACTGTAATATAGCAGTCCAGATTGTGCAGAGTGAGCTGCCCGAACAATATTACTTGAAATCAGCCCACCTATATTTATTGAATGTCCAACGAGTAAAGCATAATCATCCGCTCATTGGTGACATTTGTAATGTGGGTACCAGGCAAGAGGGTGCGAGTCAAGAAATGGAACCAAACTCGGGCATCGGGCTTTAGAAACCTAGAACTCATCTTAACATGTTCCTCATTATTGTTTATATCCCATACAACATTGGGGATGCATAGAGTTCTAGTGATGATCTCTAAGTCATGGTGCTCGATTGTCTCAGTGTATTTATCATCTTCTAAGTCTTGCAACCTATAAAATCTATTGATCGTAGACCGATCAAATGCCACCATTTGGCCTCTCACTAGTACCTGGTATGCAATATGCTCGTAAGCATTCGCGTAAATTTCTCTCATCATTAGTATACAAGCAGGGTTAGGCTACTGGCAAAGCTTATGCCAGTGCCTTTGGGCAATCATGGAGTTGATTTGGGGTAATTGTCCCGGATTAATCTCAAAACCCCGCTCGATAATAGGGATGTTTTGTCCCATACTTCTCTCGTAGCGTTTCTCAGCGGCCGTTGACATGAATTTTTCATTATTATAGGATGGTTCCGCAGCCGCTTTGCTATGGGCTCGTTTGGGTGCCATTTGGGATTTTTAAAAAAATCGGACAAAGTTCCCCTAAATTTTTAAGATTTCCAAAATTATCCATAAACTAACACTTCATAATTTCACAAATTACCCAACCTTCGCCCCTAATTCTACGATTTTAATAGCCAATATCCACAACATACACAATACAATACGAACACAATCACACAAACAGATTTCTAAATCTACTTCACAAATTTCACAAATCACACACTCATTCGCCCCCAATACTACTATTTTAACAATCACAGTTATAAGTTTTTACAAAACTGCCACAATCACAAAATTAACTAAAAACCTAAAATTTTCAAACCAAAAATTTAGATAAAATAAACAATAAAAAAGAAAAGGAAAGAAATTACCCAATTTGTGAGGTTGAATACCCGGATTCGAGCTTTAATCACCAAAATCGAACTTGAATCACACCCAAGTGAAGGAATTTGTAATTTTTGGGTTGGGTTGTGTGTTTGGGGTGAGTTTGAGGAGTGTATTTTGGGTTGGTGATGGTAAGAGAGTGTTTGGTTTGAGCGGAAATGGAGAGAAAATAGAAGAATTGAGAGAGAAAACGAGAGTGAGAAATGAAGAAATGAAGAAAAAGTAGCGTGGGGGTCTGTTTTAAGGCCTGAGATTGTGGGCGCGCCTAGCCCTAATTTTTTAGTAATCATTTGTTTGACTGGCGCGTCGCAACGAGATAAGGATGTTGTGTCGCAACGCCAAAGGCTTACGGGAATGCCACCTTCTGTCTGGGTTGCGTCGCGATGCGCGAATGTTACGTCGCGACGCGAAAGGCTTAAACAAATGACATATTCTGCCTCAGTTGCGTCGCGACGTGGGTAAGTTGCGTTGCAACACAATTTTTTTCGAAAAAATCGAGCCTTTCTACGAATAAATCCACTGAGACGCGTATCAAGAATTGACTCCTTACTCCACCATCTTTACTGGATTGAATTTTTATCCTCGCGATTTTGTCAAATTTTATTCCGTGATATTCCAAATTTTACTAGCTCGCTTTACTTTAAATGCTTCATTTTTGTTTTTCCCTGCATAACTAACACACAAAATTATAAAAAAAATTCTACAACATGTATGCACAAAACCGAAATTAAAACATCAACAAAAGTTGCATGGGCTACCTCCCTTCTAGCGCTAAATTTTACGTCTTCAAACAGACGTGACTGAAGTCCATTCATCAAGGAGGCTTCAGTGTGGTTTTCGACGTCCAAGATAGGACAATCTCGTGTGTGTTGCTTTTAAATGGCCTCTTCCAAAGGTGAGGTGGCCAAAAGAATCTTGTTTGTCTCAGTGCTTGGCCATCTTCTTAAAATTTATCGTTTCAGTGGTTCATGAAAAGTATGAAAGAAGATCAGAAGGTCTCGTATGTTGCTTGACTTGGAATGAGAGTATCATTCTGTCAGAGCCTCACTCAACATAGGCATTCCAGTCAACATTGATCATATACAACATCAAGTCTATTAGGTTAATTATGCACCAACACAAGGTTATCAATAGTTCTGAGCCTACACACAGGACCCATGAGCCCATACACCCAAAAGGAAGAGGTCCAAATGGCCTAAAGGCTTCTAGGAGCTCACACAACTCAAAAGATCTCCTGCAGACCTAATCATACCACTTGATGTCTCAGCCGACATTGCTTTATCACTGTCCCAACCGATAATTTCATATTTTATATTCTCCAGTAGACGTTGTCCACAAATTTTCATGCAACTAGATTCCTTCTTAATAGGGAAACTAAGTATTTGGATCGAGACTAATCACCTACAAACACAGTGATATAATCCAAGTGCAATAGAGATTACACCTAATCCCGGATATCTAGGAACTCTTATTCAATCATGATTTAACTACCTTTTCCTAAATAAGCTTGGAATACGACTCTTTCAAGGAGTCCTAAACTGACTGAAAAGCTACTTCACATCTTATAAAAGTAGAGGAGGTCTAAGAGGTTGGATCATTCAAGTTTTGGTTCTCATACTCGAGTTTTCAAAGCATACACTACCCCATAAACGCAAGGTTACCGCCCTCACGGTAATCTATGAAGAACAAGGAATCCCTTAACCTTGCTTATGGGCCGAATGATAAATTAAGCGTCTACAATATCCTATATCTATAATTTATTCATATTTCACCTAAATATATTATTTGATATCAAATAATGTCATAATTAATAATGAAAATATTACGAAATTTTTACGAAAATATTCTTCAGCAAAATAGCATAAAATGCTTTTTCAATTGACCTAACGAACCGAGACTACACGGGGCTTCCAAGGTCAGTCTCAATAGTGTTTGGGCAGTCATTATCCTGTAAGCCCAAAACTCACTCGATAACGTATTTTTTCACCATTTCGTGCATTTTCACTCCGAAATAACTTAAGAAAATTATCCTAACACCCAATACACATCCAAACAACATATTTGTATCACAAAAATTCCAGATTTTCATGTCTGAATCAGAACAGAAAACAAGCACTTATTTCATGCTTTAAATCCAATTAAATCAAGATTAATAAAATTAATCCAACACCCATTGAAGCCACCTCAAATGAAGAACTTTAGAACAATTCTATGCATAATAAGAGTGGTAATTAAACTCTAAAATGGAAACTTGCTGTCTAATAATAAATTGAATACAAATTACTTTAATCTAGTTCAATTTCAATTTAAGTCTACACATACTTCTAACCACTCAAACCATCATCCAAATTAAAAGCCCCAAATTCAGAGAATAAAAGAAACCCTACAATATTTGTACAAGTACAAGAACAATGGAAAAAATAATTTCTAAGTTAAGAATAATAAAGATTACTTTTTAATTTTCAAAAATTCTTCAACTTTATTCTTCACTCAACACTTTCTCTGTAATCTCTAAAGTCACAATTTTTGAGCTATTCAAAATGGTGAGAATTCGGCCATACTCTCCACAACAAATAGAAAAGAAATATTTTTCTTTTTAAATGGACAAAAACGTGGCCTTTAATAAAAGATATAATTTTCATTTCATGCTAAGCTTATTAAATAAGCTTCACACAAAAAAAGACCAAAATAACCAATTGTTCAGGTAAGACAAAGAGGATAAAATAGATTTTTAACTTGTAAAGCTTATCTAATAAGCCAAAAGTCAAAAGTCAATAAATGAGTTTAAGGGTAAAATGGCCATTTGCCAAGCAAATATAACTTTTCCATAAGTCATGATATTGTGACACTTGTCCCTGATTTAATATTAATTTAATCAAATTAAATATATTAAATATTAGGACAAATATTAGTTATATATACAATATATATAATTAATTAATTAACAAAAATCTACCAAATAATTTATATTATATTTTATCTAATATAATGTCTAAATAAATTATTTGGGCACTTGTCATATTCATCCATATATAAAATGACTAAAATACCCTTTGTATATGTATTTTCGTTTACCGATTAAACGATTCGAATTAACAGATTTAATCAGATAAAAATATTATGAATAATCAGTATTATTCATAATACATTACCCAAGTGCTCAAAGAGTACACTTCATATTATGAGACTCTCTAAGTTCAGGTATATCCGTCACAAAATCCAATTCGGTGTCCATAATTCATCTACTCGTAAATTATGAAGACTCAGATAATCTCGCTGAACTATGCAAGTCGAGATCATCGCATACGTATATCCCTCCGTCACAGGCTATCCATATTATACCGGGGACATAGATGGGAATGTCAAAGTCTTGAGGTATAATATAGTCGACTTATTAATTTTCGATCTCTAAATAACACTCAGAACTCGCTTTCGCAGTGTACCAGGACCATGGATTTAATATATCGCAAACACGTGCATGATACCTATGCCTTGTATACATGACTATCATATTCTATTTGATACACACCAAATATCATGAGCATCAGTTCACACTCGACGAACAGGCGGAGGTATGACCTAAATAGGTCGGTGACGTGACTGCCATCAAAGTGTGGAGGATAACTCATATATCCACTATGGTATCTCAAGTCTAGGGACCACTATGCTACTCAACTCGAGAAGATTCTTATTGACGTTAGTGTACAATCTGTTAGGAAATCTTCGATGAATTGTTCAATATTTATCAAATAAATACCTACATGTCTATACGAGTCTCCAAAGACTCATGGTCCATTGAGATATACCATTAGACCAAGTCACGATATACGACATGTATTGATCTCAACAGATTTTATTAACTGACACGTGTCTGTAAATTTTGACCAATAACTTTATTTGAGAATATACAACTTATAGTGACATTTCCCAATGTCAATTACAAATCATGTTGTAACTGCCACTACGTTGTAAATCCTTTGGGTATTTGTCTAATTTATACATATCACTAAATCAGATTTAATTTCAATCTAATCAAAATTAGATCGAATATCTATATAAAAGAAAAGAGATGCTACCATAAATACGGAATATTATGAAAAAAAAATTATTTATATTCATGAATCAGACATAAATACGATTGGAATTTGCGCTTAGAGCACCAACCCCAAGAGCATAGGCTGGTTGAAAGGTGGCGGTAGAGTAGCTGATTTGGAGGGTTAAGGGTGACTAGGTCTTGTGGTGGTGGAGGTGGGGTGGTTGGGTTGTGATGGAGTTGCTGTTGAAAGCTGCTGCTGAATTTTTTTTTTTTGGCTCATTATCCCTTAAAACTAGCAAAATGAGTAACTATGAGTAAATTATGATTTGTATTTCATATATAAGATGCTTTTAGAAGTAACCTCCCACTTTGCTTTTGAAAATTTTTATTTCAAAAATTACAAAATTTAATAATATAAGAAATATTTTTAAAATGTAAGACACTTGAATTTCAACTCCAAATGGGGCCGCGGTTTCCAGGAAATGCAGATAAGACTCCTCCTTAAGTCAACGCTTTCTCATCTTAGCCATACACTGTGACTCTGTTCTCCATGTACACAATTTTTTTTTTCAGTTCATGGCGAGCAAAGAAACAAATTGCATCTTCAGATTTTCATGTTTCATATTCTTGATCATAGGAACTTGTTATTCCCAGAGTACAGATAAATTACAACAAGGCCGTCAGGTCAAAGAGCTGGTATCTGCTAGTGGAAGATTCAGATTGGGATTCTTCAACTCTCCTTCTACAACAAATTATTATTTGGCAATATCATACATTATGCCTGATCGATTGGGAGACGACGAGAGATACAAGCCGGTATGGATTGCGAACAGGAACGTACCAATCTTTGATCCATCTGGGAGTCTTACAATAGATAGCGATGATGGCAACTTGAAAATTCTACAGAATAATGGAGGAGATTCTATTGCTGTAAGTTCGATTCCAGGGGTGAGTAATACAAGTGCTATACTTCAGGATTCTGGAAATCTTGTCTTGCAAGAAATCAATCCTGACGGATCTGAAAGGCGGGTGCTGTGGCAGAGTTTTGACTATCCGACTGATGCACTTCTGCCTGGAATGAAACTGGGAATGAACTTTGAAACAGGGAAACGATGGCTTCTTCAATCCTGGATTACTAAAGAATCTCCGGGGCAAGGATCATTTACTATTGGCATAGATCCCAATAAAACGAATCAGTTGAGCATCTGGTGGCGGGGGGAAATCCACTCGAATATCGGGCTTTGGCGGAATGGGAAGTTTGATTCCTCATGGGATGATGAAATCTCCGATTTCATCTTTAGCTACACTTCAAACAAGCAAGAAAAGTACTTCAGTTACTCTGTCAAAGGAAACATTACATCATTTCCAATATTAAGAATTATGGCTGATGGTGGCCTAGCAACCCACAATGTGACGGGCAGATTAATTAAAGGTTATCCAATTTGCGGAAACGTTTCTTTCCAGGATTTCAAGACCAGAACGGGCAGCATGTCTAATGATGGATTCAGTTTTAAAGAAAGTGACAACATGACCATTGACGATTGTCAGCTTACGTGCCTGAAAAATTGTTCTTGTATTGCATTTGCATACACAAATGAAAATAATAAAACCGGCTGTCAGATTTGGATCGAAGGAACCAAGTTTACTGAGTTTTCTAACCCCGTATTCAACGTGCGGTTCATATATATCCGAGAAGCCATATCTACAGGTGATTCAGGTGAGATTAAAGAGTTCAACTTGATTCATTTCATGTTAATTTGACAAGGAAGTTACAAAGACATCAAAATTTTATTTTTGGGTAAATGCTACTTCAATCCCTAAAAGTTTAAGCTAATTATTTAATCAGTTTCTATATTTTAAAAAATTAGATAAAAGGTTTGTTATATAAGGAAAATCTCCGCAGAAATGGAAACCGATGAAATATAATAAAATTGTCCAATGAAATTGTCATACATTTATAGGGTTTTTTTAACCATGATTGACAAAATTTAGAATGAATGTGTGCCTGTTAAAATTTTACTTTACTGACTCAGAAATGATGTGATGTGACGTCAGTTCTTTTTAAGATTCAAAAATATTAAATATAATCACAAAAATCTCTAAAGAAGTCTCACTCTCTTACTGTGACTATAGGGAGCTACACTGTAATTACAGTGAGAAAATTGAAATTTTTTTCGAGATTTTTGTTAGTATGAATATCATTGTTATTTAAGATTTCTTCTTGTGGATTTTATTTCCCTCTCTTTTTCCTTGTAGGAAATAAAGGGTCGTTTGAAAAAGGTAAGAAAGGGTGGAGTAGTAAGACGTTGAAAGCAGTGATAGCAACTCCACCGGTAGTCCTACTATTTCTTTGCATGTGCTATCTAACAAGGAGAAAATACAAGGCCAAAGGTAAGCATTTTTGTGTAATGTGTATGATTAAACTTGCAAACTTGTACAAAAAATTTAAATCCATAGACTTTGAAATTACCAATTGAAAAACTTTGAAGAAAAATTCCTTCTGTTTTCAAATATAATATAGTGGGATTGGAGGGTCATGGCAAGATTTTATTTTTATTTTTTGCCTTAAATTTACATTAGAAAGAGGTAGCTATTAGCTATTATCAATCACTGTGACAGAAGTAGCTTTGATGATACACCATAGGAACTGAACTATGCTTTCCATATGTATATGTTGATTTAGTGGAAAAAAGGAATCAAGAGAGGATATTACGAGAACTTGGCGACAATTTGTCACTTCCCACCACACAACAGAAAGGAACAACACAAGAAAAAGGTCGTAGCATGAGCCACGACTTGAAGATAATTGATTTTCAAATCATTGTAGCGGCTGCAAACAATTTCTCACTCGTAAACAAGCTAGGAGAGGGTGGTTTTGGTCCAGTTTATAAGGTAAGATTTTGTGACTTTTATTGATACTTGTTACATATATAGTTAGTAATCGCTTGTAGATTTGATTTCAGGGGAAATTAGCAGATGGGCAAGAAGTGGCAATAAAAAGACTCTCAAAAACTTCTGGACAAGGAATGGTGGAGTTTAAGAATGAAGCTAAACTCATTGCAAAACTCCAGCACAATAATCTTGTGAGGCTTTTAGGGTGTTGTCTCCAGGGAGAGGAAAAGATTTTAGTTTATGAATACATGTCTAACAAAAGCTTGGATTTTTTCATTTTCGGTATGTTTGTCTTCACCAATTGACAATTTCTTAGTAACAATTTTACATATCAATTTTTAACCATTCATTCATTACACTTTGAGACAGATTCTGGTAAAAGGAACCAACTAAATTGGAGAAAACGTTACAACATAATCGAAGGGATTGCTCAAGGACTTATTTACCTACATAAATATTCAAGACTACGAGTGATTCATCGAGACTTAAAAGCAAGCAATATTTTACTTGATGACCAAATGAATCCAAAAATATCCGATTTTGGCTTAGCTAGAATTTTTGGGGTGAATGAATTAGAAGTAAACACAAACAGAGTTGTTGGAACATAGTAAGTAGTTATCCTCCTTACAGTGATTCATATGTTTTCTCTGTTCATGTGAATTCATTTCCTCTTCAGATAGTACTATAATAACTTATTGAGCTTTTATGTTTCTTTTAGCGGTTACATGGCTCCGGAGTATGCCATCAGTGGCATTGTTTCAATAAAGACAGACGTCTTCAGCTTTGGAGTCCTAATCCTAGAAATTGTTAGTGGTAAAAAGAACAATAGTTCCTATCATTCAGAGCGTCCACTCAACCTTGTAGGATATGTAAGTGTTACTTTTCAGTCATAATTTTTTGGATAGGCTATGCAATTAATATGATATTCAAAGGGTAATTTAAGACTACTGATATTATTATTGACCTATACATATCAACTTAAGTAATTGGGTCAAGTGATTTCACTTCAATTACCACAATGTGCTCTCTTATCGTTCGACGCATCAACGAGCTTTTATCTCAGTTGAGGTTTCACATGAGCGTGCGTGTTGAAACTTATCTTTAATACAAGTGTTGGGTACTTATTACATATCAGTTTAAGGGTGTCTCTAACAAAACCCCTTTGCTCTTTCAGGCATGGCAGCTCTGGAGTGAAGGGAAAGGTTTAGAGCTCATAGACGCAGCACTGGATCAATCGTATACTTCTAATGAAGTACTCAGATGCATTCATGTGGGTCTACTGTGCGTACAGGATCAGCCAACGGATAGACCCACAATGTCGGATGTTGTGTCCATGCTTACAAATGAAACCATGGCTCTATCTGCACCAAAACAACCAGCATTCTTTATCAGTGTTAATTCTGATGAAGAACTAGAGGTTATTGACAGCAAGTCGAAAAATTGTTCAGTAAATGAGGTAACAATTTCAGAGTTGGAAGCCAGATGAACACCGTGTGAAGATTGTTACCTCGCTGTACTTTGTTTCAGACAGGATTGGTGCCTTAATAGCAGAACCTTTTTTTTGTGTGGAAAAGTTAGAAAATCTAAGCCTATATTGATTTAGTCCATTTGAGAAGGATGGAGAGGCTTGTTTTAAAATTAGAAGAAATTCCACTCCCGCAGCCATACGAGGAGATTCAAACTCTCGATCTCAATGATAACGCAAAGGGTATTAGGCTATCTATTTATATATAAAAAAAAATTCAAAATCATTCATAAGCTCCTCATAAAAAATTTGTATTCTGAGTTCATTATATGTAGTCTGTTCGTGATGTGTGATTATTTCAATCAATTTTTTCTTTGGAAAACAAACAGGCCTTTAATCACAAATAACAGATGCTTTTGAAAACTCTCCTGATTTTGCATATAACCCCTGATAAAAGCTACAACATTGATTACACTTTATGAAAGTGCTGATAATGCAGACCCGTTGCTGATGTAAATCTCTTGAGTTATTAATTCATCTATTGAGTAATTAATTACCATTCATTGACTATGTCAATCGAATGCATCTTATTAATAACTCAAGTGTTGTTGCTGATTTGAAGATGACGATTGAGAAATTGAAACACAATTAGTCGAGATGAATTTGTAGTTCTTGAAGCAATTTGCAGCACGGCATCACTGAACGCTCTCTATGAGTACAAGTATTCAAAATATTTTTCTTTTGAAATTTCCAAAAATCTCACAAAAATTAAGCCTGAAATTTCTTCATTCTTTTTGTTTGTTTCTATTGTAAACAACGGTTTGGTTTCGCCTCTCAAAACTCATTCGACTGAACTAAGGCGACCAACAGTTACAGGAAGAGAGACTCGTTCCCTGTTAGCTTAGCAGCTCGTTCTTTTTCTATTGGAACCATCTACAGGCTCTAACATAGGAAAAGATCGACAAATTAGATAGCTAGTAAGGCTGACAGATACCGTTTCAGAGTCAGAAGATTGGGAACTCGTATCCCGAGGTAAGAAAGAATAGATGACCTACTAATGATAGATTGTCAATGGTTTTCCCAGACTATGAACGGAGCTTAGCCAAACCATAGGGGTCGCTCTGAGACCTCCTGTCGAGTGTAAACGTCTTTCTCGTTGCTTGCACAATTCTCTCTTACTAGGATGGGAAGGTAGTGTATAACTTAGAGCACTAGCTCTTGGGAAACGTTCAGTTGGTTCATGTGAAGTCGTTTCTTGTTCATCCTTCTCCTAAGGATTAATTACCCCCCACCCCACCCCCATTAACTCAGAGAATGGCATTGTGTTTCAAGTTATTCATGAGATAGTAATTCATAGTTCCAAGGCTCTAGTAGAAATTGTAAAACTTGAAAATCATAATATTACTTTAATTTTCAGTTTCTCTTTTCCTCAAGTCTCCGATCATTAGGAAAGAAGCCAAATGTAATTATTGTAAAGGCATCTTTGGGCCACTCACGTTTTCAAAACCAAAACTCTTGATCAACGTCCTTTAAAACCTTTCTACACTATCAACGATAAACGGGCCAACAGAGCTTGTTTTCAATGAAATTCAAAACCAAATTGACCTCCTACCGAGTTCTTATTATTTTAATTAGTAAAACTTACCTTCTCTATGAATGAACACTAGGATCTATTTTTATTAATTTATTATATTAAATATGCATTATACTTTCGTTAACCTAGGCTTGACTTATTGTTCCCCTAAAGATCAAAAAGGAATAAAATAGAATAAAGCTTATGAAACAATATTTACAATAATTTGACTAAATTGAATGTCTAAAGGTTGTAGACACTACAAGAAATTACAGTATTAGTGACGAAATATTTCTTTTCAAGATTTAGAAACGAAATAGAGATGGAATTAAAATGGATAACGATATTAGTTACGTAATTTAACGATGGAAAAAAACTCAAGTCACAGATACTTACTCATAAACATAACTGATACGAATCAGAGTTCTTATACTCGAACTTCTTCAAACTGCTTAACCTCTTAGTTACATACATACATATATACACTTATACACATATACACATTCATATTCGTAAGCGTGTCTTACACAAACTTTCAGATTTTCTTCCTATCAAACACTATAATATTCTTCAGGCCAACAGATCACACACACAAGTCCACACAGATATCACAAAGTCAGACTTATCCACACAATCCATAACAGATCATACGCAAAAAATATCTACACAATCAAATGGCATTTAATGCCAGAAATGAAATACAATACAGATTCTTTACCAACAACACAAACATTATCAGAAACAAATTCACAATACAATGTTCGTATAGATCACTTCATCCACAATTAGAAATGGAAATACAAAAGCACATACCATAAATCAATCTCACTCATTAACAGACATGGAAAGAAGTATGCAAACTCCTTACAAATAAATATGTTCATAATAGTATCAGAAATCATACTACATATTACATATGGTCGTTTCAAACATCATCAGAAATCAAATCACAATAATCATCTTTTGAAAACCTAACTTATTCAAAAATTAATCTTTCTGAAAATCAGAAGCTTTCGAAATCCATAATCATCAAAACTAATCAGACGTCCATCATTCGAGTTACGCGTAAGAATCCGATAGTGTCCGAACATGACCATGTCGATAGAAGATAATGGGTCGGCCATTTTCTGATGGTTAAGACCCCAAAACAGACGCCAGTGAAGGTTAAAATCCATAAAATAAAATCATCATATAAGCACCATGGTGGAAAACATATCGTGACATCCATATGAAATATATAAACCAAGTTATCTGAATTCTTTTCTCAGAAACTTTCAGATAAATCATAAACTAAAGATATCATCAAAACATAATTTGAAAGTATTTGAAAAACACATAAATCAGAAACATCGTGAAGTCAAAATATCAAAGTATAGAAAATCCGATCTCTGTAATTGTAAATAACTTTCGAAATCCATGTTTCATAAAATCATATTAGGCGTCCAATAACTAATTCACTGGACGAAATAAAATCGGACGTTCAATGTCCGGATCACGTGCAATAGCCAAAAATTATCCAAAATAGGATCATGTCGACAGAGGGTAACAGAACGACCGTAGTCAGATGGGCAGAGCCCCATAATATTCATAATACACATTATGGTAGAATTTTTTCTTTTCAAAAGTCGAGTTAAAAACTTTTTCATTTATTTCTAAAACTTTTCAAAATGAATATACAAATCATTTATTCAAAAATAAAGACAAATCAAAAGCTTCTACACTTATATCAGACTCATCACATAACATATATGACACACTCATCATCCATTAACAAAAGCTCATGATATGAAAATATAAATCTCAATCATAAACTAAAAAACGTAAACTGATATGCATAAATCAAAACATCACATGAGGGAACACACTCAGACTGACATGTGTACTGATATATACATACAAGTTCCACTGGATCCATTACTTATTTTAGAGTATATATGGGATTAACATCGTTCGAACCGAATCCTAACCATTATTTCTAAATGGAACTCATAAATAGGTTTCATGGATGGAAACCTTACAGGCCAGACACATTATATAGCACATTTTAGATATATCTGTAGAGGATTTAAGGGGGAATATCGGTAACGCAGCGGAATCGCGGAAAATCAAAATTTTCCGATTTCAAAACTTTTTCTCGGATCAATTAAATAAAATTATTTATTTAATTATCCAATTATCAAATTCTGAAAAATTACACAAGAGATCAAATTTCTTGGTAATTACCGAATTGCCCCAAAACTTTGAAAATTGATTATTTTAGCCCAAAAATTATCAAATATAATTTTGGATGATTCTAAATAGTTTCTAAAATTTTTTTCAACACATCTAATGCATCAAAATCAGATTTCACACAGATCCCCAATTTTTAGTCTAATGCCGTGAGCCACCCAAAATTTTCAATTAATTGCAATTTGGTCCATTTAGTTCAAAACATGCCAAGATCAAATCCAATCAACCTAAAATTTTACATGCATCATATTCATACCATAATACATCACATATATGAAAATCCCCAAATTTGGAGTGGGTTATGAACCCTAATTTTTCAATTTCTTCAAATTGTCCAATTTCACCAAATTTACAAAATCCAACACTTTAATCCATTCAATACTTCACCAATCTAGCCTCACCACTTTGAAACAACTCTAGAACAATTCTAGGTCACCAAGGAGTGGCTTACCAACTCTAGAATGGCAACTTGATTTTCTAAAAATCAAAAGTAAAGCTTTGAAACCATTCAAGCTTACTTACATGCTTCAATCTATCATCAAAGTTCACAACCAAAATAAACACAAACTATAAGAAGAGAGACAACACCAAAGGAACACAAAATGATGCTAAGCATGTTAGAACAATTTTCATGTTGAAGACTTTGAAAAATAACTTACAAAATCATGATTTTCCAAGCCATCTTCCTTTAGCTTTCAAGCTTTTCTCTCAACTACTGTTGTATTATTTTTGGTGTCTAATGAACTTCTTAAACGCTAAAAATGAAATGAAACAATATATATTTCACCCAAAAAGAGCCTTGGCCGAAATTAGGTAGTATAAAATATCTAGATATTTAGTTTTTGTTTTATTTAAAGCCAACTTGCCAACTTGTTTTAGAAATCATTAACACTTTAATGTAATTCAATAAGTCAACAATTGCAACTCAAAAATATAACACTTATATTCAATTTAGGGTGTTGGCCGAAAATTACAAATAAAAAGGAAAATGGATATTTTCAATTTTTAACAATTAAAACAAATATCCAAGGAAGTCAAATTCAATTTGACAACCTTTTCCTTTAATGTAAAGTCAGACATTTACACTTATAATCATTTCCTAACTTTATCATTTGGTGAGATATTTATATTTTAATTATATTAATCATTTAACAATTAAATAATTAAATAATTAATTAAATACAAATATCTCAAATATATGTATTATATTTACTTTAAATATCTCAAATACATATATTAATGATATATGTCAAATACCTTTATTTGACAATTTATTAATGTGTATTTAATAATATCTATATTAAATACAAATACACATTAATTAGGAAATGACGGTTCGACCCGTTTGCATGTATTTTTCGTTTAACAATTAAACGATTTATAAATAATCACCATTATTCATAAAAGTTGTCCTAGTGCTCTACGAGTATATTTCATTAGTGAGACTCTCTAGATTCAGGTATATCTGTCACAAAATCCAATTTCGTGTCCATAATTTACCCACCCGTAAATTATGACGACCACTGATAAACTAGCTGAATCATACAGGTCGAGGTCATTGCATACGTATAATCCCTCCGTCACAGGTATCCGGATAATCCCAGAGATATAGATGTAAACGTCAAATCTCTATAGGTATTATCTCGTCGACGTATCTATTAGCAATCTTTAAATAACATTTGAAACTCACTTTCGAAGTATATTGTGGTCACAGATTTAACAGATTGCTAATCATATATGGACTACATATTCTCTGTACACATAACTGACGGAACCTATCTTGATACACACAGGATATCCCTAGGATCGGTCCACACCCAACGAACATGCGGAGGTCTGATCTAAATAGATCGGTGACGTGACTGCCATCTATGTGTGGAAGGATGTCTCATACATCCACAGTGGTATCTCAAGTCGAATGACCATTATGCTACTCAACCCGAGAAGATTCTTATTGACGTTGGTGTACCATCCATTAAGAATCTTCGGTGAGTCGTTCAGTTTTTATCCACTATAAACACCTACACATCTATAGGATTCTCCCCAGACTCATGATTCATTAGGATAAACCATCGGACCAAGTCTCGATATACGACATGTACTGGTCTCAACGGATTTGACTAACCGACCTGTGTTAGTAAATCTTGACCAGGAACTATGTTTGATAATATACATTTAGCAGTGACACTTCCCAATGTCAATTACAAACTACCTTTGTAAATGTGTACTACATTATATATTATCATGCCTTTGTCTAATATATACATATCACTAAACCACATTTAGTTTCAATCTAATAGTAATTAGATCGAATACGTATATTAAAACAAGAGGTGCAACCACTAAGTAAGTAATATTATGGGAAAATGGGATATTCGTATTCATGAATCAGACATAAATACGGTCCGGATTGGCGCTCTGAGCACCAACCCCAACAATTTCTCCCACTTGCTCTAGTGCCAATCCACGATATCATATACGCATCTCAATGTGTATCGTATGCACATGGCTCTCAAAAGCTCACCCAATACTCAAGAGGTAGGCAACAAGAAGCAGGTCCGCTATGACATATTGAGTTTGTCAAACAAACTCCATCGTTTCCCATAGTCAGCATCATTCATATTTTATAGAATCTAAATTATACATTAATATGAATCTGATGCTACATCAGTATTGTGCTACAACTACTGAGTTGTCCAAGTATTTAGGGATCAAATCCAAAATACTATGAAGACAACCGCAAGCACAATAGCAATTCAAAACTTCTAATTTATAAGGTCACTATGCAACTTCATAAGTCAATACTTCATAAGTTGCATTTAATTCCACTATATAGTAGAATCCTCGGCGACACTCTCACTGCATCTTTTCTGACTCTTTATGACGTAGACTGTCTAATGTCATAATTAGTCTCAAAACTAATATGACACTAATGGTTGCTGACTGTATTCTCCATGAATTAGAAACTCGTTCTTAATATCTCAAAGATCACAAAGAACGTGTTTCAAGATCCATCATATGGTCTATAGGGTATCACAATAACTCGTAACAATTACGATTAAATCGATATCTTTAATCGCACATAATAAAGTATTCATTATGTCATCATCAAATGATACATAAGATTGATTAGATATTCTAATCAATATTTCTTTCGAAAAATGAATCATCATTTATGAAAGATGAATACTTTATATACAAGACACACATTAACTGTCAAACAGTTAGACTAACTGTCATACAGATAGCCTTGTTGTGTCTTTTATTAGATCATATCTAATGCACGACCAATAGGAGTATCTCACAAGTCTCTTAGTTTTATATCTTATATAAAACTTTATATCAAATATAATAGAGACTACTCCCACTGTTATCACGGAATAAAGAAGACTTAGGTAAATCTCTTACCTTACAAACATCTAATTATTACTATAATAATGATAATGTTGTTAGGATATATAACACTAGAAAGTAATTTGTACGGTCCTACTAACCCTTCAATCACATATGTATCCTCTATATTTTGATAAGATCAGACAATCTGACTGATGTCAAAAATAGAGAACACGGATTTTCGGAAGACTTATCCAAGTCTACAGTAGGCTCTATAAGCTAGCACACTAAACTGCGATCTCAGCAGAACACAAACTCTAGGGCCATTCCAGAACGAACTCTTCAAACAATGAAATCACAACTGATCTCTTATCTGAATAAGTCATTCAAAAAAACGCCACTTTGTATTCTTTAGCTAAAATATACAGTTTAATATCAACATTAACCAATATATCTTTAATTGTTCAATTAGTGTGACTAGAGATAAGTTTTCTCAGAATCTACAATAGATTGCTGAGTATAACATTTATCACTGTCATACTGTAAAGGTCAAATCTTTAATAAGCTCACACTGCTTTCGCTGCGCAAACAATTAGCACATATCATGAACTAATCCATAATGAAAACGTAATCAAGTTCAAAACTTGATCGTAGTAAGCTATGAACAATCTTAGATCTATGGTTCAATGGTGAACTTCCAGAATCGATATCAAATATCGCTTCCATTATAAGTTATATGATAATTTTTCTTCAATAAGAAAACAACAGAACCATTAAGTATCAAATACTCATGAATGATTACGTTATCCTATTAAACTTATATAGAAGATGTATAAGGGTTGTTTCATCTTATTAATTACGTAGTTCCATTTATAATTTATCATTCTCACATTTGACTTCAATAAGTTAAGTCTTTTCTACAATAATTAACATCTGATGTTACACACCAAGTAATAAAATGATTTTATTACTTAGGATCATAGGAAGATATTCTATTAAATATAATACAATATTCTATTAAACAGAATAAACGATAAACTTTTACTTATACCTCCAAGGTGTAAGTAATTTCCATTATATAACTATTATATAAAAGAAAGTTTCAAATCTCAAACTTTTCAAGATTCGAATTTTCTTCCTATACATATCATATATATAACTGTAGAAATTAATGGAACATTAATTAATAGAAATGAATTAGTGTTAATGGAGCATAACCCCAAGAGTATTGAAAACTAATTCGGTAATACTCAATATCAATGAATCAAATCATATAAGATTCAATTACTCCTACTGACCAATTCCATCAAGATGGAATCGTGGAAGAATTATATTGAATAAGAATCATATTAACTGAATAACCTTAGAACTAATTGTTTTAAATTCATATGTTTGATCGTATCAAAAATCTTTGAACAGTTCAAAGACATGTAATGAATTTTGAGGATAAAGTTCTCTAAAAAATTTAGATTGAATATATATGAGCAAGTCAAAAATGTTCAATCTACGTTTCATCAGAATAGATTGAAAGTTCTTGATCATTTCAAGACGTTCAATATATGTTCTTTCAGAAACACGTAACTAAGTTATGACAATTCATAAATTAAGTTACGAAGTAAAGAAAACTATCTTAAGCAATTACAATTTATTAAACTACATACATCCAATGTATCAGTTAAATAAATCTGGTGGTCTAATGAAAATCATTGGTTAAAGGAGATCTTAATCACCTTCCCGAATACAATATTTGTTAAATGGATAAGGATATGTGGTGTGATCTCGTATCAAACCATCTTTTACCATACGGAATAAGCATATAATGCTTAAGTGATTAAACTCATAAAGCATCGTTCTAAATTATTTACTTTTACCGAATGATTTTTCTTAATGTTTATCTCTATGTCAATGACACTACTAGTTATTTTTAAAACATATAACAATTGTTTATAAAGAACAAGTAACTATCCAATAGTCGCAAGTTCCGATATCAAATATCAAAACAATCGTTACCTAATATTTTTAAATAACTAGACGGGAGATCTGGTATCCAATACCTATAGTTGTAGTATTATGAAAATCGATATTTTCTATACACAACTATACACATCTCCTTTCTTTAGCTTTAATATTTGCTTTCAATTATTCATAACAATTACAAATAACAGATCTGCAAATTTTGTCAGACACATTGCCTCTAAAGGTAATTAAAGCTAAGAAACGTCATTACTAGATAAACAAATACCTAATGGGGCTTTCTTAATGCCAGTCAAGAATCTCGAGACATGAACTAATTCAAGTCAATTCTTACTGCATAAGAAAATATTCTCTCTAAAGTATTATATCCTAAAAGGGATATCTATCTAGATTATCTATCATGACTTAGAAACTAAGTCATTAACCATCTCGATTTTTTGAAGAAAATCAGAACAACAGTTCCCGATGGTTTAGACCAATCTAATAATATCCTAGTCTAATAGTATCTAGAACATATTCTAGAATAACTGCAACCAAGAGTCAAGTCATATAACATATCAAAATATGTGTGCAGTAATAAAAGTTTAATTCTATATAAACAATAGAATAAGGAAACAAATAAGCGGCAATTTGCATAATAATACACACTGCCAAAGTTATGGAATATTTTAAACTTAGCAGTGCCTCCCACTATTTTACGTAATATCGTAATCCCCAACGGAAAAAAGAGAATTCAATAATTAAATCGAATTCCATAATGGGAAGTGGACCCCATGAATATTTCAACTCACAGTAGAGGCACGGTCTCGCCTACGTATATTCACAGGTAGAAACTCATTGTCAATCACACCGTTGTGACTCCTGGGTTCCGGTCCTGGTCGTTTCTCATTGTCGCTGCTAAGGCAGGCTCACAAGGAGACGTACAAATGTTAAACTCGTCAATGATAAACTCAAGTTACTTGCGTAACCCTGACAGCTAGGGCACGTTCAGGATTCCGCTTTCGCTTGAATTTATCTAGTATCTTATATACATCCGGCATAAATAAATCTCTATCGGCTACACCCTCACAGCAGAGGCACGGTCTCGGATGTAGTCATGCAAAAATATTTATAAACCGTATTGACAAGACGGACCAAGAAACAAGTATTCCAAATACCAGTTACTTTAAAACCTTATTAAGCGGGGATATTCCATAAAGTGTCATACACTTTAAATTTAATCAAATTAAATGAAAGCATGCATGTATCAAGTAAAGAAAAAAAAAACATTAGATTTTAAAGGGCTAATCATATCGGAGTGTCCAGAATCAGATTCTCTCTGATACCATTTTGTAGAGGATTTAAAGGGGAATATCGGTAACGCAACGGAATCGCGGAAAATCAAAATTTTCCGATTTCAAAAATTTTTCTCGGATCAATTAAATAAACTTATTTATTTAATTATCCGATTATCAAATTCTGAAAAATTACACAAGAGATCAAATTTCTTGGTAATTACCGAATTGCCCCAAAACTTTGAAAATTGATTATTTTAGCCCAAAAATTATCAAATATAATTTTGGATGATTCTAAATAGTTTCTAAAATGTTTTTCAACACATCTAATGCATCAAAATCAGATTTCACACAAATCCCTAATTTTTAGTCTAATGCCGTGAGCCACCCAAAATTTTCAATTAATTACAATTTGGTCAATTTAGTTCAAAACATGCCAAGATCAAATCCAATCAACCTAAAATTTTACATGCATCATATTCATACCATAATACATCACATATATGAAAATCCCCAAATTTGGAGTGGGTTATGAACCCTAATTTTTCAATTCTTCAAATTGTCCAATTTCACCAAATTTACAAAATCCAACACTTTAATCCATTCAATACTTCACCAATCTAGCCTCACCACTTTGAAACAAATCTAGAACAATTCTAGGTCACCAAGGAGTGGCTAACCAATTCTAGAATGACAACTTGATTTTCTAAAAATCAAAAGTAAAGCTTTGAAACCATTTCAAGCTTACTTACATGCTTCAATCTTTCATCAAAGTTCACAACCAAAATAAACACAAACTATAAGAAGAGAGACAACACCAAAGCAACATAAAATGATGCTAAGCATGTTAGAAATAATTTTCATGTTGAAGACTTTGAAAAATAACTTACAAAATCATGATTTTCCAAGCCATCTTCCTTTAGCCTTCAAACTTTTCTCTCAACTACTTTTGTATTATTTTTGGTGTCTAATGAACTTCTTAAACACTAAAAATGAAATGAAACAATATATATTTCACCCAAAAAGAGCCTTGGCCGAAATTTGTAGTATAAAATATCTAGATATTTAGTTTTGTTTCATTTAAAGCCAACTTGCCAACTTGTTTTAGAAATCATTAACACTTTAATGTAATTCAATAAGTCAACAATTGCAACTCAAATATAACACTTATATTCAATTTAGGGTGTGGCCGAAAATTACAAATAAAAAGGAAAATGATATTTTCAATTTTTAACAATTAAAACAAAATCCAAGGAAGTCAAATTCAATTTGACAACCTTTTCCTTTAATGTAAAGTCAACATTTACACTTATAATCATTTCCTAACTTATCATTTGGTGAGATATTTATATTTTAATTATATTAATCATTTAACAATTAAATAATTAAATAATTAATTAAATACAAATATCTCAAATATATGTATTATATTTACTTTAAATATCTCAAATACATATATTAATGATATATGTCAAATACCTTTATTTGACAATTTATTAATGTGTATTTAATAATATCATATATTAAATACAAATACACATTAATTAGGAAATGACGGTTCGGCCCGTTTGCATGTATTTTTCGTTTAACAATTAAACGATTTATAAATAATCACCATTATTCATAAAAGTTGCCCTAGTGCTCTACGAGTATATTTCATTAGTGAGACTCTCTAGATTCAGGTATATCTGTCACAAAATCCAATTTCGTGTCCATAATTTACCCACCCGTAAATTATGACGACCACAGATAAACTAGCTGAATCATACAGGTCGATGTCATTGCATACGTATAATCCCTCCGTCACAGGTATCCGGATAATCCCATAGATATAGATGTAAACGTCAAATCTCTATAGGTATTATCTCGTCGACGTATCTATTAGCAATCTTTAAATAACATTTGAAACTCACTTTCGAAGTATACTGTGGCCACAGATTTAACAGACTTCTAATCATATATGGACTACATATGCTCTGTACACAGAACTAACGGATCCTATCTTGATACACACAGGATATCCATAGGATCGGTCCACACCCAACGAACAGGCGGAGGTCTGATCTAAATAGATCGGTGATGTGACTGTCATCTATGTGTGGAGGATGTCTCATACATCCACAATGGTATCTCAAGTCAAAGGACCATTATGCTACTCAATCCGAGAATATTCTTATTGACGTTGGTGTACCATCCATTAAGAATCTTCGGTGAGTCGTTCGGTGTTTATCCACTATAAACACCTACACGTCTATACGAGTCTCCCCAGACTCATGGTTCATTGGGATAAACCATCGGACCAATTCTCGATATACGACATGTACTGGTCTCAACGGATTTGACTAACCGACCCGTGTTAGTAATTCTTGACCAGGAACTATGTTTGATAATATACATTTAGCAGTGACACTTCCCAATGTCAATTACAAACTACCTTTGTAAATGTGTACTACATTATATATTATCAGGCCTTTGTCTAATATATACATATCACTAAACCACATTTAGTTTCAATCTAATAGTAATTAGATAGAATACGTAAATAAAAACAAGAGGTGCAACCACTAAGTAAGTAATATTATGGGAAACTGGGATATTCGTATTCATGAATCAGACATAAATACGGTCCGGATTGGCGCTCTGAGCACCAACCCCAACAATATCATATTGTAATAGTGGACTCACACTTCAGAATACACTATTACCATTTTACACATCGATAACATAACTCTAACTTACTATCTATGCCTACATACTCATGACTTAAGATTTTTGTATATACATTTACCAAACCACCTAAACCCGTGACTATAATTGTTCCAAACTCGTGGTGGTTTGGATCTAACCTATTCCGAGCTTGCCTCATGCTAGGGAACACTATTGTAAATACTAGTAATACTTATTCATTCACAGATCTTATCATATTCAAAAATCCCCAAAACCTAGGGTTTTATCACTTCACACACATAATAGGTTTTCATCTCACTTCATGCATATTTCATGGTAATACTTGCTTAACCAAGCCTATTTAACTTGCTAATCATTCAAATCATACAAAACAAACATGGGTAAAGTAAGGGGTTTCACCTAAATGCAAAAGTAAAGCTGAAGAATAACTTATAAGACTTATCAAAGCTTCCTAGTGTTGGACAATTATGACCCATAGCGTCACTATTTATACAGATCACGATGTTGTTGTACAAATTAACTATGTGACAAAGGAGATTGCACTCTTATCATTTGTGATTAGATCACCAAGATGTATAAATGATATGAGGTCCCTATGATTTGTTCCTGGATCGAGAATGATATGAGACAGTATCGGTCCACGAAGGATAAATCATTAAATATCCCTAGTCAGAGTATTATCGAGATTGGACATCGATAAATACGTAAAAGACTAGTATTACACTTGTGCGCGTTGTGAGGGTACAACGACATAGTTCTCATATATTTGGGTATAGGATACTTATGCAAGTGTAATATGATGTTTTGTTTTACCGATGGTACGGGAAACAGCTTCGCTCTGGATAGACCCCCTCGGAATTCCATTGGTAGTATGACTATGTGTCTATGGAAATCTGAAATCAGGGTAGGTGTTTTTGGTCTTAACCTGAGACTTGCACCGATAATACTTGCGACAATCAATATACTTTGGTTTTGGTCGTCCAGGGCTTTAACAGGCTCTGTGTACACCTCTTCTGGGTATATTGAGAATCGTAGTGTGTTGGGTGTGATGTCAAGACGGAAGTGTCACTCCAGTCATATAGAGATGATGATCGCGTATGGATACAGAACTGGTTCTCTAAAAGGTTGCAACCGTCGGGATAATATGACTTGGTCATGATTATCCAATAATAAAGAGACTAGTTGCTCGTAATCCGATATATGCTTCGTATGGGGCAGACATTGTACCAGCCTCAGGCCTTGCATCTGATAATCCGATACTGGATCGAAATACACAATACTACGTATACTACGCCTGATATAGATCTTTATTCCTGTAAGGATATTTCTGGAGAATTGGGTAGGCATGGTGCTTTGCTAGAAGCCAACCTTGTCTTGTAATCAGTATAAATGTAGTACTTGGTACTTATGTGTTCGGATAGTCCGACGATCGAATTTACTGCCAACATATCCGGGGATCTCATTGGTCTCTTCCCAAAGATTCACCGATGACGTATGACTCGCACTTTAATTAATCTGGGATTAATTAGATGAGAGAGAAAATTAATCTGGATTAATTACGGAGATATTTTATCTGGGATAAAATATCAATTAAAGAGAGATAACGATAATTTGGAATTAATCGATAAATTAATATATTCGATATATTAAACGAAATTGGATTTCGACGCGGAATTAAAATTAGATTTTTATTCGGGCGAACGAGTTAATTTAGAATTAATTTGTTAGTGACGTGAATAGTAATTATGCTAGGCATGATTATTTAATTAAATTAGATTTAATTACGTCGCAACAGAAAATTCGTTAATTTGGAATTAACGAACCCGAGCCCGGGATTGTTTGTGAGCGCATTCGCATTTCGAATTCGAGTGCGGCACGCAAGTCAAATCAAGCATCAAATCGCTAGTCGTATCAAGCATCAAATCATTAGTCACTTTGAGTGATGTGACAACTTGTCACATTGATTGATTGATTGATGTGACTTGATGGGAGTTGTTGAAAGGCTTTTTGAAAGCTTGAATGACTAATACCATTATTTTATGTTTGGTATATGTTGAATTGATTTGTGAAATCAATTAAGATTTACAAAAAATCTCTCTCTCTCTTCCAATTTTTCTCTCCTCTTTCACGCCCATGGAGGGGCTGTTCTTGCTCTTCTATTTCTGGCAGAAAACCGAGCATGAGGGAAGCTAAAGTGCTTGATTTTTGTGGCAAAAATCAAGAGAGCTAGCACTCCGAGAGACATGCGAAGGTGATAGGGAAGTCCACCCATGAGCTTGGAATCATTTGACGAAGCTTGGAGCTTGACGAAGGACCAAGATGAAGCCGAAAATGGTAGAGGACAGCCGCTCACTGCCGAGCAGTCCAGTGGGCAGAAAATTCGAGTTTTGTTGCCTCTCGCGTCACTCAACCGATCGATGTAAGTATTCTGCAACTTCTCGATGTATTCACACGTTTTTTTTATGCTTTATATTCGATCCTCGGGGCCTAGAAACTCCAACAATTGGTATCAGAGTGATTGAAAAGCATGAAAAATATTTAGGGTTAAAATTGGGTAAAAATGTGTTTGAGCATGATTTATGAAATTGGATGAATGAATATGTTTAAATGTGTTTTAATTGAGGATTGATTGGATAAATTTGTTGAAATATTGTTTGGAATAATTTTCCCCAATTTTGGATATGTTGGCCGAATGTCAATGAACCCTAATGTCTTGGATTTTTTGATTTTTGATCATTGGATGACTTGAATCAATTGGAAATTATGATTTATTGTTTAATTGGATTCAATTGGATTGGATATAAAATTGGACATGAAAATCACCCCATTGCCGAGACATATAAGAGCATGAATTGGGTTTGATTTTTTGTTGAATGTGTTGGACATTATTTGATGTTAATAAGCATGATTAATTAGGCTAATTGATGTTTTAGAAATGTTAATTGGGTAATTAATTATGTAATGCACTTTGTTTAATTGAATTAAGAAATTAGATATTGGATTTTAATTAAATTGGGCCTATTTTGTTAAATTGGGCTTTGAAAGTTTTTATTGGCTTATTGGGCTTGGTTGTACGAAGTTGGGTTTAGGAAAAATGGTTGGATCCAATTGGGCCCAAAACCGCTTCCATAAAGCTCAAATGCGACTAATGGACCTTTAAAGTTTAATTGGGCCTAATGGGCCTAAATTGATTTCTAGGCTTCTGGGGGCGGTAACTCCCGGATTGGACTTTGGTTATCGGTTTGACCCGAGTTGACCAAAAGCCCACGCCTTGAAGAAATATTATTAAAAGCCCATTGGACTTTAATTGAATTGACGTTGGACGTTAATCGAGCTTTGAGACCCGTAACGATTAAATTTGGAATTTAAATCGTAAAAGATTTATTAATAAAGTGTAGTATTTAATTTGGAATTAAATAGCGAATTAGTATTAAATATAAATTGAATTGGATTAATTATGTAGTTTAATTTAATTCGAGAATTCGTACTTTGAGTACTTATTCGCAAAACGAGTTTGACTCGAGCAAAATCAAATCATTGTTTGAACATTGGATGATCACTAATTATCAGATTAATTAATTTGATTAGATTGATTGATAACATGCTTGTGTGAATACATGGTTGCGATGCATGAATAATGTATATCGGATGGATATTAGATGGGTGGGACAATTTTAGAAATTATTGTAATAAATTTGATTTATTAATTGGACCTGCGTGTCCAGCCTTATTACCTCTCAATTCTTTTGTATTCTCTTCTCACCTATTCCCCTAAATGTAAATGAGGTTTCTTTAGAAGTGTAGTGTAACGGGTAGAAGTAAATACATGTGCTAGCGGGAGAGAGAAAAGAGAGATTTGATCTAGTATCAATGTATAAAATATCCATCCGCATATCATTATTATTTATTCATATGCGTTTTATTATGTGTTTAGAATGCATGTTTAAGGGTGTATGATGATGAGACCTTAACAAAGATAATAAATTGGTTGCCAATTTGCACTCGAAAAACCCTCGCAAAATATTAAGCGTCTTTCCTTCCATTGAGTGATTCTTACTCAAGATTCGATACTGGCATTGGCTTGTTGGCCAAAGTCAAGGCCTTGTCCGTCGAGGATGTGTTTGAATCACGAGAGCTTTGTTCTATATTGGTGTCATGTCCAAGTTGTGATTTGTTGGCCAAAGTCAAGATCACTTCTTGTCCATCGACATTGATTACGAAGCTTTCCATGGTCAATGGGTCACGCTTACTGAGATCACTAAGTTGTTGTGCCAAAGCCAAGGCTTAGTTGATTCAGAGGAAAAATGTTAGGCAATATATTGGATATATTGGCATATATATTGTATATATGTTTCGGAATTGGATGTCCACCTACTAGATCTAGGAATTGGATTGGATCCAATCGATCTTAGAGATCTACCTAGTTAATTATCATACAATTTATTGGCCAAAGTCAATATTGTGTGATATTTAACGGGATCCTAGCCCACTAGGAAACACGGTTTCCCGAGTACTCGACAGAGGGTTAGAGACTCGCCGAAAAATAGTGGGAGGCAAGAATTGAATTTGCAACATTCGTTTAATTACTTGCCATACGCGCTCAAACAAATATCATTCGTCATATATATTAAATGTTAGTTGGACTATATTTAAATGTTGTTTTAATTATAGTTGGACTATATTCAAACAATTTATTATAATTGATTATATAATTGGATTATAATAATCATTATAATAAATAATACCGAAATCGTTGATTAAATAGTTGGACTATTAGAATCAAGATATAATTGAAAGATTGACATTTAAAACATGATCATAGGGAAAATGTATTTAAATGGTTTAATTTTTCAAATTGGGAATAAAGTTTCAGGATGGTCCTGGAAAATAAATAAGTTACTTTATTTGATAAAATAACATATTTAGCCTAAGCCCGGAGTTAAGCAAACAGTAGAGCATAATCTTTGGAAGATCATGCAATGATAACTTTAGTGCTTAATCCATTAAGCTTGTCGCAGTAGACTCCTTAATTTCTGAATCAGAACTAAGGATTAGATCCTTAAAGTATGATTGTGAAATTTAAGGATCTTCATAAATTTATCTTTAGATTTTAGAAGCATTAATTGCAATAGTAAACTCTTGGAGAGTTAATGACTATTCTCAAGGAGACAAAGTCAAAGTTTGCAATTAGGCAAGTTGTGCAAGGCGCACCTTACTTCGATATTCTAGAAACCCGAGGCTTGGCCAAAGGCTACCGGAATGTTGAAAAGGACAAAGGCAAAATCATTATAATCTTCTGGGAAGATAAATGACATATCTCAAAATGTCTGCCTAATTGTGGCAAACGGATCGCGGAAGCGTGACTGCCGTTTGGACAAAGCAGACATGAAGGAATTGAAGATGAGCAAGGCTCTGACTTCAAATATGTTTGTCAAATTATGTTCACTACTAGTATTAATATTGGATTTTAAATACTTAGTGTGGTACATAAAATATATGTATTGATGTTCAGAATCTGTTATGAATAGGATACTGACTTCAATAGAGATTTATCTGCGAATTGGAAACGGACGAAAGTCGATGTTTTAACCGTAGATACCTAATTTAGGAACTACCCTCTGGTGTGTACCTAAATTTGGAAACTGTTATAATGTAACTAGTTTGACTAGATACATTATCTCTATATTAGTGTCTAATCCGTTGCGGATTAAACCTTTATATTCTAGAACACTAAAATGTTTTATTATATAAAGATGATATTAAGATAAACACATTAGATGTGAATAACTGAATTTATATTTTGAATATAAATAAATCTCAAATGTAAAACATGACAAACAATAGCTCAAACTGATTTGATCAGAAGAAACTAATTTATGGCATTGTTGTGTAGGACACAATTAAACAAGAATCGTATATCCACACTTTTGAAGAGTGGGTACTCGGACTGATTTGATTCTATTCAAATAAAGTCTACGAATCTAGTTTATTAAGTAAGTGCTTAAAACGCCTTTACTTGGTAAAAGTGCAAATGCCACCGATCAGTTAGCCCTAGTTCATAGTGAAGCAAGTGGGCCCATATCTAGCTAGGCTAGAGGTGGATATGAATATTTCATGACCTTTACGGATGTGGCATCTCGTTATGATTATGTTTTCTTATGAAACACAAATCGGAAACTTTTAGAGTTTCGACAACGAAATAGACAAACATATCGACTAAAGTATTAAACCGTCACGGTAAGACCGTAATGGAAAATACTTAAGCAATAAGTTTCTTACATACTTGAGAGAGTAAGTAAGTATTCTTTCAAGAGACCTCCCGGAACACGTCAGTTCGACGATGTGTCTGACAGATAACCGAATTTTATTGGACATGATAAGGTTAATCATGAGTCGCTCTAACAACCATTTCCTTTACAGGATAAGCATTAACAGTGCTAAAACTTATTTAGAATAAGGTCCATAAAATAATGTTTGACAGACTCTCATATTAGATATGAACGGGAAGAAACTGAGTTTCACATTCCTGATAATTTGGGAATGCTAGGCATATGTTTGGATGATACCAAACTAAAACCCAAATTGGATAAGTGCCAATTGTAAGGTATCCTAGGGATACCATAAGTATAGTACTTATACAACTCACAAGAGAACAATGTAATTGTTGCTCGCCATGCGGCTTTCCTAAGAGGAATACCGATATGCAGTGGTAAATGGGAGGATAGTAAAACTCGATGAAAATCCGAGTAATACTATTCCGGGTACTGAATCATAATGGAACACAAATAGTTCATCAAGGATGAAACTATTACCATTAATCTTCGAATACACAATAACCATGTAAGTCGGAAAGAGTCAGAAAACAACCTGGGTATGGATTTCTGATCTCACCTCATAAAGATGTCTATCTTATTGAGGAATACCAACTGACTACGTATGAGGAAGTGATACAAGATATCGACTCCCTATTATGGCAAAGTGCCTTGAATCCGAAATGGATTCCATGTATATCAACTATGTTTAGAACACTAGTTGTTGTATCGCAAGGCATTGTGCCTATTGGTACTTATAAGTCTTCAAGGAAGACATACATGGATGGCAACATACCAATGTATAAAGCTAGGCTTTTAGCGGAAAGGTATCGTTATCAACATTGTGTTGATTACGATTTAACCTTTTACCTGTTGCCATGGTAAGTCCATTTGGATAATGCTTGCTAAAGCTGCATGTTTCATTTATGAAATATGAAAGCTTAACGGGAAAATCGCTTTCCTGAAAAGGAAACCTTTTGGAGGATGTTTACAACATCCTGACGGTTTTGTCATACCAAAACTAGCAAACAAGGTTTGCAGGTTATTCGATCCATGTTTGGATTGAAGCAAGCATTGAATTCTTGGAATTATCGTTTTGATGTAATCATAATAGTTTATGATTTAATTCAAAACGAAAAAACGATTCTTGTGTATATAATTAAGAGGGTTAGTGGGAGCGCACTGACAATAAATGTCCTATACAATAATGATAACATATGTCATTTCTTGGAAATGATATTCCCATAAAAATAATCGGCGAAAGCTTGGCTTTCGAGAACCTCTCCGAGAAACCGTACATTGAAAAATGTACGTGACCTGGTGTCTCATACGCTTTGAGCATATGGATTCACAAATAGGCCAATCCAAGTGATAGTCACTGGATTGATGTTAAGAACATCCGTTAGTATCTTAGAGAACTAAAAATGCTGTCTTAGTCTATGGAGATGGACAACTTGAAGTGAGTGGGATCACTGTTGCAAGTTTCCTAAACCGATAAGACGACTGAAAGTCACAAACGGTACTATACAGTTTGAATAACGATACAGTGAGCTGGAAATCTTCCAAGCAAGATATTATTACCGAATAAACAACAAATGCAGGTTATTACTGCAGCTGAGGCAGCAATAGAAGCCTTCTGGGTCGATAACAAATCTAATTAGATTAGATATAATTCTGTTAGCAGCTGAGCTAGGCTGCAGCACAGGCTAAAGAATTAATGGTCTCATCAACGATCCAGAGACATACTCGATAATCATCTGATTCGTTCGGATCATACATCGTAGCGATGTGATGATCGAATAAATCGCATCATACGATAATCATGCAAATCTGCTGACGAAAGTCTTTCCTCAGTATTTGAGCGAACTGTACATAGTTCGGGTGTAGACACTCGAGTGACTGGCTATAGGCCAAGTGGGAGATGTTGGACAATTATGACCCATACGTCACTATTTGTACAGATCATGGTGTTGTTGTACAAATTAACTATGTGACAAAGGAGATTGCACTCTTATCATTTGTGATTAGATCACCAAGATGTATAAATGATAGGAGGTCCCTATGATTTGTTCCTGGATTGAGAATGATATGAGACAGTATCAGTCCACGAAGGATAAATCATTAAATATCCCTAGTCAGAGTATTATCGAGATTGGACATCGATAAATACGTAAAAGACTAGTATTACACTTGTGCACATTGTGAGGGCACAACGGCATAGTTCTCATATATTTGGGTATAGGATACTCATGCAAGTGTAATATGAGGTTGTGTTTTACCAATGGTACGGGAAACAGCTTCGCTCTGGATAGACCCCATCAGAATTCCATTGGTAGTATGACTATGTGTCTATGGAAATCCGAAATCAGGGTATGTGTATTTGGTCTTAACCTGAGACTTGCACCGCTAATACTTGCGACAATCAATATACTTTGGTTTTGGTCGTCCAGGGCTTTAACAGGTTCTGTGTACGCCTCTTCTGGGTATATTGAGAATCGTAGTGTGTTGGGTGTGATGTCAAGACGGAAGTGTCACTCCAGTCATATGGAGATGATGATCGCGTAGGGATACAGAACTGGTTCTCTAAAAAGGTTGCAACCGTCGGGATAATATGACTTGGTCATGATTTTCCGATAATAAAGAGACTAGTTGCTCGAATCCGATATATGCTTCGTACGGGGCAGACACTGTCCAGCCCAGGCCTTGCATGTGATCATCTGATAATGGATCGAAATACGCAATACTACGTATACTACGCCTGATATAGATCCTTATTCGTGTAAGGATATTTCTGGAGAATTGGGTAGGTAGGCATGCTTTGCTAGAAGCCAACCTTGTCTTGTAAATCGGTATAAACGTAGTACTTGGTACTTAAGTGTTCGGATAGTCCGACGACCGAATTTACTGTCAACATATCCGGGGATCTCATGGGTCGCTTCCCAAAGATTCACCGATGACATATGACTCGCACTTTAATTAATCTGGGATTATTAGATGAGAGAGAAAATTAATCTGGGATTAATTGCGGAGATATTTTATCTGGGATAAAATATCAATTAAAGAGAGATAACGATAAATTAGGAATTAATCGATAATTAATATATTTGATATATTAAACGAAATTGGATTTCGACGCGGAATTAAAATTAGATTTTAATTCAGGCGAACGAGTTAATTTAAAATTAATTCTTTAGCGACATGAATAGTAATTATGCTAGGCATGATTATTTAATTAAATTAGATTTAATTACGTCGCAACGGAAAATTTGTTAATTTGGAATTAACGAACCCGAGCCCGGGATTGTTTGCGAGCGCATTCGCATTTTGAATTCGAGTGCGGCACTTAAGTCAAATCAAGCGTCAAATCACTAGTCGCATCAAGCGTCAAATCATTAGTCACTTTGAGTGATTTGACAACTTGTCACATTGATTGATTGATTGATGTGACTTGATGGGAGTTGTTGAAAAGCTTTTTGAAAGCTTGAATGACTAATACCATTATTTTATGTTTGGTATATGTTGAATTGATTTGAGAAATCAATTAAGATTTACAAAAAATCTCTCTCTCTCTTCCAATTTTTCTCTCATCTTTCACGCCCATGGAGGGGCTGTTCTTGCTCTTCTGTTTCTGGCAGAAAACCGAGCATGAGGGAAGCTAAAGTGCTTGATTTTTGTGGCAAAAATCAAGAGAGCTAGCACTCCGAGAGACATGCGAAGGTGATAGGGAAGTCCACCCATGAGCTTGGAATCGTTTGACGAAGCTTGGAGCTTGACGAAGGACCAAGATGAAGACGAAAATGGTAGAGGACAGCAGCTCACTGCCGAGCAGTCCAGTGGGCAGAAAATTCGAGTTTTGTTGCCTCTCGCGTCGCTTAACCGATCGATGTAAGTATTCCGCAACTTCTCGATGTATTCACATGTTTATTTTATGCTTTATATTCGATCCTCGGGGCCTAGAAACTCCAACACCCAGAGCTTGGAAATGCACGAGAATCTTCAATATCCAAGCTTGATTTGAAGATTTTGCAAGGGCTTTTTGAGGGGAAAGAGGCGTGAGTGAGAGAGCAGAAGGAAAATGAGAGAAAACTCTAAATGGGCCTTTATATAGTGGGTTGCAAGAACTTTCTGTCTAAAAATCACTTTCGCGTTCGAACGCCCGTCGAACGCAACAAGAACATGAGAAGTCAGAAGACTTGCATTTGAACGACCTTTCGAACGCGACTCAAACGAGAACTCTCTTGAAACTTATGTTCGAACGCTCCACAAACACGAGCACAAACTTACCTTCAAACTTTCCAAAGAATGCATCACAGACATGGGAGCTGGTTGCGTTCGAATGCTCCACAAGCGCAAAAATGCTGGATGCAGCTATAGACAAAAATAAATGCACAATGTTTTAGATTGCCCATAACTTAGAAGGTAGCCTCGATCAACATGCATACATAATACGCGAGCGATAAGCATATCGCATACAGATCCTATATGATCATGGTGAACCTATAGAATATGTTGAACATACCGAACACCACCAGAAGTGTTACAAAGTATGTTGGCATCTTTTTCATCTATTAAATCTTCTATTCTTTCTATAATTTCCTTACCTTTGCTAGAAAAATTTAATGATTTTCTAATTTTATCCATTATTGAATTTTCTATGCTAGACTTTCTTGTTAGTTCCATTATTATTTTTTAATATTATCTTAGGTCCTAATATGTCTGCTTTACTATTTGTTTTTCTAACAGATTCTGCTAAATTTATCTGTTTTACTCTATTTGTTAAAGTATCCAATTCTTTTTCGATATTATCTAAAGAGATATTTAATTCTGATTTGCTAATTGTTTTTCCTTTTAAAATATCTATAAATCTTTTTCTACTTTAGTTATTCTACATTCAAGATATTTCGATTTGTTTGTTATTTTTAATTAATATTTTAATAATTGTATTTAACTGGGCTACTATAATGTTATTACAATTTGTACTGAAAGGCTCAGTATTAAAACCTACAGGATTAACAATTGGTATTTCTAATTTTAATTTTTATAAAGCTTTTACTAGTAATCGTTATTCATTCACTGACTATAAATTTTATTACTTTTAACCATTCTTGAAGACTATTTTATGTGTTTTTAGTTATATCTAGTTTTTTCTAAGAATTTCTACAAGTTCTCTAATTTCTATTTCTACGGGCTTAGAAGTTTTCGTATTTATTAATTGTACTAGTTATAAATTTCTCTTTTATTAGGAAATCTTCTAACTTGACTAGTGAAATATGATAAAAGTTGTTTTATAAAATCTAAATTATTTTAAGAGTATGAATATTACTATTCTCAGATAGATGTGCTAGATTATTAATTAATTTATTTGTACTATTTATACTAATTTATAACTTCTGTCCTAAATTTATTAGTAAGTCTACTATAAAATTTTGTTGACAATTGCTTGTATGTGAAATATGTTTATACTGATTTTCTAAATTGTAACGATCGGTAGTTTTTACTACAGTCTACAGTGATACTGTTACGTACGGGACAAAGGCAAGAAAAATGAATTATATTGATACTTGAAGGTATTCATGGAACGACTTTGGAACAATCGGTAAATTCCTCGAACTCCCGGAACAAAACTGTACAGTTTTCCCTTTGGACAGCCCGTAGTATTTGGGGGTATCTTTTTTGTATGATCTCTGATTTTTATGAATTTTATACCGTCGAAAAGTTGAGATCGAGACCTACAACTTCCGCGTTGAACATTTTCCCAACTTCAGACCAGAAGCTGGTAAAAAATACGAGTCAAAAATTTAGATGAATAGTAACTTCGGACTCAAATGGAAAAATCTCAAATTTTCTTCATTTTTCTACACACTTCTATAATATTCAAAATATCAATTGGGTCCACTATATGAAGGGGATACTATTCACTATTTCTAAAGATTGAAAACGAAAATGAAGAGAGAAGAATAAGAACCGAGAGAAAGAAGAAGAAATGGAAGAATGAGAAGAATAAGAAAGAAAGAAAAGAAGAATGAGAAGAAATAAAAGAAGAAGAAGAAGGAAGATAGAAACAACCATCTTGGGAAGTGAAGGAAAACCAAGAAGAAGAAAGGTAAGAATTCATGACCCAAACTTTGAATATTTAGTTTTGATAAGTAAATGCTTGTATTATGATTGGAGCTTGGTAGTGATGATGGTAGTATGAATTTGTGACATTAAAAACTATGGAAACATTAATAAATCCCAACTTGTGGGTTTTGGGTAAAACCTAATAAAGTGTGTGAAATGAATTAAGAATTGAATTAATGATGAATTGGTGGTTTAGTTAATGAAAAATGGGATGTTACATGATATATTGTGGATTGGTTTTTAGTATGAAAGCATTGGAATGGAGTAAAGTTGGATGATTTGAACTTGGGATGAGTGTGGAGAAGAAAAGCAGAATCCTGGAAACCCAGGATGCGTCGCGACGTAAGAAGGATTGCGCATCGCGACGCAAGAGGAAAAATGAGACTGGAAATTGGGCAATGCGCGTCGCGACGCGCAGTCCTTCTTGCGTCGCGACGCGAGGCAGAATCTGCCCAAAATCAGTTTTAAACCCCGGTTCCACCCTAGCGTGTTAGAGACCACCCTTGGGGTCTCGTATTAATTCATATACATATTTTACATCAAAGTATGATTGTGACAAGCCTCGTATGTAAAACCTATGGATGTATCATGAAACTTAGTTAGATATTAAGGTTTATTTTACCTTATATACTAATCAAGTTCCCGATCCTAGATTATCCTTAGGTATCGCAACTCTTTTCGGTGATGGATCCGGTACCGGCCCGATTTCCAAAGCAGTGAGTGGACACTTCTTTCTTAATGTTGATTTTGTTTATTGATTTATTGTTCTTATAAATCGAGACTTACTTTTCTGCTTTAGGGCGTTAGCCATTTTATCATTAGTTGTGTTTTACTCAGTATAATTGAGAAATAAATGTTTTTCAGTACATGTTTTGTGATTTAGGGGAATGCCAAAAAATTAACCCCAATATGTAACTTGAGATACAGTTGGAATTGACGGATTCAGAGGACATGTGCACATGTAGAGCCAGGATGACGGCATAGGTTCGTGTACCTGGACTCCAGTTCAGAGCTTGGGTGGTAGCATAGATCCGCAACCCCAATCTAGTTTGTGGCTTTGGGGACGGCGATACGTAACGCCCCAAGACCACCAGTTTCAGAGACCCGGTTGAGTTATTCCTGGACATGCCCAGTTGAGTCGTTTTCCTGGGCGTAGAGCACCACCAGTATTAGAGACAATAGTGACATGCTTTGGGGGACAATGATACGTAACACACCAAAGTCATGGATTTGCACTGCTAGCTACAGTTAGGCGTATGATACGTAACGCCCTCATATGTCAAGGTTTTTCAAATACAGATCAGCACATAAACCAGATTTTAGAAACAGTTTCAGAATCCAGTATTTTAATAGCAGTTTTCAGAAACAAAATTTTCATATAAAGATGTTTTTTTTGGAACTATGGTTTTGGAATCAAAATTTTTACATCAGTTTTTCATTTTTCTTGTCCACTCACTTAGATCGAATCACGATCTAACCCCCACTCCAGTCTTTATGTTTTGCAGGATTCTCGGAGGACGAGCTCGGGAGGACGGATACTGATGCAGTCAATAGGGATTGAGTCCACCAGTATGAGTCAGGGATATAGTGACAATTCAGTTATAGTCAAGTGTGAGTCTTGTATAAGTCATGGTAATGAGTAGTCATTGTAAAAAAGATTAATATCAAAATATAGTAATTAACATTGAGTTTGTTTTCCCTATTCTTGAGTTGGGCTATGGTCCCACACAAAGTATAGTCATATAAAGAATAATATACTAGTTCCTATTATGGTTAAATAGCCAGAGGCTTATGGGGTTAGTACTGCTATCCCATGCCGGTAACATCTCCCAGATCAGGGATGTTACAAAGATGGTATCAGAGCCAGATTTAGGAGTCAGTGACTGCAGTGGGTAGAGTGTTGGGGTCTTGTATACGCAGTATGTCTGGGATACCCGTATATGAGGCTCTACCTCTCCAGTATCTGATCCTCAAGTACGTCCTCAAAGCTCCATAGACAGGTTAGTAAACCTTCTTAGATCATTCAAATAGTATCTCTTGTAAGACAAATTCATTCTAGATACCAGATAAGAAATCTTATTGAGGTTATACCGATCTAGTACCAAAAAAATAAACAAACTATGGAAACAGACAATAGGATCTTAAGAAAATTTAACATGGAAGTGAGAAAGGAAAATTATAAGAAAGTACAGAAGGGTGCATAAGAGTATAGGTAGTTAGAGTTAAAGAATAGTAAGGAGATGGAATAAGGCATAGAAATTTTGAGGATATCTACCCAGGAATATGCAAGAGAATAGAAAAACCGGAACAAGTAATAGAGTGCTTAGAAGTAAGATCCCTTCCCTCCTCAGAACACTCATTCAAGCCGAACCAATAATCTTCAAGTACTTCCTATAGAAAGTAAAGTCCCATTAATACCCATTCAGGAAAATAAGAAGAGAAAGAAAAGATAGGAAGCAGAGTAAGATACAGAAGGAAGATATCTAAGTAATTGGAAGAAAATAGAGATAGAGAAATAGAAACTGATGAGAAATGTCGAAATATATAGTAATAAGAATGAGAGACATGGAGTTAAGTAATAAAAGGATGATATCAGAACTAGTAGAAAAGATGAGTGTAGCAAGACTAGACCAGAATAAAAAGCCGGGTAGATCTAAGAAAAAGGTTATTTCCCTCGAGCAAGATACCTTTCTTTCTCAGAAGAATTCCTCCGAGTCGGTTCAATATTTTTCTAAACCATCTCGTATAGGTAGCAAGTTCCCCGAATAATTAAGAACCGCTATAAGATAGAAGAAGTAAGAAAGTCAAAGACGATTGTGCAACCTTCTAATGGTTGCAGAATGCCATAGAGATAGAGAGACTTTAGATTTTACGAACTCAGACCTGTAGGCAAATAAGATGAATGGTGACTGAAACAACAGTTAGTTTCCCCCTTGCCAATGGATCCAATAGATAAGGCTTCTACCTACCCAGATCTTCACTCATTCAAGATATCAGTTAAGGAAGTTATCCTGATAGAGTCTACCTCATACCCATCCTACATGAGCAATAGGCTCCATCAGGACATAAGTATTAGAACAAGGATGAAGAAGTTTCCCGAGGTATAAAGAAAATGACCAATGAGATATAAACAGTTCCTATCAGCATGAGTTTAGGCAACCGTATGAAAACTCAACGGAAGTCCATTTTAAAGAATGAAAGGACCTTGAGAGGTAGACCACTTAGAAGAAGAATCAAGGAAGTTTCAATGATATAAAGAAAAAAAATCCAGGGTAGTGTAAAGATTAAGGTAAGTCAGGGTGAGGCTTGCTAGACCAGCAGAAGTTCACAAATAGATCAAATGTCGTAGAACCCACAGATAAACCAAGTCAGTAGAGATCCGTAGAAGAATATAAGAATAGACCTATGAAGTTGGAGATACTTTGGAAGTGATGAGGTACCAATATGGATAATAAAATAAAGTGATTAAATCAAGGTTTATAGCAAAGAACAGATTGATGAGATCTAAGAAATAAATAAAGGAATGACCCACCGTTAGTCTTTGTAGTAAGGAGTAAAGTAAGGAAATATGATATGCAATGGTATTAGAAACGCGAGAAGTAACAAGGAAATCTAGTGTATTTGGGCATGAAGATAATATAACAAGGAAATAATAGAGTAAATAATCGATGATAATTGTAGGACCCTAGAGCCTGCTAAAGAAAAGAACTAGTAAATGAGAGCAATTGATAGATTAGAAAAATTATGAGATAGCTCAACAACTAGCTTGATGAATCCAAAGAATCATTGATAAGGAAACCTGAGAAGGGAAAGTTCAACGCTACAATAAGTTATGTTAAGTGCAGAAACCTTTATAGAAACAAAGAACCCTCAAGAAAGTAAAGAAATTAGAAGTGCAAAAGATCATGGAGAATGATCCGTAGGAATATAGTGAGTAACTTATAAAGAACCTCATGGTATTAAAAAGAATGAGGATTTTAGGAAGAGAGTAACGTTTGGAATCAAGATTTAGTAGAGGATGCCTTTAGTAGCCGAAGTAAGTAGAGCTTTCAAGGGAGTTAAGGAGTTGAGGATTTATGATAAGAAATGAACGTTTGTAGTAGAATGAGTCCCTTAGGAAAGATAGCAAAACAAAAAATATAGTAGTATTCAGAAAGAACATAGTAATCACAGGAAATTAATCAACAGAAAGAATAAAGTGACAGTATAGAGGACTTAATAGGAAGTAAACTTCTAAAAAGACTTTATACAGAATGTGAAGTGATTGATCGATGTAAATGACCGAGAGTAAGGTAAGAAAAGGCAAGTCAGATGAGTTTTAGCAATAAGATCCAGTGTAGGAAAAGACACCAAACATGTATACACGAAAGTCATAGCCAAAGTATGTACCACCGAAACACCGCAATAGAAGGGCCTAAAGACTAGTTCCCACCCTCCTAACCCTCGATCGTCATCAATAACAAAGATGGACCTGGAGCATAATCTTAAGATACTTCCATAGCAAGTTGACCGGCGTAAACACACACGTATAACGCAAGCGCACGTATCGTTCAAGTAGTATAAAACTATCGATCCCACGAGGACTTAATTCCTACTGTTGTTATTAATTGTTGATACTATTTATTTACAGATATCTAATTATAAGGAGAAGGGAATTGATTGCTTGATTGATTTGATTTTGTAAATTTGCTAAATAAGTAAATAAATAAAAAGACAAAAGAAAATACTAAGGAAAATAAAAGACTCAAAGATCTAGGGTGTGAATCTTTCTAATATTTATTAAAAGATGAAGTAGTTAAATCATAGTTGGGTAAATTATTGAATTATTAATCTGGAACAATACCTAGTTATAATCCAATTGAACCATATGTCTATGTCAATTAAATTACCTAGATTCATTAAGGTTAAGTTCCAATTATGACTACCCCGCCCGACATGTATATGTCTATCATGTAAGGAAATCTATTAAAAGGTTATCTATCCTTAAGGAAGATCGTGGGTTGTTGAGACTAAGGTCTTAAACTTAAAATCTCTATGTCTAGTTCATTTTAAGTTTACCTAATCAATTTTATTAGTGATCAGTTAATAAAAAACATTAAGATTATGACTCAACAAATACTCTTTAATTACCCAAACTATAATCTAACCCTTTTTAAATCCGGTGATATTAGATTTAATCACAACCATAGATATTTAACTTAGTTACTATACATAATTAAAACTGATAAAACTTAAAAGACATAAAATGAAATTGCAGAAGTAATTAAAATAAATAAATGAAATGCTAAGGTAAAAAGAATAACTCTCTATATACTATTTGATATCTCTCATAAAATAATAATATATATACTTGTGATATTTTAAACCAACCGTCCGAATGGCGGTATCCTGATTAAGTCAAATTCAAATATACCACCATAAGGCGAACAGAAATATAAACCACCATAAGGCGGAACTAAATTAAATCAACCGACCTAGAATGGCGGTATCCTCATTAAGTCAGGTTTAACCAGTTTAAATTGAATAACCAACCGACCTAGAATGGCGGTATCTTTTTATTAATTCAGGTTTTTAAGTAGTTTATATATTATTTTAAGGGAGATTAATCTAAATAGCAAAAGTAAAAGTATTACCTCATTACCTCAGTATAGAGAAGTTACCCCCTCATAGATGGATATAATTACTACTACAAAGCGTAAATAAACTGAATAAAAGAAGCAAATAAGAAGAACTCTCTTTTATTTATAAGGATTTCAGAGGATGAGGTACATTTGAAACTAAAAATTCGAAATCTATTTATAGGCAAAAAAATCTAATTTTTTATTATTATTTTTCTGATTTTTATTTTTTTATTATTTTTCTGATTTTTATTTTTTTATTATTATTTTTTTGGATCGCTGAATTTTCGACACATGGCATGGTGTGCTAAAAATGACGGCTCGTTGAATCTTTGACACGTGGAATGGTGGTTAATTACTAAAATACCCTCGGTGTCGGGATGCCCAAAATTACCAAAATACCCTTTTCGCCAAATTTCCAATTTTGCTCCAAATCACCTCCAGAATATCTTGAAACTTTATTTTGGTGTCGGAATGCCCAAAAATACCAAAATTTGTGTCGGGACGTCCAAAATTACCAAAATACCATTTTTGCCAAATTTCACCAAATTTCACAGTTTTGCTTCAAATCACCTCCAGAATTTCCTGAAACTTTATTTATCTACAAAATAACACAAAACAACATCAAAATATTCACAAAACTCAAGAAACTATACAAAATATTAAGTTAAATGAGTGGGAAATAGTGATACATTTATCACTCATCACACCCCCCAACCTAACATTTTGCTAGTCCTCGAGCAAAATAAAATAACAAAGTAAATTTAACTAAGCCCTTTCGTAGGGATCACGATTGCATTTAGCATATGCAACAAGCCTTTAAACCCCTAGGTGTCCCTAGTGGACGAGTTGTAGTCTCGTGAGGGTTTACAACAATGATACCCACAAACATTTTATAAAAGTAAAAAGGAAGTGAAATTAATGCACACAAAAGCAAAAAGACAAGAGAAATAGAATAAAGAAGTTAGTGACTAATTAGGTGAAACTTCTACTCCAAGTTTATTAGTTGTTTTATTTCATTCTAAATTACTGAATAAGTAAATTCTCCGATTATTTTTACCATTTCTTCATATACACAGCCACATAATATTAAACAACTCATTTCGCCCATAACAGTCATAAGTGCATTGATAAGAGAGTAATATTTTTGTCCTAAAGTTTTATCAGATTTCACACCTTTTGTAGTAATGGAATAATTTTTTTTTTGATTTTTCTGATTTTTCTTTGATTTTTTTCTTTTCTCTATTTTTTATTTATATATAATATCTTCCATCTATGTAGCGAGCTTTGGGCCGGTGGCTCCCAAACCAGTTGGCTTTAGGGCATCAGGTGTTAAGACACCCCTAAGGACTTAATTACTCAGACTTCAAATATATATATTTATTTTCTATCATCTTTTTTATCCATGTAGCGAGCTTTCGGCCAGTGACTCCCAAACCAGTTGGTTTTAGGGCACTAGGTATTAAAATACCCTTACAGACTTAATAACTCGGATCTCAGATGTTTTTTTTATTTTTTTTATTCCATCACTTTTTTTTTGAGATGTTTCTCCAATTAAACTATAGCACTGAATATTACAATCTTTTCAATTTTATCCTATGTCCGTATGTTACTATGTATGTTGATAATATCTGCCAACTAAGTATATGAAGATCCATTTTTAGTCAGTTTAATGGAGAATTTACAGATTAAATAATTCAAAAGTGAATAAAAAAAAATTAACTTGTTTTGAAATATAGGTTTGAAATACGTCTCAGGAGTGGAAATTCCTTACACAGCTATTTCTTACCAATTTCATCTTTTTAGTCAACATAACAACAAAACATTTCTACTGATCATATAACTATAATTTACATGTGTGTGTGTGTGTTTTTTTTTTTTTTTTATGAAAGGCTCTTGCTGACAAAAGATTGTTCACAACTAGGACTCCCCACTCAAGGGTTCAAGCGACCAAGTGAACGCACCTTTTTTATACCTTATGGTACGTGCCAACGAATTTATGGTGTGTGACTAACTGTCGAATGGAATTCCCGTTGTAGATTCCCCATAGGGAGGGTGGAGCGAGGCTCACTTAAGTACCCTGCCTCTTAGGCTCTTATCGCTTGGTGTCAGGATATACAACAAGTCCTCCAAACTAGTCTATCACAACAAGCTACGGGTGAATGATTATCTAGGTGCCTTCACAGCTTTTCTTATAAAAAGGTAGTGAGTGAAGGAAGACACCAAACCATCACCTAGCTTTAAATATGCCTTTGATAAAATGCAAAATATTTTTGTAATTTTTGAAAATTTTTTAATTTTTTTGTATTTTTCGAAAAATTTTGTCTAAAAATAAAAACACAATACAAACAAGTACTATTAACTATTCCTCACCCCCAAACCTAAATGAGACATTGTCCCCAATGTCTTTAAACAGTAGAAGAAGAGTTTTAAAGATAGTACCTGGTTAGCTGAATTACTACAAGCAAATTAAAGTTTAAGATCCAGATTTATTCGACGCTTCTTACCACGATCATCATCGGACCATTTTATCTTTGAAAGGTTAGGATCAACTTGTGGTTCATAGGCTAAGAATTGGTCTATTAGATCCGGAGCAGACCTGGCAGTAAAAAGGAGTTCTTTCATAGGTTTTGACACGAACCCATTTCTCCGGGCATCATCAAGAAACACACAAAGAAAATCATAAAATCCATCAACGTTGAGCAGTCCAAGCGTTTTCTGGTGTATGTTCAAGTTTGCCCAAGATAACACTATAAAAATTTCCTCCAGTGTGCCTAAGCCACCTGGCAAAGCAATAAAAGCATCAGCACGGTTAATCATTTTTACCAGTCGTTCAGACATACCTGGCACGATCAGTTCCTCTCCGTTTGATGATTCAATCAGATTTGCCTCTGCCAAGGGTTTTGGGATGATTCCCAAAACATGACTGCCTCCTTCTTGTACGGCCTTTGAAACAATCCCCATTAGTCCAAGATTGCCTCCGCCATATATTAAGTGCATATTCCTTGCAACTAAGACTCGACCCAATTCTTGTGCTGCTTCAATGTATTGTGGTTTAGCACCAACACTACTGCCGCAAACACACAGATGTTCTCAACTCGTCTTCTTGAAGTGGCTTCCATTTTTTATGTATTTCTTTCTTAACTCTGGATGCCTCCAAAGGTGCAATGACGGGCTGAATTTATAGTACCTGAGAATGAAGAAGGTGAGTAATAATAGCACTAGTATCTTCCAAAGGAAGCTTGTTAGCAAAATAAACAAAAGAAATCGTGAAAGGTCAAAAAGTCTGGATCTTGTCTAAGAAAATAAAAGAAAAAAAACAAAAGAAGAAAATCAAAGCAATTATTAAGGCAACGGAATTGTGTACGCAATACGCCATTCGCTTAGTATAAATTCATTAGGATGTGTCTCAAGAATCCATTCCTTACTCATCCATCTCTAATGAATTATCTCTTATTTTTGCCAAACACCATTCCTTCTGTCTTAAAATGCTCAGTTTGTGCTTTTCCCTACAAAACAACACACAATATTAAAAACTCTACAACATGTATACACAAAATATGAAAATAAAAATTACAACAAATTGCATGGGTTGCCTCCCTGCTAGCGCTAAATTTTTCGTCTTCAGCCAGACGTGACTGAAATCTATCTGTCAAGGCGGTTTTAGCGTCGTTTTGGATGTCCGATTAAAGACAATCCCGTGAGCGTTGCTTTTGAAGGGTCTCTTCCAACGGTAAAGTGGCAAAAAGAGTTTTGTCTCATTCAGTGCTTGTGCCACCTTTTTAATCTTTGTTGCTCCAGTGATTCCTAAAAAGAAAGAAAGAAAATCAGGAGGTCTCGTATGGTGCTTGACTTGGAATGGGATTTCCATTCTATCAAGTTTCTGAGTAATATCACTAAATTGTACTCCCCAAAACAGTGATGTTTCGCCTGAATTCACTGTATCTTTAATTTTGTCTGACAATTGCTCCTCTATTTGCTCTGCTTCTTGCTCCACCTTTTCTTCACAGATGAATTTTAGGATCTCAGCATTCAGTTCTTCATCTTTCATCTGTGAAATACATGCTCCTGAAATATCAATGTGAGAATGTAAAGAAATGTCAGATTTTAGGTCTTCATCCTCTGATCTGAGTGAACTGATTGGCTTAGGTAGATCGTCTTCAAACATTAGTGCAAAGCATTCTCCAAGATCTGCATTCTGAGGATGGAAAGTTTCATCCTTCCGTGTTGGTGCAGTTGGTACAAGTAACTCAGCTTCTTCATCCTCGTCAGAGTCAGAATAATAAAAATCAAATTGAGACTTTGTTGGTGCAGGTTCCTGAACTGATACCTCTGATTCTTGATACTGCTCAGCCTCGTCCTCTGTTATGATGTCATGATGAATCTCAGGATATTCCAAGGCTTCTTCAGTATTATTTGAATTTTCTCCGTGAGATATGTGATTCAGGTTGTCTATTAGTTGTCTAACTTGATCTGTCATCCTTTGTATAGATGCTGCTTGACTCTGAATTTGTACATCAAATTGAGCTCCTCGTTCCTCGAACAAATTTTTGAGCATGTGAATCAACTGATCTTCCTCTGATGGATCTGGTTCTTGATGAAGATCGTAGATGAATGGTGGATAAAATGGAAAATGTGATGATTCTTCGTACCTTGAATGATTCCAATAATTCTGCCACTCTGAAAGGTATATACATTGATCGCTCGGGTGGTTACCATCACAAATTACACATCTTCCCATTTCATTCTGATGAGCAAATGTAGTATTGTTTGGTTCTGGCTTCCAGTGATAGTTGTTGGGCTGGACAACAGGCCTCAGAAAACTAGACTGTTGCTCCTGGATTTGGGGTGTATCTTTTTCTAGTAAAGCTCGTAATGTTTCAAAATGTTCCATTTGTTTTTTCGATCACCTGAAAACAAAAGAGAGAAATAAAAAGTACAGATAATAATAAAGAAAATTAGATATAAGTAAATTAGATAGCTTCAAAATTAATAACTCAAGAAAAATAAGTCCCCGGCAACGGTGCCAAAAACTTGACCGGCGTAAACACACACGTATAACGCAAGCGCACGTATCGTTCAAGTAGTATAAAAATATCGATCCCACGAGGACTTAATTCCTACTGTTGTTATTAATTGTTGATACTATTTATTTACAGATATCTAATTATAAGAGAAGGTATTGATTGCTTGATTGATTTGATTTTGTAAATTTGCTAAATAAGTAAATAAAAAAAGACAAAAGAAAATATTAAGGAAAATAAAAAGACTCAAAGATCTAGGGTTGTGAATCTTTCTAATATTTATTAAAAGATGAAGTAGTTAAATCATAGTTGGGTAAATTATTGAATTATTAATCTGGAACACTAAATTATGTAAAAGCCTCTTTCGAATGATCATTTACAAATACCTAGTTATAATCCAATTGAACCATATGTCTATGTCAATTAAATTACCTAGATTCATTAAGGTTAAGTTCTAATTATGACTACCCCGCCCGACAGGTATATGTCTATCCTGTAAGGAAATCTATTAAAGGGTTATCTATCCTTAAGGAAGATCGTGGGTTGTTGAGACTAAGGTCTTAAACTTAAAATCCCTATGTCTAGTTCATTTTAAGTTTACCTAATCAATTTTATTAGTGATCAGTTAATAAAAAGTATTAAGATTATGACTCAACAAATAACTCTTTAATTACCCAAACTATAATCTAACTCTTTTTAAATCCGGTGATATTAGATTTAATCACAACCCTAGATATTTAACTTAGTTACTATACATAATTAAAACTGATAAAAACTTAAAAGACATAAAATGAAATTGCAGAAAGTAATTAAAATAAATAAATGAAATGCTAGGTAAAAGGAAATAACTTCTACTATATACTATTTAGATATCTCCCATAAAATAATAATATATATACTTGTGATATTTTAAACCAACCGTCCGGAATGGCGGTATCCTGATTAAGTCAAATTCAAATATACCAGCCATAAGGCGGAACTAAATTAAATCAACCGACCTAGAATGGCGGTATCCTCATTAAGTCAGGTTTAACCAGTTTAAATTGAATAACCAACCGACCTAGAATGACAGTATCTTTTATTAATTCAGGTTTTAAGTAGTTTATATATTATTTTAAAGGGAGATTAATCTAAATAGCAAAAGTAAAAGTATTACCTTATTACCTCAGCACAGAGAAGTTACCCCCTCATAGATAGATATAATTACTACTACAAAGCGTAAATAAAACTGAATAAAATAAGCAAATAAGAAGAACTCTCTTTTATTTATAAGGATTTCAGAGGATGAGGTACATTTGAAACTAAAAATTCGAAATCTATTTATAGGCAAAAAAATCTAATTTTTTATTATTATTTTTCTGATTTTTATATTTTTATTATTTTTCTGATTTTTATTTTTTTATTATTATTTTTTTGGATCGCTGAATTTTCGACACATGGCATGGTGTGCTAAAAATGACGGCTCGTTGAATCTTTGACACGTGGCATGGTGGTTAAATTACTAAAATACCCTCGGTGTCGGGATGCCCAAAATTACCAAAATACCCTTTTCGCCAAATTTCACAATTTTGCTCCAAATCACCTCCAGAATATCTTGAAACTTTATTTTGGTGTCGGAATGCCCAAAATTACCAAAATTTGTGTCGGGACGTCCAAAATTACCAAAATACCCTTTTTGCCAAATTTCACCAAATTTCACAGTTTTGCTTCAAATCACCTCCAGAATGTCCTGAAACTTTATTTATCTACAAAATAACACAAAACACATCAAAATATTCACAAAACTCAAGAAACTATACAAAATTTAAGTTAAATGAGTGGGAAATAGTGATACATTTATCACTCATCACAAGTATAAGTATAGTGATAACTGATCAAACAAGATAAAAAGAAAGGAAGAAATAGTCTAACTTAGAGATTAAAGGGAAGTTATTAGATAGGGCAATAAAAGAAGAAGTACTAGTTAAGTATACTATAAGAACGAAAATGACAACGTTAGGAATAACCAAGGACATATGAGAACAAATATCCTTCGAGTAAGGGAACAGAGATATGACCCATAGTAGATTCAGTTATAGAATGAAGTAGAAGAGTAAATAAAAAGGTTAGCTAATGTAAGTATTGAAAGTGAAATTGTCAAGGCGCAACAACAAACATGAGAGGAAATACTAAGTAAGTATTGACAGAAGTGTAATATGATATAAAACCAAGAAAATAAGTTTACCATAGTATGGAAATCAATAAAGCGAAGATACTTTAGCATGCAATCGAGTATAGAAGACGAGTTGATATAAAAGAATAGTAAAGAAAGATCAAGGAGATGAGATCTACATATATAGTCCAAGAATGAATAAGTGAAGCTATTGAGAGTCACAAAGGAAGTTGTTAAGTTGGAACAATACCAAAATAAAGTAGTAGTCAAGTAATAAATGATATTTCAAGAAACCAAGGTCTGAGAAGATGATAATTTCGTAAAGGAAGAAGATGTCCCCAAGTAAAAAGTAGAAACATAAACTAAGAAAGTTCTTAGTAGATAGTAGAATGAAATGAAGGATGAAAAGAGTACTAAGAAAAGTTTAGAGAGTGGAATTATAAAGGTGCAATAGCGATATGAAAGAATACATAAAAGGTTACAATAAGTAATAACAAGGAAAACTTTTGATTGAGCAATCATATAAGGTACCCAGCCCTAGCTTAAGATGACTAAACCACTACGGATTTGGGATGGCTTAGCTGCGGGTATTGGTGGTTTGGTAGATTCGTATCATAGTACGGAAATAACGAAATAAGCTAGTGTGAAGCTGAGATTGTCATAGGAAATGAATCTTTGAGCAACAGAATATTGGCAAGAATATGAGTAACGACATTTGAAGGCAAAGTACGAAAGAATATAAGCTTTAACGATAACCAAATCCAAAGGAACCGCTAGAAAATATCGGTAAGATAGAAAACTCCAAAACCCCCTTAGGAAGCAGAAATTTTGGAACTTGAGGAAGAAAATTTTATACACTTCTGAATGTTGTAAAAGATGTATAGAGAGTTAATAGTCAAGTGATGAGAAAGAATAATAAGATCAAGTTGGACAAATGGAACAATGAATACTAAGTACAAGTAGAATCTTTAGTAAGAGTCAAAGTATCAGCCACTAAGAATCTGATCAATTAAGAAATTGTGGAGTATAAGTAAAGACCTATAAGAAGGAGATCTGGGAGACAAGATATATTTGGTACTACTAAAGGTCCAGAAAAGAAATAGTCATGGATACTCAGCAGAAGTCTTACAAAGAGAAAAGAAGAAAAATCAAGTAGCTAATAGAGATTAGAGACAAGAAGATAATATAGTGAGACCTCTAGATATTCTTGAAACTAACAAGACCACGAGTTAGACACCAGAAATGATTCGAGGACGAATCCTATTTAAGATGGGGGAGAATTTGTAACGACCGATAGTTTTTACTACTGTCTACAGTGATACTGTTACGTATAGGATGAATGCACGAAAAATGAATTACATTTAGACTTGAATGTATTCATGGAACGAATTTGGGAACAATCGGTAAATTCCTCGAACTCCCGGAATGAAACTGTACAGTTTTTCCTTTGGATAGCCCGTAGTATTTGGGGCGTATCATTTTTGTACGATCTCCGATTTTTATGAATTTTATATCGTTGGAAAGCTGATATCGAGACCTACAACTTCCATGTTGAATATTTTTCCAAATGCGGACCAGAAATAGGTCACAAATGCGAGTCAAAAATTCAGATGAATAGTAACTTCGGACTCAAATGGAAAAATATCAAATTTTCTTCATTTTTCTACACACTTCTACAATATTCAAAATATTAATTGGGTCCACTATATAAAGGGGCTACTATTCACTATTTCTAAAGATTGAAAACGAAAATGAAGAGAGAAGAAGAAGAACCGAGAGAAAGGAAGAAGAAATGGAAGAAGGAGAAGAAGAAGAAGAAGAAGAAAGAAAGAAAAGAAGAATGAGAAGAAAGAAAAGAAGAAGGAAGAAGAAGAAGGAAGATAGAAACAACCATTGGGAACTTGGGAAGTAAAGGAAAACCAAGAAGAAGAAAGGTAAGAATTCATGACCCAAACTTTGAATATTTAGTTTTGATAAATAAATGCTTGTATTATGATTGGAGCTTGGTAGTGATGATGGTAGTATGAATTTGTGACATTAAAAACTATGGAAACATTAATAAATCCCAACTTGTGGGTTTTGGGTAAAACTTAATAAAGTGTGTGATATGAATTAAGAATTGAATTAATGATGAATTGGTGGTTTAGTTAATGAAAAATGGGATGTTACATGATATATTGTGGATTGGTTTTCAGTATGAAAGCATTGGAATGGAGTAAAGTTGGATGGTTTGAACTTGGGATGAGTTTGGAAAAGAAAAGCAGAAACCTGGAAACCCAGGATGCGTCGCGACGCAAGAGGAAAAAATGGGACTGGAAACTAGGCGTTGCGCGTCGCGACGTGCAGTCATTCTTGCGTCGCGACGCGAGGCAAAATCTGCCCAAAATCAGTTTTAAACCCCGGTTCCACCCTAGCGTGTTAGAGACCACCCTTGGGGTCTCGTATTAATTCATATACATATTTTACATCAAAGTATGATTGTGACAAGCCTCGTATGTAAAACCTATGGATGTATCATGAAACTTAGTTAGATATTAAGGTTTATTTTACCTTATATACTAATCAAGTTCCCGATCCTAGATTATCCTTAGGTATCGCAACTCTTTTCGGTGATGGATCCGGTACCGGCCCGATTCCAAAGCAGTGAGTGGACACTTCTTTCTTAAAGTTGATTTTGTTTATTGATTTATTGTTCTTATAAATCGAGACTTACTTTTCTGCTTTAGGGCGTTAGCTATTTTATCATCAGTTGTGTTTTAATCAGTATAATTGAGAAAGAAATGTTTTTCAGTATATGTTTTGTGATTTGGGGGCATGAGCTAAAAACTCACTCCAGTATGTAACTTGAGATACAGTTGGAATTGACGGATTCAGAGGACATGTGCACATGTAGAGCCATGATGACGGCATAGGTTCGTGTACCTGGACTCCAATTCAGAGCTTGGGTGGTAGCATAGATCCGCACCCCCAGTTCTAGTTTGTGGCTTGGGGGACGACGATACGTAACGCCCCAAGACCACCAGTTTCAGAGACCCGATTGAGTTATTCCCGGACATGCCCAGTTGAGTCGTTTTCCTGGGCGTAGAGCACCACCAGTATTAGAGACAATAGTTGCATGCTTTGGGGGACGACGATACGTAACGCCCAAAAGTCATGGATTTGCACTGCTGGCTACAGTTAGGCGTATGAGGGGATGGCGATACGTAACGCCCTCATATGTCAAGGTTTTTCAGATACAGATCAGCACAAAAACCAGATTTTAGAAACAGTTTTCAGAAACCAGTATTTTAAAAGCAGTTTTCAGAAAGACGGAGTTTTCAGAAACAAAGTTTTCATATAAAGATGTTTTTTTTTTTTTGGAACTATGGTTTTGGAATCAAAATTTTTACATCAGTTTTTCAGTTTTCTTGTCCACTCACTTATATCGAATAACGATCTAACCCCCACTCCAGTCTTTATGTTTTGCAGGATTCTCAGAGGACGAGCTCGGGAGGACGGATACTGATGCAGTCAATAGGGATGGAGTCCACCAGTATGAGTCAGAGATATAGTGACAGTCCAGTTATGGTCAAGTATGAGTCTTGTATAAGTCATGGTAATGAGTAGTCATTGTAAAAACACAAATACATTAATTAACATTGAGTTTGTTTTCCCTATTCTTGATTTGGGCTACGGTCCCACACAAAGTATAGTCATATAAAGAATAATATATTAGTTTTTATTATGGTTTAATAGCCAGAGGCTTATGGGTTAGTACTGTTATCCCCTGTCGGTAACATCTCCCAGATCGGAGATGTTACATAAATAGTCTATATTACAAATTAGTTTAATTTTTTCAGATAAGCTAACTTTTGTATGTTTATAATTACTTATTTCAAGATCTAGATATTCTAATTTTTAAAAATTTATGCAAAATTAAAAATCGGGATTACCAAAATCTATTATATCGTCTAAAACTTCTATTATTGATATGAGTATTCTTTGTTGAGTTGCTATTTTTTTTAAATTACGAAACTCAGGTGGTATGTCTAATACTGATTCCGCTAAAAAACAACCATGATCAATTAATTTATTTCTTAATTCTATAAGTCTATTTCTATTTGTCTAGTATATAAAGCTAAAATATTCTATAAACTTATCAATAATTAAACTCATATGAAAGCATTAAAATTTTTATAAAAAAAAATTATGTTTTTTTTATACAAAATATTTTTGAAGTCAACTCGTTTTTCATTAATGTTATCTTCTATTTTGACCATGTTAAGGATCTGCTGATGTCCTGTCAACTTTGAAACTAGACTAGCAAGATTCAGAAACAATCTATTAATTTATTAGGAGAGTAGTGAATTCTGTTGTTTCATTTTGTCATGGTTTTTTGAATACGGAAAAATGATAGATGTGATAATTATAAATACCAATATTGCAGGACTTTGGTATCAAAGGATAAGTGAGAAAAGTTGTAAGGCATATTGTCATTGTTAGTTATGCCTGTTCGATAAGTTTCAAACTTAGTGCAATTTTTAAAAGCTTATACTATTACAAAACAAAGATAAAAATGGATTGAAGAAGAGTAAGAGGTTCCTTGAAGTTGAAGCTTAAAGTTGTAATGGTCGATAATGGTGATAGATATAAGGTAAGCTTGAATGTGGAAGAATGATGTTGTGTTAAAGTTAAAAGAGGTGACATCCATCAAAAGAAGAAAAGAAAAATAAATAAAATATGTGGGTGGATCTCACATGTTTTAAAAGAAAATAATAAAAAATTAAAATCACTATTTGCACAGTGAATTTCATGTCTATAGATAAAAGTTTCATTTCATTCTCACCAAAATCCTCTGTATTTTAAGAGAGAAAAATATACTTCTTTTTAAGAGTTGTGAGAGAATTGTAATTCTCATATTATAAGAGGGGAGATTGTTCATTCCTTGTTTTAAGAGAGGTTAAAAAAATTATTCCACTATATGAATTCTTCTACTTTGGTCTGTGGATGTTTTCCTCATAATTGATGACTTTACCACATTAAATTTGTGTATCATGCTTTATTTTAAGTTATCTTTATGTAGGCTAAACCTTCTAATTATTATTATGTATTATTATAGGTAGACAAAGCCTCCTGAACTAACAATTATTCTTAATTTCACTTTACTTGCGTGTCAATTTCAGCCCAAAATCCCCTAACACGTTGTCGAATCAAATGAAATGAAGTTATTATTATTCTGTTAGGAAACATAATCCCTAATATAATTACATGTTTGTCCTCTTAGGATCTAACCATACATGTATTACTAGTCCTAGATTTATTTACATGCTAATTGAAATAAATCTAAGTTAACACAACACAATTGCATACCTTAAACTTGTAGAGACCTCTTAATCAAACTTAATTGATTGCTTAACTCAATAAGCAAATGGTCTTATTTATAGGAGGGAAACCAAGTCACTATTAGCTCACATGCATGATTACTATTAATCATTGATTACTATTTAATCACATGCATTGATTACTATGTAATCACATGTATTTGATGCATAATGACTTTCTCTAACCCTTCCAAAAATGTTACATCATGGGTGTACCATTTGTTCCCCATTTAACATTTTACTAATTGTTGTCACTTAACAACTCTTGTTGTTTACTTAGTAATGAAATCATTACTAATTGTTGTTATTTAACAACACCACATAATTAACTTAATAATTTCCAACATGAAATTATTACTAATTGTTGTTATTTAACAACACCAAATAATTAACTTAATAATTTCCAAATGAAATTATTACTAATTGTTGTTATTTAACAACACCAAATAATTAACAACAATTAATTTCCAACATCTCCCACTCACACATGATGGGATCAACAATTTTTATTATCTCTACAAGAATAATTCATACTTTGCAATTGTGTCGTGCGACCAGCATACTTCGAGAGCTCACTTGCTATACATCTGTTAGGAATATATAGCCGCTCGAAAAATGGATAGAACCATAGTGGATTATGTATGCAGTATCCTCGATCATTTATCACATTAAATCTCTCTCGATCTCTTTTCGAATGTAATATTTATTTTGTATTCACAATCATGTTTGATCACATAGAATAACATAATTGGTCGACCAGTGAATACAAGCTAATGTGATATTACTCATATAATGATCTTTCTCATTTCTCGAATCTCTCAACTTTGATTCAATTCGCTTTTCCAGAGATGTTCTTTCAGATCGAATCTCTCATGATCTTCAGCAACACTCCAAGATAGCGATCATCAAATCTAAGTTTTAAGAAGCAGACAAGAGTCTAAAGGGTACAATGTGAGATTGAAATAATCTCAAGGGTCTCACACAATATCAAGACTGAGATCTTTACTTGTATTACCCTCAATAGTCACAAATGTACACATGGTATGAAAACATGTGCTACGGTATTCTCTCCTTTCCCATGGAGCGCATGTCTCATAAAATACCGTACAGATTATAGTTCAGACAAACACAATGTCTAACTCATAACTGACATTAAGACAAGTAAGGTGAAACGAACTTATTCACCTTAGGTCATATCACAGAGAAAGTGACCCCATAACGACATTACTTAATTTTCAAGCTTGAGCTCTCTAAATTATCACTCAGATAATTAGCTTAAAAATTTGTCTCATCTCCCATTAACACAAAGTAATGGAGGCGATTGCCCGTGTGAGAGGGCCAATCATTCACTTGTCCGACATACTTCTCATACTAACAAATAGTATATTTGTTTAAACATGTATCAACATAATAACATGTAAGCATTGAACACAAATATCAATGAGTATTAACATTAGTAAACATTATTTGGGAAAAATACATATCATAATATGTAAGCACATTAACATCTACGCAATCCCTGAGTTTTTACATGTCTAACAAAGACATCTCTAGGAACAGGCTTGGTCAATGGATCTGCTACCATTTCTTGCGTAGAAATGTACTTCATGTTTACCTCTTCTCGTGCAACTATGTCTTTCACAAAGTTATATTTGGTATCTATATGTTTCGTTTTACAATGGAATTTTGGGTCTTTTGTGTAGGCTATCGCTGCTTCACTATCACAGTTAACTAATACTGGACCAGAAGCTTCATTTGACATACCCAAATGATCCAAGAACCTTTTCAACCACACAGCCTCTTGTACTGCTGATGAAAAGGCCACAAATTCAGCCTCCATTGTGGATAAGGCTATACAAGATTGTTTCTTACTGCTCCATGAAATGGCACCATTGTTTAGCAAGAAAACAAAACCGGAGGTAGATTTTCTTTCATCTAAATCTCCTCCCCAGTCAGCATCAGTATAGCCTCTCAATTGCAGATCATTTCCTTGATAACACAATGAGTAATCAGCTGTCCCTCTCAGATACCTAAATATTCTTTTAACTGCTTTCCAATGTGCTAGTCCTGGATTGGATTGGTATCTACTTACCATTCCAACAGCGAAACAGATATCAGGTCTTGTACACAACATTGCGTACATTAAACTTCCAACTGCATTTGCATAAGGAACTTTCTTCATTTGTTCCTTTTCCTGTGGAGTTTCAGGACACAATCTACGACTCAAAGCTTCAGTTTTCGTGATAGGAGTATCAATGGGTTTGCAAGCCTGCATTTGGAAGCGTTCAAGAATTTTCTTTATATATGACTCCTGTGAAAGAGATAATAAATTCTTTGAACGATTTCTTGAGATCTTAACCCCAAGAATATATGCAGCTTCACCCATATCTTTCATCTCGAAGTTAGATGATAACCATTCTTTAATGTGTTTTACAAACTCCTTATCATTTCCGGCTATAAGTATATCATCCACGTACAAAGATAAGATAATGAACTTATCTTTATCTCTCTTGGTGTACACACAATGATCCTCATCTATCATTGTGAAATCATTCGAAATGATTGTATTGTGGAATCGTATATACCATTGTCTAGACGATTGCTTGAGACCATATATAGACTTTAAAAGTCTACATACTTTCTCCTTTTCATTTTCTTTTATGAAACCTACTGGTTGTTCCATGTAGATTTCTTCATCAAGTTCTCCATTGAGAAAAGCAGTCTTTACATCCATTTGATGTAATTCTAGATCCATACTTGCTACTATAGCCAGAATCAAGCGAATTGAGGTAAACCTTACAACAGGTGAAAAAGTCTCTTCGTAGTCAATTCCTTCTGTTGCGTATACCCTTTTGCCACAAGTCGTGCTTTATATCTTTCGATATTGCCATCGGCATTACGCTTTATTTTAAGAACCCATTTGTTCTTAACAGCTTTGCGTCCTTTGGGTAGATCAACCAATTCCCAAACTTGGTTGGACCTCATTGACTCCATCTCTTCTTCCATTGCTTTCATCCATTTTTCCTTAGCAGGACACTGAAGAGCCTCTCTTATGTTTCTAGGTTCTTCATCATCTTGAGGTAGAATCATAAAGGTTTCTCCTTCGATATCGAAACGACGTCGAGGAATGCCTATACGATTACTACGTCGCAATTGGGATTCTAGTGGTGGAACTGATTCCTCACTTTCGATATTATTCCCATTTGGATCGTGCACATTGCTCCCACTTGGATTATGTACATCACTCCCACTCGGATCACGTAAATGAGACTCGTGTGAAACTAATTCATCATTTTGAGATTCATGTGAAACAGATTCATCATGTTTTCTCAAATTTCTCTCATCACTCCCACTTGAATTAGGTAAACCCGAGTGTTCACCAATCATGTGATCCATGTGATCTTGAGTTTCATATAGAGATAAATCTTGACCTATCTCTCCCTGCTTAGGAAAATCATTTTCTAAAAATGTGATATCTCGTGATTCAAATTCTGTCACGCCTCCACTTTCATGTTCACCTATGCAAACATATCCTTTTGATTGTTTCATAGATATCTTATAACTTCTTTGTCTTTGTTTTTTTTGTTGCTAATTATTAATTGATTGAGAAACATAACATAAGCCGCACAACCCCAAGGTTTTAGAAAGTGAATATCTGGTTTACGACCTGTCCATAACTCATATGGTGTGGTGGACACAGATTTAGATGGCACTCGGTTAAGTACATATGTGGCAGTTAATAATGCATCACCCCAATAGGTTATAGGCAAATTTGCTTGTGCCATCATAGACCTAACCATTCAAGAAGAGTTCTATTTCTTCTTTCCGCAACACCATTTTGTTGAGGAGTAGCAGGAGTAGTCAACTGACGACTAATTCCTTTTTCATCACATAATTCTCTGAACTGATCAGATAAGTACTCACGACCACGGTCAGTGCGTAGTGCTTTAATTTTCTTGTCTAATTGATTTTCTGTTAAATTCATAAATTTCTTGAAACATTCTAATGCTTCGGATTTATGAGCAATCAAATAGACATAACCAAAGCGAGTAAAATCATCTATAAATGTGATGAAATAAGATGCTCCATGCCTTGCCCTGACATTCATTGGACCACAGATATCTGAATGAATTAATTGTAATGGAAATTCTGCTCTAGTCCCTTTTCCAAATGGTTTTCTCGCAGTTTTTCCTGCCAAGCAATATTCACAGGTTGACAATTCTACCTTCTCAATATTTCCCAGAAAGCCTTCTTTGGCTAATCTGTTCATTCTTTGCTGGCCAATGTGGCCAAGTCTAGCATGCCACACAGTTACATCACTATCATCACTGACAGATGAAGTAACAAACGAAAAACCGGAATTGTGATTAAAACATTCAACATTTAATACAATAAAACCATCCAGAAAATAACCAGAACCATAGTGTATTGTACCTAAGTACAAATCAACACCAAATTTATGGAAGTTCAAATTGAAACCTAAATTAACCAAAACCAACACAGAGACTAAATTTCGACGAATTTGTGGAGCAAACAATACATCATGTAGTAGTAAAGTTTTTCCACCATGCATGACTAACTTGCATGTTCCTATGCCTTTGACTTCAACCCGTGAGTTGTTGCCAACATATATCCACTTCACCCCAGGTGAAATTCGTCGAAATTCCACGAAGGCATCTCTATCCTTCGCTACATGGTCTGTGGCTCCTGAGTCTACAGTCCACAAAGGATTAGATTCAGTTAGAAAGATTGAACTTGAAACACATATTTCATTTAAATATGCACGAAAGGTATTCACCTTTTTAGGCTCAGTGCAGTCACGAGCAAAATGACCTTTCTTACCACAGTTAAAACATTTAACCTTTGCCATGTTTTTCTTTTTGGTAGGACGTTTTCCTTTCCCATGTTGATTGGTTTTCTGTTTCTTTTCTGGCTTGGAAGAATTTTGTTCTTTTCCGAACTGGAACCCACCACCATGAAATTTTCTTTTCTTCTTGAAACCCCAGGTTTGCTAGTTTCTGTCATATACACTTCAGTATTTGACTTAGCAGCCGCAAGGCGGTCGCTTTCTAATTCAAGGTGACGTTTAGCATCATCAAAGGTTTTGATGCTCTCATTGTGGGTCAAATGCATCTTCATATGCTCCCAGCTATTTGGAAGAGAACGAATGACCGCTTGGACTTTCTGTTCATCTGTAAGAACATGTCCAGCATCTGCCAGTTCAGTAATCATGTTTGACATTTGCCTCAAGTGTTTTGACATAGTGAACTCAGGACGTTTCTTGTATGTGTCAAACTTGATTGTCAGTGACCTGAGTTTGGTTATTGAGGTACTACCAAACTTTTCAGCTAGTGTGGACCACATGTCCTTAGCCATGTCATATTTCCTGAACTCTTTCATTAGGTCATTATCCATACTGCTCAGCAACGTAATGCGGGCGGCAATTGAATTTTTTCTTCCAGGCCTCATAAGCCTCTCGGTCTCGCCTGTGTTGGGCCGTAGTGCCCTGTTCAGGTTCATCCATGCTCATTTTCAAAGTTTCAAGAACCTCTTGTTCTTCTAGCACATATTGGATTTTCATGCTCCAAATTTCATAATTATCGCCATTCAGTTTCTCACCCTTGTTGAGTTCAGCAATAATGTTCTTTGTTGCGGAAGCCATATTAAAAACACAAAGTTTCTACAGACATTCATGCACAATTGTTAATACTTTAACTTATTTTATCATGAAATAAATTATGTTTAATAAATTTTTCAATGGGGTTAGAGTCAAAAGGCCACTATGTGTCCAATCATCATCCAATTACCCAATGTAAAAATATTATCAACATAATCAATCATGTAAAATCATTTTCTAAAAATTACATAAATTCTTAGAACATCTTAATCATGCGACTATTGTACATGACAATCATTGATTTAATTACATAAATTAAATTCAACATGAAACATTCATACATATAAATACAATATTTACATGCCGTAAAATAACACACAGAAACAACATGAAAGAAATTAATATTTTACAATAATAATTTTCCCAGTTGTAGAGTCCCAACTCATATATGTTTTTGGATACGAATCCTCAAACTCTTTGGGTAACTCGTAATTGATCTTGGACAGCCATGGAAAACCTATAGCAAATTTAGGATCCTTACAACGTTTCAGGGACATCGAAGGAAAAATAGTATTATTTGCCTTATGTCGTAGATACTGAACCGCTAACCTCTCAATGGCTTTATTATAAGGAACATGTTTTTCCTCACGTTTTACTAATATCCAAATACGAGTAAGTTGTTTTTGCCATATCTTGGGGAGAGTGTTTCTCAGTAATCTGAATCTATTCGGCTGTCCTATCCAATTACCTGCCCAGATAGACTCCTGTAACATGTTATTGAAAGTGATGATATGCGAAATCATATCATCGCTTTCACTCATTCGATATTTATCCATTTCCATCAACATGTCTAATATCATCTCCTGGTCTGTGGGTGTCGTAATCACTTTTGCAATTCTTCGAATAATCGCCATGATTTTTCTGCAACAAATACAAGAAAAAATCAATACAATGAAACACAAAGTTACATTGACTAAAATAAACATCACAAAGATATTCATTTTCATAAACACAAAGTTTATATGATAAAACAAATTTATCATGGTCGATTAAAAATTTTGCACAAAGGATTAGACTTTTAACCATGACGGATCGGAATTACCGAAGCAAACCGATACAGACATGACCCACACGGGCCACAAAGATGTTCACGCGCCATACACGCGCCACAGGAGTGGCTCACGCGCCTCCACGCGCCGCCACGGGCTCCCACTCGCCCTCACGCGCCCTCACGCGCCGGCCAGCCTCGGTTACTCCACGCGCAGACGACATGTCGTCCGCTTGTTTGTTGGCCGTATGACATGTCGTTTTAATTTAATGTGTCAGCCGACTTGTCGGTTGAAATAAGCGGACGAATGTCGTCCTTCTCGGTGGATGCGTACGACTTGTCGTACATAAGGGTGACATGTCGTTGTGACTACGGCACACGTACGACTTGTCGTACGCTAAATCGGACGACTTGTCGTCCTCTTCTGTAAATACCGGATGACATGTAGTACATCTATTCTGGGAGTGTTTTTCTGGGTAAAAACAGATTCATCTAGCCAATTCTAGGGTCCATATCTTTCTCAATTTTAATCCAAATTAAGCAAATGATATACCAAATTGAAGATCTCATGATGTAGTTTTCAAAACATATTTGAACATGCGATTATCAATTTTCTACAGAGAGTTATTACGGCCCAAAGTTGGAAGAAAATCATTTTTTAAAAACAAAAAACCAGAAGCATTTTCAACATATTTCATGCATGTTCATGCAATTTTTGTGTAATCCAACTAGAATACATGCATTTAAGCTACTGATACCAATGTTAGGAAACATAATCCCTAATATAATTACATGTTTGTCCTCTTAGGATCTAACCATACATGTATTACTAGTCCTAGATTTATTTACATGCTAATTGAAATAAATCTAAGTTAATCACAACACAATTGCATACCTTAAACTTGTAGAGACCTCTTAATCAAACTTAATTGATTGCTTAACTCAATAAGCAAATGGTCTTATTTATAGGAGGGAAACCAAGTCACTATTAGCTCACATGCATGGATTACTATTAATCCTTGATTACTATTTAATCACATGCATTGATTACTATGTAATCACATGTATTTGGATGCATAATGACTTTCTCTAACCCTTCCAAAAATGTTACCATCATGGGTGTACCATTGTTCCCCATTTAACATTTTACTAATTGTTGTCACTTAACAACTCTTGTTGTTACTTAATTATTTGATTAACAACTCTTGTTGTTTACTTAGTAATGAAATCATTACTAATTGTTGTTATTTAACAACACCACATAATTAGCTTAATAATTTCCAACATGAAATTATTACTAATTGTTGTTATTTAACAACACCAAATAATTAACTTAATAATTTCCAAATGAAATTATTATAATGTTGTTATTTAACAACACCAAATAATTAACAACAATTAATTTCCAACATATTCTATAGTCACCAAAATGATAGTCGAAACTGAAGTCATTGCTAAGAAAAATTCTCTCCAAAGGCTAATGCTCACCAGCAAATTAACAAACTCTTTAGGAGCCACAGTTTCATTAGATCATCCACGTGTGCGATGAAAAATATAAACTTAAAAATGTATTTTTTTTTCTGATTGAGTTTAATATAACTATCATTATGACTCTATTTATATTTATAATGTGAATGTGATTGGACAAGGATATTTTCAATTTGTTTACTATTTGTGACAACAACGATATTGAAGCTAATCTTGACCTTATAGACATCCGAATTTGAGAGAGGTTCATTGATATAAAATTATGATTATTAACTTATGTCATATTTTACATATTTTGATTTGGAATTCGAATAAATGGAGATATGAATATTTTAAAATGGCTAGCCAGTTATCATATATATATAAGTTAAATATTTTTAAGTTTCCTCATCGCACCATGTGGCGGCGCGGGCTTCATATTAAAGGTAAAAAATTAAATTAATAAATCTATTAAATAAAAATCATATTTCAATATAATATATTATAACAAGAAAATATATTATACTATCTTATTAAAATAAAAAAATACTATTAAATTATCTACAATTAATTATTATTATTAAATTATAAAATTAAAATATCTCTAAAATATCTCTAAAATATTTTTTATTAAATTATAAAATTAAAATAATAAATTAGTAACATAATGAATTTATTACAATATAAAAATATAATTAACTATTAAAGTAAGAAACTTAATAGTTTAATTAATTAATCAATCTTTTAATTTATTATTATTAAGTTATAAAATTAAAATAAAAAACACATTATAATAAAAAAACATATTATAATCTCTCATTAAAATAAAGAATAATATCACAGATAATCCGACAAAGAATATATATATATATGTTAAATATTTTTAAGTTTTCTTATCGCGTCACATGATATCTAATCTCTATAATTAATATTTTTACTATTAAAGTATAAAATTAAAATAATAAATTATTAAAATAAAAAACCTATTACAATATAAAAATATAATCTCCTATTAAAATAAGAAACCTAAATAGTAGTCACCCACAAAACCTAGCCAATTTTTTGGATTTCGAATCTATTATTATTTGCTTTTTTATTTGAATTATTTTATAATTTTTTATTTCAAGAATTTTTTATTATTTACTGTGCTTCTGGATGAAAACTCTGAATTAGAAATATTATTTCAAAATTGAGAGACAAACGAATGTGACATAAATATTACATGTAAGTAAATCAATTACCTCATTTAAACTATAAAACCGACAAGATCCAGATCATTTACAACATCAATACCTAAAATATATACTTAACCCGCATAAAATACGGGTTATGTACTAGTTATTTATTAAAATGTAAATGTCATTTTTGCTAGGTGGACTAAATCTTTTTTCTTTCTTTTTTTTTACCATACGAAGATTAAATTTTAATCGGGTTTGGTTTTTGTCATATTTAATAATTCTCCCATAATGATATTATTGCATTTCTATTCGTTGAGTGCAATAATTATTTGAATTTGAATCTAAAGTTAAGTTGAATTTTTTAAAAGCTTTTAAATTTTATATTTATAATAATTAAGGTTAAAATTTAACTATACATAAATTTATATTCAACAATTACATTTTATAAAATCTCTAATTGTTTACCTTATTTAATAATAGTCAAATATTAAGACTTTTAAGAACTAGAAAAAGAGAGGCTTTTATGTTCGTTTATACAATGCCTTCGCAATAATATTCAAAGGTCTTTTTTTTCTCCTTATATAATTTTTTTCTTTTCCTTTTTTTTTTTAAAAAAAAAATGGATTGACAAAGTCAAATTCATTTTTTATACTCTTCTCTTCTCTAATTAAGCTTGATTTAAACTATTCAATTAGTTGTATTGCCGTCACTTTAATTATGTTATAGATTTAATTGAAAGCTATTAATAAAAAGAAAATGTCTTAAATTAATAAGAATTTTAATGAAACTTATCAATACTAACCTTGAAATATATTCTTAAATAAGATGTGTACTTTTGTAATTATTTTTTTTTTTTGGGGGACCAGTGGGATCATAGAGTCAGTCAGTCGGTACTGAGTGATTTCAAGGAAAAATCTATTTATCTCAAATATGAGGAGCCGCCAAGTGACACGATGATAGAATGTGAATCCCGAATGAAAACTACTACTCCCACCTCCTGACATGCGCCCCCCTCTTGTCTCTCTGGAAATTTCAAATTTACCCCATGTGAGTAAAAATTTCCTTCCCCCTGACATATATATGCGCCATAGCATATGGTTATGCGCCCTATCATAACTTCAAAGTAAAAAAATTTGTTCGGTCCAATCCGAAAATTATTTTAAAAAACTAAATTTATGATAATTTTTAACCTGTATTATGTTAGAAATTTAAAAAATATAGGCAGACAGAAGAAGTTAAAGCAAAGTAAACGTACTATGCTTGCATCTTCGAGCTACTTTTTCTCAAAAACACATATCTTCGTTACTAGCACTAGTAACTTGTTTAATGGTGGCTATGAGATTTCACTTGAGAGAGATCTTTCTATACTCTCCATTAGAAAGAAGATAAAAGAAGATAAATCAAAGTAAATCAGTTTACTTTGCTTTGCTTTAGCTTCCTACGTTTACTAGCACTAGTAACTTGTTTAATGGCGGCTACGAGATTTCACTTGAGAGAGATCTTTACTGCATACATTTGTTGAGAATGTTTGAAGTTGTTTTACTCACTTGCCATTAAGGTCCCCTGCAGTTCCAGAGCATGAGCGTCAAGAAATAGCTATTGCTCATGTTGGTAGACATTTTGTGCAAGTTTTCTTACACCCTAATTACCCTGTACCACTCATCCCAATGTGGTGGTGGGAACATTCATCATACGAAGCTAAAGAATTGGCAACTCGTTATAGGATTCGTAATCAATTATGGTATGAAGTGCGCTAGGAGGAGACTTTGGAGGCAACATAGATTAAAATTTGTGTTTTTATATTTTTAAGTGTAATTTTTTATGTTGTTATTTGTATTCTTTTTTAAATATATATTATCTAATATACATGAGAATATTTTTATAATACATAAGTAATGTTGAATAAATTAAAAGAGAATCACTAAAATTAAATGAATAAATGAACACAAAATAATTAATAATAAATATGAAATTTGTAATATTTATTAAACAAATAAAAAAGATTAAATATATAAAGAACAAAAAAATTTAAATTTTAAAAAATAAACAAAATTAATTAAAAAAATTAATATAAATTATGTTAAATTAATATATATATATAATATATATATATATATATATATATATATATATTTATTGGGGCCCTCATCCAGAATAATATTCAAAAGTAGGAAAAGTCTTCATTCAATGCCGTGGGCTGATTTTTATCACCTACAGTCTACAGACAGGCTACATCTCTCGCCTGGGAAAAACCAACATTAATATTGCAGCTCCTGTACACGTTTACTGATTGTTTCTGCAAGTACAATCAATGGCTATCAAAGAAACAAATAATACTAATCGCACTATTTTGAGCTTAATTTCATTCATAGTACTATTGCCATGGCTTTCGTATTGCCAGACGGACAGATTACTGAAAGGGCATGTCCTGAAAGATGGGGAGGAGCTTGTTTCAGCTTTTGGCAACTTCAGGTTGGGATTCTTTAGCCCTAAAGGCGAAACAACAGTCCGTTACTTAGCAATATACTACAAGAGACCTAAAAATAGATTGGTCTCGGACACCATCAGGCAATATGACTTCACATACAATAGCCTGATGGGGCCTCGAATATGCTATGCAAAGTATACACCAAGGTGGTATTACTACCAAGAAATAAACCTGAAGCCAGTGTGGGTTGCCAATCGCAACAACCCAATCTTATACAATGAATCAGCAAGGCTTACTATCGATAGCACTGATGGGAATTTGAAGATTTTACGAAATGGGGGAAAAGCTATTGAAATAAGTTCAGTTCCAAGAGCAGCAGGTAATATTAATACAAGCGCTACTCTACTGAAAAACGGCAATCTGGTGCTGTACGAGATGAATTCCGATGGATTAACAATAAGGAGGGAGCTGTGGCAAAGCTTTGATTATCCGACTGATACTCTTCTTCCAGGGATGAAACTGGTAATTAACTTACAATCAGGGCATCAATTGGTTCTCCGATCATGGCTTAATTTAGAATCTCCTGCAGAAGGTTCATACCTCCTTGGGATGGACCCCAACGTCACAAACAAGTTGGTCATTTGGAGAGATGATGAAGTTTATTGGACTAGTGGGATTGGGCTAAACGAGTCGTTAAATTTCTATCGTCCAGCAGAGTGTGGTATCTACAATTTTAGCTACACTTCAAATGAACAAGAGAGATTCTTAACTTATAATGTGAAAGAAGATATTACATCATTTCCAATTTTAACTATTGGTTCAAACGGCGGACTCATAGATGACATGGGAAGAGAAATTTCATGCTCTTTTTTCGGAGGATGTCAAGATCAGACCACTTTTTATAGCCCATATTACAAGAAAATTGATCATCCCACCCCCCTCTGACCACTCCCCTCTTTTTGTCTCCCTATAAAAAGACCACAATGCCCCCCTTTTGTAATTTATCACCCATTCAATTATTATACATGGCAAAAATTTTATATTTATATATATTAATTTAAAATAATTATATACTAATTATAATTCTCTTTGTCATTTTATTAATTATATATTTTTTTATTTTATAATTTTTTTTATTTTTGTTAATAAATATTACAAAATACGTATTTATTCATTTAATTTTTTTGATTCATTTTAAATTTAATTAACATTACTTATGTATAAAAAAAAATATAATTTTACCAAATAAAATTAATTTATAAAATAATTAGAATTGATACGAAGTATTGGATATATCACCAAGTACGTCAGGATGAGACTCATGTATTAGAATATATATTTTGATTTAACACATACGAATATTTTTATAATACATAAATAGTGTTAAATAAATTAAAAAAGAATCACAAAAATTAAATGAATAAATGACACAAAATAAATAACAATAAATATGAAATTTGTAATATTTATTAAACAAATATATATATATATATCAATATATAAAAAATTGGATATATTTGGTTTATTGGAAAATTGAATTTTTGAGAAAGATTTGGGGCATTTTCGGAATTTTAGGTGAGAAAAACAAAAAAAGGAAATGGCAGGAGGGGGGAAGATCACTCCTCTATTACAATCATGGTAAATCTGCTTGAGCTACTTATTATTATTATTTACCAAACAAAAGCAATAGTCAAAAGAGAGTTCGAATGCAGTGCTGATCTTTTAAAGATCTATTTCCAGCTATAAAAATGTTTTTTTATCTTTGGCAGGTGGAAAAAAGAAGTGGTGGCTCTGGGTAATCATTGCAGTAGCCGTAGCTCTAGGGGTATGCTTATTGCTTAAGTTAGGCTATCGAATACGTAGAAAATACTTCAAGGCTGAAGGTATGCAAACTTCTTTCATTAATTGACACTTTGACAGCATAATTAACCACCACTGTTGTTAATTAAATGCATTAATTCTTTCTTAATTGTGGTCAATGTTTCATTTCAAAGTAATAAGCAATTATTATCTTTTTGGTTCACTGCAGAGGAGAGCCGATGGATGTCTTTAGTCATTGGGTAGGAATAGCTTCAGTGGTACCTCTGTTGTGCTATGTATCTTTTTTACTCCTTAAAGAACTGAAGGCCAAAGGTAATCACTTGGAGGTTGAATAAATATTTTCATTTTTATTGATGGATCAAGCTGTATTAACAATTACCTGAACTATATTTTTGATTTAGTGGAAAGCATGATTAATCGACAAAAGCTTTTACGAGAACTTGGACATAATGTGTCACTTCCCACCATATTTGGGAACAGAAAAGCACAAGCTAATAAAGATCAAACCATGAAGCGTGACTTGAAGATATTTGATTTTCAAACCATTGCTGCTGCTACTGACAACTTCTCTACTGCTAATAGACTCGGACAGGGTGGTTTTGGTCCTGTTTATAAGGTATTTTTCTTTTCTCTTGCATGTTTTATTGTTATTATAAGTAGTGATTTGAGACAGAAACGGTATGATATCAGGGAAAGTTACTGGATGGACAAGAAATAGCAATAAAGAGGCTCTCAAAAAGTTCAGGACAAGGAATAGTGGAGTTCAAGAATGAAGCTAAACTCATTGCAAAACTTCAACACACTAATCTTGTTAGGCTTTTTGGATGTTCTCTTCACGGAGGTGAAAGGCTTTTAATTTACGAGTACATGCCTAACAAAAGCTTGGATTTCTTCATCTTCGGTATGCTTTTGTCCAACATATTTATAAAGAATTTGCAAAAACATAATTTATTTTTTATCAACTACTAATTAATCCAACATTTTGTTACTAATAATTGTATGATGAGACAGATTCAAGTAGAAAAAAGTTATTAGATTGGAAGAAACGTTTCAAGATAATTGAAGGGATCGCTCAAGGACTTCTTTATCTTTATAAATATTCAAGATTAAGAGTAATTCATAGGGATCTAAAAGCCAGCAACATCTTACTTGATGACCAAATGAATCCAAAAATATCCGATTTTGTTGATTAATAAAAAGCACAAATCTGTTCCTGTCCGCGGATATAGGCATTTTGTCGAACCACATTATTTTTGCCTTGTGTGTGGGAATGTTGTTACAGTTTCCATTAATCTTTGTTCAATTCTTGATCTTGTGTTCATAAACAAAGCTTCAGATTAGTGCTATTGCTGAGAAAACTGTACTGGGTATAAACAATAAATTAGTATCAGAGCTTGAAGCAAGGGAACAATGTCACATCCAAAGCTTGAAATAGAGAAGTTCAATGGCTCAAATGACTTCAACTTATAGAAGATCAAAATGAAAGCATTACTGGTCCATCAGGGGTTGGAGCATGCCATTAACGAAAAAGGAAAGACCAAAAAACCTGAAAAGATGACGGATGAAGAGTTTCAAGATTCCTTGGATAAAGCTCATAGCACCATCGTATTGAGCCTTGGAGATATAGTTATGAGGGAGGTGTCAAAAGAAACAACTGCTATTGGGTTGTGGCACAGGTTAGAAAATCTGTACATGGCAAAATCTTTTGCGAACAGATTATATTTGAAGAAAATGCCATACACTCAGGAAATGAGTGGAGTGCAGTCTCTCACTGAGAATCTAGATTCTTTCAACAGTATCATCATCGATCTTGAGAATATTAGGGTCAAAATTGAGGATGAGGATCGGGCAGCTGTAATCTTGTTGAGTTCCCTACCAGAAGCATATGAATCATTTGTTGATACCTTGATGTATGGAAGGAGTTCTCTGACCATGGAAGATGTGAAAGCTTCCTTGAATTCTAAGAAATTGAAGAAGAGAACTGATCACAAGAATGAAGGAAATGCTTAAAGGTTAAATATGAGAGGGAGGTCTGAGAACCGAGAATCAAGGGGAAAGACTTAGAGCATATCAAAATCAAAGGGAAAAAAGTGCCAAATAGTGCAAAAAGGGCATTCGAAGGCTTGATGAAACCTGCCTCCAACAGTTCATCTAGTTTTTTGTGAAGTTCCGCTAATTCCGGTGGGGCCATTCGGTAAGGTGCTCTTGCCGGGGGTTTGGTCGTATGTACTAATTCAATTTGGTGATCAATGGACCTTCTCGGAGGTAAGGTTTTAGGAAGCTGATCGGGCATCACTTTCGTAAACTCTTCTAACACATTGTTGATCTCGGGTGCAAGAGTTTCTTCTCTCCTTTCTCCAATTGGTGTAAGAATGGCAATGAATGTTCGTTCCTGTATCTTGATCCCTTTTTTTGAAATGAAGTGCGGATAAAAATTTCTCCTCGGTTGGTGGCTTTACCTTTCCTGGCATCATTGTGGTTTTTTCTCCCATAATCAACAAACTCCCTACAGTTGGAACGGGAATTGCCCCCTTATCGAGCAAGAATTCCATTCCTTGAACAATATCGAAGTCATCCATCTGAACTGCTACAAGGTCCGTCTGACCTTCCCATTGTTGGGTTTCTAGATTTAGTCCCAAGATCAAATCAAGCATAGAAATGTGAATGAATAATCAAAGAAGAGTGGCGGAAACACACTAACATTGAGCGGATATAGGATGCGTCAAACAACAAAATTTTCCTCCGGGGAACCTCCAAGCTCCAAGCTTTGTCTTGTGATTCCAAGCTCTCAAGTTGGTTTCCCTAACACCTTGATATGATTCCTTTGATGTGTGTGCTAGCACTCAAAAATTGCCACAATTTTTGATCTTGTTCTTGAGCAGTTTCGGTAATGGAAGAACAAGGGGGAGAGGTAAATTGCTTTCAATTTTCGGTAATGAGAGAGAATAGAAGACTTGTGTTAATTGTTTTCAAAAAACAATTAAATGAAATACCAAAAGTTTGTTTGGTAAAAGTAAATCAAAGTTTGACTTTGGAGTGTATTAGAAGCCACCACCAACTCCACCAAAACCCATCAACAAAAAGCAACTTAAGGTGACATGTGATGTGACATGTGGCCCCCACTCGATTCCAAATGCGAGTGGGCCCGCAAACACTCCCGGGCTCGGGTTCGCTAATTCCAAATTAACGAACTTCCGTCGCGACGTAATTAAATCAAATTTAATTAAATAATTATGCCTAGCAAAATTACTATTCACGTCGCTAACGAATTAATTCTAAATTAACTTGTTTGCCCGAATTACAATCTAATTTTAATTCCGCGTCGAAATCTAATTTCGTATAATATATCGAATATAATATTTTATCGATTAATTCCAAATTAATATTTCTCTCTCTCCAAACAGTACTTTATCCTAGATAAAGTCTCTCCGCAATTAATCACAGATTAATTATGCTCGAATCATACGTCATCGGTGAATCTTAGGGAAACGACCCAAGAGATCATTGGATATGTTGGCAGTAAATCCGGTAGTCGGACTATCCGAACAGGTACGTACCAAGTACTACGTTTTTACCGATATACGAGACAAGGTTGGCTTCTAGCAAAGCGCCATGCCTACCCAATTCTCCGAAAATATTCTTAATGGAATATACGATCTATATCAGGCGTAGTATGCGTATTGCGATCCAGTATCGGATGTCACATGCAAGGCCTGGGGCTGGAATAGTGTTTGCCCCGTACGAAGCATATATCGGATCACAAGCAACTAGTCTCTTTATTATTGGATAATCATGACCTAATCATATTATCCCGATGGTTGCAACCCTTAGAGAACCAGTTCTGTATCCCTGCGTGACCATCATCTCCATATGACTGAAGTGATACTTCCGTCTTGACATCACATCCAATACACTACGATTCTCAATAAACCCAGAAGAGGCGTACACATAACCTGTTAAAGTCCTGGACGACCAAAACCAAAGCGTATTGATTGTCGCAAGTATTAGCGATGCAAGTCTTAGGTTAAGACCAAATACACCTACCCTGATGCGGATTCCCATAGACACATAGTCATACTACCAATGGGATTCCGCGGGGTCTATCTAGAGCGAAGCTGTTTTCCGTACCATCGGTAAAACACAACCTCCTATCACATTTGCATAAGTATCCAATACTTAAATACATGAGAATTATGTTGTTACGCTTCCATAACACGCACAAGTGCAATACTAGTTTATTCCGCATTATCGATGTCCAGTCTCGATAATACTACGACTAGGGATATTTAATGATTAAACCTTTATGGATTGATACTGTCTCATATCTTATCAATCCAGAACTATTCATAAGGACTTTCATCATTCACACATTTAAGTAATCTAATTATGAAATGATAAAAGGCAATTTCCATTGCTACATAATTAATTTGTACAAAACACAATGTCTTTTACAAATAGTGATGCTATGGGTCATAATTGTCCAACAATCTCCCACTTGGCCTATAGCCAGTCACTCAAGCATCTAACACCTAAACTATGTACATGTCGCTCAAACTTTTGCTGAGGAATGGCTTTCGTCAGCGGATCTGCAATGCTGTCTTCTGATGCGACCTTCTTGATCTTCACATCGCCACGATGTATGATCTCACGAATCAGATGGAAACGTCGAAGAACATGCTTGGATCATTGATGAGACCGCGATTCCTTAGCCTGCGCTATAGCCCCGTTATTGTCACAATACAATGGAACGAGCTCAGCTACTAACGAAATTACTCCTAATCCAATTAGGAATTTTCGGATCCAAACTGCCTCCTTTGCTGCTTCAGCTGCAGTGATATACTCTGTTTCTGTTGTTCAATCAGCAACAGTCTCTTACTTGGAAGATTTCCAGCTCACTGCTCCGTTATTCAAACAAAATAAGTACCCAGATTGCGACTTACAGTCGTCTTTGTCGGTTTGGAAACTTTCATCGGTATACCCAGTTACCTCAAGTTCTCCATCTCCATAGATTAAGAAAGCATCCTTAGTTTGTCTAAGATATTTAAGGATATTCTTAACCGACATCCAGTGACCTTCACCTGGATCGGCCTGATAGCGACTACACATGCTCAAAGCATAGGAGACATCAGGTTGCGTACATATCATGGCATACATGATCGATCTGACTGCCGAGGCGAACAATATCCGACTCATGTTGTCTCTCTCATCTTGAGTTTTAGGACACATGTCCTTAGATAGAGTGACGCCATGTGACACTGGCAACAGTCCCCTCTTGGACTGATCCATGTTGAATCTCTTCAACACTTTGTCAATGTACGTACTCTGAGAGAGTCCAAACAGCTTTCTAGATCTATCTCGGTAGATCTTTATTCCTAGAATAAAGGCTGCTTCTCCTAGATAGTTCATGGAGAATTTCAATGAAAGCCAAGATTTCACCGACGTTAACATGGGAAGTTCATCGATTTAACTTACAAACCTTGTTTGCAAGTCGCGACACGACAAAACCATCAGGCTGTTGCATATAAACATCCTACAAAAGGTTTCCGTTAAGGAAAGCGGTTTTGACGTCCATCTGCCATATCTCGTAATCGAAATATGCAGCTATTGCAAACATTATCCGAATGGATTTAATCATGGAAACGAGTGAGAAAGTTTCGTTGTAATCGACACCATGTCTTTGACGATACCCATTCGCTACAAGTCTAGCTTTGTACGTTTATACGTTACCATCCATGTCGATCTTCTTCTTGAAGACCCATTTGCATCCAATAGGCTTTACGCCTTCTGGTGCATCAACCAGTGTCCAAACTTGGTTGGTATACATGGAATCCACTTCGGACTTCATGGAATCTTGCCATAAACCGGAGTCGATACCCTGTATCGCTTCCTCATACGTAGCCGGCTCGTCTTCCTCAATGAGATTGATATCTACATGAGGTGAGATCAGAAACCCATACCTCTCAGGTTGTTTCCTGACTCTCTCCGACCTACGCGGTCCTTGTGTAATCGAAGATTATGGTACAGCTTCATCCCTGATGAATTGTTCATGTTCCGTTGAGGATTCTATGCCAGGAACTGTATCACTCTGATTTTCATCGAGTTCTACTCTCCTCCCACTAACCACTGCATTTAGGAATTCCTTCTCAAGGAAAACCGCATGTAGAGCAACAAAAACTTTGTTCTCTTGTAGGTGATAGAAGTAATATCCTTTGGTTTCCCTAGGATATCCTACGAATAGACATTTATCCGATTTGGGTTCAAGTTTGGTACCTTCCAAACGTTTGACGTATGCCCAGCATCCCCAAATCTTCAGGAATGAGAAACCCGGTTTCTTTCCTGTCCATATCTTATACGGAGTCTGTTGAACAGACTTTGACGGAACCTTATTCAAAATAAGTATTGCACTATTTAATGCATATCCCCAGAAGGAAATAGGTAGCTCAGTGCGACTCATCATAGACCTTACCATGTCTAACAAAGTTCGGTTTCTCCGTTCGGACACACCGTTTAATTGCGGTGTTCCGGGAGGAGTCCACTGTGAAAGAATACCATATTCTTTCAAGTAGTCAAGAAACTCATTGCTCAAGTATTCACCACCACGGTCCGACCGTAATGTCTTAATACTTTTATCGGTCTGTTTTTCAACTTCGTGTCGAAACTCTTTGAATTTCTCAAAAGTTTCCGATTTGTGTCTCATAAGATACACATAACCATAACGCGATGCATCATCCATAAAGGTTACGAAGTATTCGTATCCACCTCTAGTCTGGCTAGACATGGGCCCACAAACACACTATGAAAAGGCTAACAGTTCTGTGGCTCGCACACCTTTATCGCTAAAAGGTGACTTAGGCATTTTGCCTAATAAGCAAGATTCGCAGACGTCATATGAATTTGGATCAAATCCGTCCAAGTACCCAATCTTCGAAAGTGTGGATATGCGAGTATTGTTTATATGTCCCAGACGACAATGCCACATATAAGTTTCATCTTTATGACTTACTTTAAGCCTTTTGTTTGTTACATTTTGAGATTGATTTATATTCAAAATATAAAGACCATTATTTACAACAGCAGTGCAAATTTCTATATCATTTTTATACATAAAACACCCAGTGTTTCGAAATACAAAAGTATACCCACATTGGGTTAACATAGATACAGAAATAATATTCATAGTCAAACTAGGTACATAATAACAGTCTGTTAGTTCAAGTACATGCCCCGATGGCAGTTCCAAAACAAAAGTGCCAACGGCCAAAACAGCGACAGATGTCCCATTTCCAACACGCAGGTCAATCTCTCCTGACGCCAGTTTCCGACTAATCCGCAGATCATGTACATCAGTACAAATGTGAGTACCACAACCAGAATCAAAAATCCAAATTTTAAAACTAGAAGTAGTCATGTTTATTTCTATAACAAACAAACCTGAGGCCGGTGCATTGCCCGCCTTTATCTCCTTCTGGAGTGCCTTGTACTCGCGGCAGTCACGCTTCCAGTGACCCCGCTTCCCGCACTGAAGGCATACATCCTGAGACTTGTCCTTAGGCTTCCCAGAAGCCTTTGACGTTTTGCCTTTGCCCTTCTTTTTCTTCTTCTTCTTGATACTTCCAGTCGCCCTCGGTGTCCGAGATGTAGAAGCGAAGTGTGCCTCGCACTTCTTGCCCTTAAGAAGTTTATTTTCTGCCTCACGTAGTGTGGACATCAGCTCTCCAAGAGTCTGCTCTTGGTTCATCATGTTGTAGTTCATGATGAACCCACTCCAAGTGTCGGGGAGAGACTGCAAGATCAAATCTATAGAGGTCTCTATCTCAAAGACAATCCCCATTTGTCTAAGCTACTCAATATCGACAATCATCTGTGTCATGTGATGTTCAACAGACGTACCCTCCGACATCCGAGCACGGAAGAGCTTCTTCTGTAACTCATATCTTTGCGATCTAAGGTTAGATCGGTGTAGATAATTCAACTTCGCCAACATTGTATAGGGATCCAATCCCTTGTTCTGTCGACGGAATTGCTGAGTCATAGCAGCAAACATGATAGATTGAGCAGTTGCGTTGTCATCACTATGTGTCTTCCAAAGATCTAGCTCGAGCGACTGATCAGATCTGGGATTAGGCACAAGAGGTCTCTCTATAGTATATAGCAGCCTCTCAGATCCAATGACTATCCTTAGATTCATGTCCCAATCAGAAAAGTTAGTGTCGTTGAAGACATTATCGCCCATGATGATGTCCCAGACACTGTTCTTTCCAGTCATTTTAATTGCGATAATCTAATTATCCAATTAACAATGTAGGGTACAGTCCAACTGTTACAAGAAAAATAACATTATATTAGTCCAACTAATAAAATAATTTTGACGAAATATTTGAAAACGCGTAAAGTTAAGTATTTGAACGAAATTGCAAATTCAATACTAGCCTCCCACTATTTTTCGGCGAGCCTCTAACCCTCTGTCGAGTACTCGGGAAACCCAGTTTCCTAGTGGGCTAGGATCCCGTTAAATAACGCACAACCTTGACTTTGGCCAACAAGCTGTATGATATTTAACTAGGTAGATCTCGAAGATCAATTGGATCTCATCCAATTCCTAGATCCGGTAGGCGGACCTCCAAGTCCGAAACATATATAATATATATGCCAATATATCCAATATATTTTCCTAACCTTTTCCTCTGAATCAACTAAGCCTTGGCTTTGGCACAACAAGCTTAATGATTCAAGTTAAGCGGGACCCATTGACGTGGGAAAGCTTCGTAATCAATGTCGATGGACAAGAAGTGATCTTGACTTTGGCCAACAAATCACAACTTGGACAAGACACCGATATGGAACAAAGCTTTCATGATTCAAACACATCCGCAATTGACAAAGGTCTTGACTTTGGCCAACAAACCAGTGCCAATTTTGGATATTGAGTAAGAATCACTCAATGGAAGGAAAACGCTTAATATGTTTTGAGGTTTTTCGCGTAAATTGGCAACCAATTTATTATCTTTGTTATGTCTCATCATACACCCTTAAGCATGCATTCTAAAAGCATAATAAGGCGCGGAAAGTAAATTAATAATGATATGCGGATGGATATTTAACAACTTGTTCCTAGAACAAATCACTCCATTTCCTCTCCCCCCCCGGCTAGCACTATTCTACTTCTACCCAATTACATAATACAATAATAGAAACCTCATTACATTAAGGGGAATTAGGTGAGAAGAGAATACAAAGAAATATGAAAGATAAGGTTGGACACGCAAATCTAATTAATAATCCAAATTTACAACAATTTCTAAAATTGCCATTTCCCTTCTAATATCCATCTGATATACGCTATTCATTCAACACATCCATGTATTCATTCATAGCATGCAATTCAATCAATCTAATCCAATTAATTAATCTTTGAATTATGTGATCATCCAATGTTCAAACAACGATTTGATTTTGCGCGAGTCCATCTCGTTTGAGAATAAGTACTCAAAGTATGAATTCTTGAATTATATCGAACTACTCGTTAAATCTAATTTAATTCGTATTCAATACTAATTCATTTATTTAATTCCAAATTAAATAACTACACTTTTTAATGCGCTTTAACGACTTAGATTCCAAATCTAATCTAATCGGGTCTTAAAGCCCAACTAACATCCAATGTTGTTCAATTAAAGTCCGATGGGTTTTCAATTGATTTCATAAGGCATGGGCTTTGGTCAATATGGGTCAAACCCAATTACCAAGCCCAATTAAGGAATCACCCTCATTTGCCAAGAAACCAATTTCGGCCCATAAGGCCCAATTAAACTTATAAAGCCCATTTGTTATATTTGGACTTAATGGAATGATTTAGGCCCAATATGGATCCAATCCAATTGGCCTAAACCAACTTGGCCCAACCAAGCCCATTATGCCCAAATACAACAATTTCAAGCCCAATTTAAAATCAAGCCCAATTAATCAAATTTTAAAATTCTAAATTTTATAATTCAATTAACTAAAGTGTAATACATCAATTAATTATCCAAATTAATATTTCCAAAATAAAAATTTAATTAATTAATTATGTATCCATTTGTTAAACTTATGTCCAACATTTTTAGTCAAAAAATCAAGTCATTACATGCTAGATTGGTCACGGCAATGGTGGGTTATTTTGTCCGATTTCATTTTTCAATCCGATTGAATTTTAAATCAACATTTCCCAATCGTTTCAAGTCATCCAATGATCAACGAAACAAAAATACCATGACCCTAGGGTAATAAAGCATTCGGCCAAGCCTATCAATGGGCAATCAATTTTTCATGAAATTGATCATATACAACTTCAATACATCATCATTCAAGCATACTCAATCAATCAATTTTATCAAATCATGCTCAAATTGGCTCTGATACCATTGTTGGGTTTCTAGATTTAGTCCCAAGATCAAATCAAGCATAGAAATGTGAATGAATAATCAAAGAAGAGTGGCGGAAACACACTTACATTGAGCGGATATAGGATGCGTCAAACAACAAAATTTTCCTCCAAGAAGCTTTGTGAAATTCGGCCAATGGAACCTCCAAGCTCCAAGCTTTGTCTTGTGATTCCAAGCTCTCAAGTTGGTTTCCCTAACACCTTGATATGATTCCTTTGATGTGTGTGCTAGCACTCAAAAATTGCCATAATTATTGATCTTGTTCTTGAGCAGTTTCGGTAATGGAAGAACAATGGGGAAAGGTAAATTGCTTTCAATTTTCGGTAATGAGAGAGAATAGAAGACTTGTGTTAATTGTTTTCAAAAAACAATTAAATGATATACCAAAAGTTTGTTTGGTAAAAGTCAATCAAAGCTTGACTTTGGAGTGTATTAGAAGCCACCACCAACTCCACCAAAATCCATCAACCAAAAGCAACTTAAGGTGACATCTGATGTGGCATGTGATGTGACATGTGGCCCCCACTCGATTCCAAATGCGAGTGGGCCCGCAAACACTCCCGGGCTCGGGTTCGCTAATTCCAAATTAACGAACTTCCGTCGCGACGTAATTAAATCGAATTTAATTAAATAATTATGCCTAGCAAAATTACTATTCACGTCGCTAACGAATTAATTCTAAATTAACTCGTTTGCCCGAATTAAAATCTAATTTTAATTCCGCGTCGAAATCTAATTTCGTATAATATATCGAATATATTATTTTATCGATTAATTCCAAATTAATATTTCTCTCTCTCCAAACAGTACTTTATCCTAGATAAAGTCTCTCCGCAATTAATCCCAGATTAATTATGCTCGAATCATACGTCATCGGTGAATCTTCGGGAAACGACCCAAGAGATCCTGGATATGTTGGCAGTAAATCCGGTCGTCGGACTATCCGAACAGGTACGTACCAAGTACTACGTTTTTACCGATATACGAGACAAGGTTGGCATCTAGCAAAGCGCCATGCCTACCCAATTCTCCAGAAATATTCTTAATGGAATATACGATCTATATCAGGCGTAGTATACGTAGTATTGCGTATTGCGATCCAGTATCGGATGTCACATGCAAGGCCTGGGGCTGGAATAATGTCTGCCCCGTACGAAGCATATATCGGATCACAAGCAACTAGTCTCTTTATTATCGGATAATCATGACCTAGTCATATTGTCCCGATGGTTGCAACCCTTAGAGAACCAGTTCTGTATCCATGCGTGACCATCATCTCCATATGACTGAAGTGATACTTCCGTCTTGACATCACATCCAATACACTACGATTCTCAATAAACCTAGAAGAGGCGTACACAGAACCTGTTAAAGTCCTGGACGACCAAAACCAAAGCGTATTGATTTTCGCAAGTATTAGTGATGCAAGTCTCAGGTTAAGACCAAATACACCTACCCTGATGCGGATTCCCATAGACACATAGTCATACTACCAATGGGATTCCGCGGGGTCTATCCAGAGCGAAGCTGTTTTCTGTACCATCGGTAAAACACAACCTCCTATCACACTTGCATAAGTATCCAATACTTAATACATGAGAATTATGCTGTTACGCTTCAATAACACGCACAAGTGCAATACTTGTCTATTCTGCATTATCGATGTCCAGTCTCGATAATACTACGACTAGGGATATTTAATGATTAAACCTTTATGGATTGATATTGTCTCATATCTTATCAATCCGGAACTAATCATAAGGACTTTCATCATTCACACATTTAAGTAATCTAATTACGAAATGATAAAAGGAAATTTCCATTGCTACATAATTAATTTGTACAAAAATACAATGTCTTTTACAAATAGTGACGTTATGGATCATAATTTTCCAACACCCATGTGCAGATCTTCACTTTTACTTGTTTCGCTAACCCACTCGTGGGTAGCGCTTGTGAATTGAATGACTTCATGCGACCCGCGTCTCGCTCTAACTTGAGCCCCATACGTTCGCTTCAGTGGTAACGATAAAGTTATGGGTGGCGCTTATGTCCACCATAACGCTTTTTGCTGCAACATCATTAACCAACACATCAACGAATATGAGGCCTTTCCTTGAGTCCTTTTGAGTTTTTGGTTGTTTGTTTAAGGCATTAAGCATCCTCAATGCCACCATTCGACCAGATTCTTCCCTTTTTGGGTTTTTCTCGGCCGCACATTGTCTTTTTTCTTCTTATTGTTGTGTTAATAAGGTTGTCATTCTAGACTTCTTATGGCACTCCATAGCTCGATGTAGCCCATCACATACCCAACAAGTCAAAGGTTTTTTGTTTTCGTTTGGGGGACCTGTTAGGGTTGGTGCTAGGAGCGCCAATTCGGATAGTATTTATGTCTGATTAATGAATACGAGCAATACCTTTTTCCATAATATTACTTATTAATGGTTGCACCTCTTGTCTTTTATTATATATATTCGATCTAATTCATTAGATTAAAACTAAATCATGTTTAATGATATATATATATATATATATATATATATATATATATATATATATATTAGACAAAGACCCGATAATATATAATGTAGTGCACAATTACAACGTAGCTTGTAATTGACATTGGGAAGTGTCACTACTAGATATATATTATCAAATTAAGTTTCTGGTTAAGATTTACTAACACAGATCAGTTAGTAAAATCTGCTGAGACCAATACATTTCGTATATCGGACTTGGTCCGATGGTTTATCCCAATGAACCATGAGTCTCGGGAGACTCATATAGATATGTAGGTGTTTATATCGGATAAACACTGAACGATTCACCGATGATTTCCTAATAGATGGTACACCAACGTCAATAGGAATCTTCTCGGGTAGAGTAGCATAGCGGTCCTTCGACTTGAGATACCACTATGGATATATGAGACATCCTCCACACTTTGATGGCAGTCACGTCACCGATCTATTTAGATCAAACCTCCACCTATTCATTGGGTGTGGACTGATCCTCATGATATCTTGTGTGTGACAAGATAAGATCCGTCAGTTCTGTGTACAGAGCATAGGTAGTCCATATATGATTAGCAATCTGTTAAATCCATGACCGTGGTATACTTCAGAAGTAAGTTCCGAGTGTTATTTA
>SKCR01027575.1:0-87710 GCA_019454045.1 Zanthoxylum bungeanum | reverse complement strand
AAAAAATAAAAATAAAACTAAAAATAAAAAAAGCAGTGAAATTGCATATTATAATTATTACATGTCCTTGAGTAGGCTCGTGTCCATTCCAAAATACATAAGTTTGAATAACATCCAAACCTCCATCTTTAGCTTTTTGTATAAGGTCAGGCCACATCTGCAATCCAAAAAAAAAAAAGGAGCTTCAAAATGAAAGCAGTAAAAGAAAATGAAAAAACAAGAACTACCCATTTGACAGAAAGTGAATAAAAAAGAAAGAATCAGGAGCCACATTGGCAAATACCTGGGGAGTGCTTCTGGGATAATGAATGGAGCCAGAAATAAGAATCTTTCTCTGCCCATTAATAATAACAGCCTTATGATCATAAGAAACAGAGGCTTTCACAGAACAAATTTCCAACAACATTAACACTAACATCAACAACATTTTCCACTTTACTAATTCTTCTCCCATTTGTTTATTTATTTGAAAGAAACCGGCCTGGGCCTGGCCTGGCCTGTTCTTGAAGAATGGTAAAGGTCGATGTTTTTAAAGATAGAGGAATTAACAAGGGACAAATAACAGATTTTTTTTTTTTTTTTTTGGCCTTTGGCAGTGTTAAGTTTTTTAAGTTAATAATGGTTTTGGATTGGGAAGAAGCTCGGGCTCTGCAACTGCTTTTTAAAGAATGAAAGTGGGACCCCAAAAGTTTCTTCGTTCCCATGGTGGGTGCGGTGGGCCCCTTTCCTATTTCTCACACTCAACACGGCTTTAAAAGCATTTGCTTTCTTTCGGCTTTTGTTGGTTACTGATTATTTATTTGAAGTAAAAGCATTTTACTCAAGTTTTCTTTTTTGCAGTCTTTTAAATTAGGAGTTTCCATCTTTAAAACAATGATAAAATTTTATGAGATTTTAATAATAAATACGGCTTCGAATACCTAATATTTGATATTTTCTCATTTAAGGTAATATTAATTAGATTCTACTTCATAAGATTTTAAAATGAAGAAAATAAAAACTCTCTTTTGTTAATTGATTTTTAGTTGACTTTAATATTAAAATGTAACGGTTAAATAAGATTTTGATTAAAATAAAATATTATTTTAAATAAATTTAATGGTAAAACATAATATTATAAAATTCTCAATACTCAATAATTAATTTACTATAAGTTAAAATGTAAATAAACCAACATTTATTTGCTTTGTTTTTAAAAATATGAAAATGGTTAATAATATTTTGAAATGGGATAATTGGAGATCTTTCTTTTCTTTTGCATGCATATAAAGTAATTATTGGTTAAAAAGAAAAAAAGATAGCGTGTACGCTGCTGTGACGCACACGCACTTCCTTTGACTGCAAGCGTTTCAGCTCCTCCTAAACCATTAACCAACAGCATAAATAATGCCATACTCCAGCCTATGCCTATCGCAATTCGCAGCCATTCTTTACTTTCTTCACACCCAAAATTGCGTTCAAGCAACAAACATATATTTTCATTTTCATTTAAAATTTAATGAGGTTGTTTTGTTTGAAATACTTTAAAAAAATTCGTCATGTGTTTGGAAATTTACTTGATGATCAGATAATATAATAATTTTAGGGTAGGTAACTTCACTTTCAACTATATAAATTCAGAGTTTCTCATTCTAATTTTATCAGGTTTATTTAAAAAAATTGTCATTTTTTTTATGAAAACCAAATCATGGACAATAGATTTTAAATTATTTAATTTCATTCATTTATAGTCCTTAGTGTAATTATTGCTAACCGTAAAAGATAAACAACTATACATTCAAGTCCGTATTCTACTTATTTTTTTAATCTTATCCTTGCATTATTAACATCCGAACATCCTTAACCTAATAGCTTAACAGCTCTCCACTTCATCCTTGAAGAGAAGGTTATGCAAATAAAATTTCTCCTAATTTATTTAATTAGGAATACTTCTTTCAGTTTAACTAAATATTAAAAAACAAAATGTTGGTCACGCCCACTTCTAAACTTGTAATGTAATATTAAATATAAAAATAATTAAAAAAAAAAAAAAAAACTAAACTTATAGATAAAATTAAAAGTAACTAAAAATACATATTTACTTGTGACATAATTTATTTAATTAATATCCAGATCATTTAACAGATTTTTGCATTTACGACGAGAACCAGATCAGGAGCAAGTTTCCGACAAAACCCCTAGGAGTTGAATAATTTAAATAGTTTTTTATTTATAAATAAAAGTAAATATTAAGAAATTAAATAAAAAAACACCATAGGAAGTAGAGCCAGATACTAAATTGTTTTTGAAGGATCATAATGCAAAGACCAAACTAATTAAACAGACAGCTGTTGTGATATATCATCTCTTGAAAAACAAGTCACATTTTCTTAATAATTGTATTTTATAAACCACCATCACATCAAAAGTTTGTTGGATTGGATTTCCACAACAATATTAATAACAGACACTCACTCTTTTTATCAAGTTTTATTCAAATTATTTTTAAACAGTTAAAAATTATAATTATTATTGTTGTTGTTGTGATATTGAATGAAAGTATATGTATATAATATTATTTTAATGAGTTATCCCTTAATTTAATACTATATTAAAATATTAAAAAAAAATACAAATTTCAGTATATTGAAATACAAACAATATTGCATTGAAATATATGTTTTTTTCTATCTTTAAATGAGGTATTTAACTTAATAAATTAAGGAAACTCTTATTATAATCTTACTAAATGTACACTTTTTTTTTTTGAAATCGTTGGAAACTCCGCTGCCAAACCATCCCTTTCGAGCTTAAGCGGAGCAAGTAAAGTCTTCGGTTGTCCCAGACTCTTACAAGAAACGTACTAATTGGATTCGAACGCAGGACCTGAATATCAGATTCTGAACCATACACTGTCAAATCTCTCCTCTTGAGGACTACTATATGTACACATAGATATTGAAATATAAGGGTGGCAATGGGTCGGGCCGGGGACGGGCTTTGATAACCTCGGCCCGAGCCCGGTCAAAGAAAAATACCCGGGCCCGGGAAATGCCCGGCCCGGCATAACTCGGGTTGGGCTTGGGCCCGGTGTTTTATCCGGTCTGTTTTTTTAAAAAAAATTAAAAAAAATGAAAAACATACAAATACAAAATACATTCACACTATATGCAAAGATAATTCATAAATAAATCAAAAGTTTCATCGATAAATTAACAATTTAAATGTTACAAAAAATAAAAATACTACAAACATATTAATATATATATATAATATGTTTTTTTGGTTTTGGCTCGGGCCGGGCTTTTGATTTAGGGCCCGGCCCCGGACTTTTCTGCCACCCGTACTGAAATACAAGAAAATAAGAATTTCAATCACAAATTTATATTTTTTAGTTGATCTTCACTCATTCAAATTAATATATATATAATATTTATTATATTTAATCCAGTAATTTAATTCCATTTAGAATTTCGAAATTGAATTAATCAAAATATCTTCATTTTCGAATTCTATTATCTTGGATCATGGTGAATTCTTCAGAAAAATGGTGTCTTCTATAAAAGAATATGATAAGTGAGATTTCGAGTAAGTGTTTACGAAATATTCTTCCATTCGAAGAAATAATTCATCGAAATAATGAATAAACCATTAATATCGATACATATGAGATTGCCAAATGTTCCATTTTTACGCTTCCACTTAATTCTTTTCATTTTATGCCTATTGGTGTTTCAAATGTGCCTTATCGAACTCCCCGGGACAAGCATCCATCTTGGATTGATAGAGCACACGCGATAGAAAAACTACGTCAATCTCAATATAATGTCGGACTATAAGGAAACTATTAATCCATTTAAATTGGACTAGTTTGTTTATGGGGTTCCATACTTTGGGACTTTATGTTCATAATGATGTCATACTTGCTATTGGTACTTTGGAGAAACAAAATGTGATTTTTTGAGTGATCTAATTGTGCGTACTTTTTTTCGAGGCATTGGAAATAAAATATTTTAAAAAAATAAAATAAAGCAAAAGGTATTTAAAATATTAAAAAGTAAAGAGCATTTTTTTTTTGCCTGCATGTTAGTTGATGTATAACTATATACTATTCATACCATTCACTATAAAATTTATAAAATTTATGGGGTTTCTTTTATCTCCATGAAATTGCTATTTTAGAATAGAATGACGATTAGATTGAATGATTGATGAATATAAATGACGACTCAAAAAATACTATACATATGGGGATCAAAAAGGACATAAAGATCATTTAGATCTAGTTATACCATTCCATATACATACATACTAATTAAATAAATATATAATTGAGACATCAGTGATTTTTCCCTTGTGATTCAAAGCAGATGCACGCCTTTCAAACAAATACATTGAAAAGTGTAGCTGTAAATTCTTTCTTTATTGAGTTATTATTCATTAATATTCCATGGAAATTAAAATTATATCAATCTTGCGGAGGAGTTGTTACTTGTTAGTCAACCTTTCCATGTGACAGTATTGCATTTTTTTTCCTTCTTCTTTTTACTGAATATTCAAAACTCAATTCAAAATAAAAAAAGGTTATAATTTTGTAATTTACAAAGTCTTAGAAGTTAAATTAAATAAATTGAATTTTTCTTGTACCTAGACCCGGCCACGGTTCCGGTTCGGAACCGGAACCGAACCGGTTGGAACCGGAAGGTTCCGGTTCCAACCGGTTCCGAACCGAACCGGAATGGGACCGGTTCGGTTGGGGTTCCACCCCAACTCGAACGGTCCGAACCGGTGGAACCGTACGGTTCCACCGGTTCGGACGGTTCCAACCGGAAACGAACGTTCCGGTGGAACCGTCGGGTTCCTGTTGGAACCGTAGGGTTCCAACAGGAACCCTAAGGCCCCCAACGGCTACTAGCCGTTGGGGGCCTTATTACCCCAACGGCAGTAGCCGTTGGGGGATGCAGCAGGGAGTCGTTTGGCTCCCTGCCAAACGGCTCCCTGCAAAAAAAAAAATAAAAATAAAATTATAAAAAAAAATTTATTATATAAAATAAAAATTACTAATGTACCCCTAATAACGGTAATAAAACGGTTATATTTAGGGGCATTTTTGGTATCAAAAAAATTCTAAAATTCTATAAATAGGATTCATTTTTCATAATTTCATCACACCAATTTCTCAACTTTCTCATTTTCTATAAATCTCTTATTCTCAATCTTACTTCAATACAATTCTCTTATTTTAGTTGTTAATTAATTGTTATCACATTCGGCATTCGCATCGCAATTATTCAAATGACAAGCTCATCCGAGAACATAATGTCAAATATGCCGACCCAAGAGAGCGGCCCCAGTGTCAGTGCACAATCACGGAGAAGAGAAGTTAAGGCTCGGTCCTCCGATATTTTCAAAATTCATTTTAATTTGGAACGCCTAGACGATGGTTCACAACGAGCAATTTGCAACTATTGTGGGGTTATCTATAAATTTTCTGGTGGATACGGAAATATGATCAAGCACATGGAGAAACATCATCCGGTTGAATTTGGCATTGATACGACGCAGACTCAAATGGCCAGGTACGCATCATCTAGTAGAGGTACGAGTAGTGTAGATTTATTTAAATATTCTGATGCAAAAAATAGAGAAGAATTTGCGAAATTAACATGTATGGCACATCTTTCTTTAAGCTTTGGTGAAAAACTTCATTTTACTAATTACGTGCATAATGCTTTAAACCCTGCTGCATGTAGAATGACTCGAAACACAACAAAACGTCATATTTTCAAATTATATAAAGATGGTAAAATTATTTTAAATGAAATATTTAAAGAGATGAAAGGTCGTATTTCTATATGTTCTGATATTTGGAGTGACCATTGGCAAACACACTCATACATGGGTGTGACTTGTCATTGGATTGATGCATCATTTACCATGCAAAAACGACTCATTGCATTTAGAGTTTTTGATGACCAACATACTGCACATAATATTTATAGAATGATGAAGGTAATTTTTGATGAATATGGTTTAGGAGAAAAAATTTTAACAATTGGATTTGATAATGCATCTGCAAATACTGCATCCATAAATGATTTAAAAGAAATATGTCAACCAAATTTAGGGGGTCGATTTTTTCATATTCGTTGTACATGTCATGTCCTAAACTTATGTGTGCAAGACGGTCTAAAATTATTATCTCCTTTCCTTGATCCTATTAAAACGGCACTTAACTGTATTTGGTCATATTCTCAAGTTAGGAGGGAATGGACCAAGTTTTGTAAAATAAATGGTATTAAACCGATTAAATTTTCTAAAGATGTTCCAACACGTTGGAATTCTACTTATTTTCTTTTATGTCAAGCACTTCAATACAAAGATGCATTATGTAGTTTTTTTTCTCAACATGTTCAAAATATCACACTTTATCCTAGTCAATGGGATATTTGTGAAAGAATTTTAGATATTTTAAGAGTTTTTAATGATGCTACTTTGGTTTTTAGCGGTGTTTATTATCCCACTGCACATTATTTCTTCTTGAAAGTTTGAATATTGTTGGCACTCTCGATGAACATGTTGACAGTGACAACCCTAATGATATTGTTTTGCTCGAAGCCATTACTGTTATGAAGGTAAAATGGTTGAATTATTTTAGAGAAATTCCTTTACTTTATCTTATTGCTGCTGTTTTTGATCCTAGATTTAAATTAGAAGGTTTGAATGGTGGTTTACAAGCTTACTATGGTTATTTAGGAATATTAGATGACATTGATATTACGAGCATAATGACGAATTTAAGAAGTGATTTAATTATTTTATTTAATGATTATATTGTAAGATATAACTTAGGAACAATAGGTCAATCTAGTAGCGAACCGGTAATTCAACCAAGACTTAGCGCAGGGGATCGTTGGTTATTGCAACGAAATAAAAAATCTAGGGATACGACAACAACTAATAACCCTGAATTAGATAATTATTTTCTACAAATTTTGAGTTTTCTAATGAAAGTTTATGCAGTAAAAATAAAAATTTTAAAATCCTTGAATGGTGGAAACGGCATCAAAAATATATCCTGTTTTATCTATTATTGCTAAAGAGATACTGGCAGCACCTATTTCCACCGTTGCGGTTGAGCAAGCCTTCAGCTTGGGAGGTAATATATTGGAAGCTAGGCGATCTTCATTACATCCAAGCACTCTAGAAGCAACAGCTTGTGTGGATGATTGGACTCGAGCTGATCTGAGACAACAAGAAGATGCCCCCGATGATTTTGAAGATTTGTTCGATAATGCTTCTGCATCAAGTGCAAGCGGAAGCTGCGGACCCGGAGCCGAAGGATCAACTGATAATGATGATTGATAAATGTAAAATTATAATTTACAAAGGGGATATGTCTTAAACTTGTAATGGAACTACGTGAGCTTTGATTCCTCTCACCTTGGAGGATACGTAGGCAACTTAAATTTTAAAAAATTTAAGCTCAAGCTCTTCAATGTAATAAATTTTTTTTTTTATAAATTTAATCTCATTTTTTTAATTAATAATTTTTTTTTATTTAATGATTTGACTCCTCTTATTTTTATTTTAATTAATTAAAAAAAAAAAAAACCGAACCGAACCGGAACCGAACCGTTCGGTTCCGGTTCGGTTCGACTTTCCGGTTCCACTTAAGTGTGGAACCGGAACCGAACCGGATTTAACCGGTTCGGTTCCGGTTCCACACTTGTGGAACCGGAAACCGGCGGTTCGGTTCGGTTCCGAACCGGAACCGAAAGCCGGCCGGGTCTACTTGTACCATCTTAATTAAAGTATAAACTAATATGTTTCTGTTTCTGACTTTTCATAATTAAGTTTAATATTGTTTTTGGGGAGAATCATCCCGTGAGAAGCCACTAAAGGATTAACAAAGTGAAATCCGAATACGTATATTGACTGGAATATTCAAAAGATGATTTTTATTTTTATTTTAATAAAGAACTTGATTCAAATTGAGGTCTTTTAATGTGACTGACTTTTATTTGATCAAATAAAACTCTATTAACAAAATTATGAGAAATTAATCACTTTAGAGCTATTTTATGATTGATCAATATGCATAAATTTTCCCGTCCCTCTAATTTAATATTTTGTGAGTTATCTCGAGTTTTATGAGCGTTTTGATGTGTTTTGGGTTCGTTTCGCAGGTAAAAATAATAACGAGACTCAATGAAATCAACAAGGGATAAAACCTATAAAATACGGAGTAAATTGGGACAAATTCAGAGTCAAAATTTGGGTCCCGACACTGGATTGCGCATCGAGACGCGTGTATGAAGGCAAAGTTGGCAGTGTGCAGTCGTGACTGTCGCGCCGCGACGCCAATCTAGTAGACTATGGGCGTCGCGACGCTCATCCATTTATGTCGCGACGCGAGGTGCGGACCAGATTCGTTCAAGATTTTATTTTTAACAAGAAAATACCCCCTGAATCTTTTATATAAGCAACAACTCGTCCCAAAACCTAGGGGGAGTCTCATAACTTAATTTTGAAGCCTCCAAAGTGAATTTTGGAGAGAAGACAAAGCATATCAAGCGAGCACATCACAGAAACTCAACAACAGGGAGCGAAAGACTGGCGATCTCGATGGAGTTTCTTCTTCCTTTTACTTCCTTGATGTTTTGCTTATCATTGATTATTTATTTAGAGTTTTTGAGCATGTATAGTAACCCAACCTTTAATATAGGGTTGTAATGAAATCCAGTATTTTGAGTTTATAAATTAATTTTCCTTATATTATGTGTGATATTTTAGCTTATTATTTGAATCTTATTCTTAATGCTTCTTGTTGCTTGATCACCGATATGATTGATGTGGTAAACTTAATCCAACTTGACAAAGGAATTTTGGGTTTAGCATTAGATTCAATAACACACGATCTTTTATTAGGGATTTCCATACGTGATAGAAATATACTTGTAGGGCGTGTGTAGCCATAATTGGAAACTGATCTTAATGAATTTGAGGTTGATTAGTTAACATATAAATATAGTTAATTAATTTACTCTGAATATTTACACATGACCATCGAAAGAGGCATGTGGATATCTTAATATTCCAAGTTAGTAAGTCAATTTATTAAATGAGTATAGAGAAATCAATTCATCTTTAGAATAATATTGGGTGGATTCAAAACCCTGGATATCTTCTTCTCATTGATTGCCTTTGGAATTTTCATAATAATATTTACTTTCTTTAGCTTTAGTTTAAGCTCAAGTTAAAATCATATTTAATTTCAATTAGATACTTGTAGGTGGTTAGTCTTAATAGTTGGTAACGTAGGTAATAAGTCCTCGATGGATCGATACTTTTATATTACTTGAGCGATACGTGCGATTGCGTAATGTGTAAAAATCGCGATCAAGTTTTTGGCGCTGTTGCTGGAAACGTATTCTAACCTTCATTATTAATTTTAGGACTAAATATTTTACTTGTTATCTAATCATTTTTATTTTTTCATTTTAGTTCTAATTAAGGTTATTGAATGGATATATGAGACGAAGTCGAAGTTGTGAACTCTTTCCGCTTGATCCAGAAAACGAGAGAAATTTCCATCTGTTGAGAAGAGACAAGCGAGAAGACCAAAAGACACATCTCAACATGAACAATCAAGAACCAAAACCCTTGGAAGAAGCACTACAAATTCCAATTTGGGACAGGATAATCCCGGTGGTTGACGGTTTCATCTCCTGCATCATTCTGCCACCATTGCCCGAAACATATGTGATATTAAGACATGTATTCAGATGATTCAGCAGTCAATGCAGTTTGTAGGTGGTGCACTTGAAGATCCAAACACCCATATCAGCAACTTCTTGAAAGTGTGCGACACATTTAATTATAACTGAGGGGCAGAGAAAGCAACGCGGTTGTGAGATTTTCCATACTCTTTAAGAGATAGAGTTAAGTGATGGATCAATTCACTACCAGCATGGGCCATCGTGTCTTGGGCAGACCTGGCGATAAAATTCCTCGTAAAATACTTTCCCCCAATTAGGACTGTAAAATTAAGAAATGACATCACATCCTTCGTGTAGTATGACTCTGAATTTCCTTACGAGGCATGGGAAAAGGTGTCAGGGTTGGTGCTCAGAGTGCCAATCCGGATCGTATTTATGTCCGATTCATAAAAACGAACAATGCCTTTTTCCATAATATTACTTATTTAAAAGGTAACACCTCTTGTCTTTTATATACATATTTGATCTAATTGTGATTAGATATCTAATTATGATTAGATTGAAACTAAATCTGATTTAGTGATACATGTATATTAGACAAAGACCCTAGGATTTACAACGTAGTGCATAGTTACAACGTAATTTGTAATTGACATTGGGAAGCGTCACTATAAGTTGTATATCCTTAAATAAAGTTCCTGGTCAAGATTTACTGACACGGGTCGGTTAGTAAAATCCGCTGAGACCAGTACATGTCGTATATCGTGACTTGGTCCGATGGTTTATCCCAATGAACCATGAGTCTGGGAAGACTCGTATAGACATGTAGGTGTTTATTTGATAAACATTGAACGACTCACTGAAGATTTCCTAATAGATGATACACCAACGTCAATAGGAATCTTCTCGAGTTGAACGAGCATAGTGGTCTTTCGACTTGAGATACCACAATGGATATATGGGTTATCTTCCACACTTTGATGGCAGTCACGTCACCGATCTATTTATATCAGACTTCCGCCTGTTCGTTGGGTGTGGACTGATGCTCATGATATCCAGTGCGTATCAAAATAGAATCCGCCAGTCCTGTGTACAGGGCATAGGTATCCTACACGTGTTTGCGATCTAGTAAATCCATGGCCGTGGTATAACTTCAGAAGCAAGTTCTGAGTGTTATTTAGAGATCGTAAATTTGTAAGTCGACTATATTATACCATAAGGATTTGACGTTCTTATCTATATCCCATGTATAATATGGATAGCCTGTAACAGAGGGGTTATACGTATGCAATGACCTTGACTTGCATAGTTTAGCGAGATTATCTGTGGTCGTCATAATTCATGAGTGGGTGAATTATGGACACGAAATTGGATTTCATGACGGATAAACCTAAATTTAGAGAGTCCCACAATATGAAGTGTACTCGTTGAGCACTTGGGCAACGCGTTATGAATAATACAGATTATTCATAATACTCCATCGGATCAAATGAGTTAATTCGAATCGTTTAAATGGTTAAACGAAAACACATGCTTTAAGGGATTTTTGTCAATTGTAATTATTGTGTATTTATATTTGATACATAATATGATTAGATACACATTAATTAATTGTCAAATGAGACTTTGACACATGCCATTAATATATGTATTTGTTATTTAATGTAAATAAAAATACATATATAATAATAATTATATTAATTAATTATTTAGATATTTAATGTTAAATATTTGAATAATTAAATAATATCCATATTACATAAATGTTATGCAATATGTTTAATTATTATTGATACATGTGGCATGTTTTAAATTAAGCTTAATGTGTGCAAATTTGATTTGCTAACATAAAGCTTACTTTAATTTAATTGGATTAAATTTGGAAAATGACCAATATACCCTTAGAAAGTCGGTTATGCTTCTTTTTAATTTGGAAAATTGTGTTTTCTTCATTTGGAAGAAGCAATGGCCAAATACATCCTCCTAAAAAGCTCTCAAATATTTCTTGATGATTCAAGATGGAGAATGCATAAAATCAAGAAACAAGCTAAGGAATTAGAGGATTAAAGGTAATTCTACAAATCCCTAAGCTTAGAAAATATGTTTCTTGTTTCTTGATGATCTAGTGAGATCCTAGGGTTTCTTATTTTCTATAAATTTGGAGCTTTTTTGTTTGGAGGATGAATTGGAAGGCTTTGTGCATGTGTGAAGTTTTTTTGGATGATATTATTGTAATATTGATTCAATTTTGTCATTTGATGATAAGTTACCATTTTAGAGTTTTATGAACACTCATGTAATGCCTAGAATTATTCTTGGGTGGTTCATTTGTGGTGACTTTGGTTGGTGTTAAGATTAATTAGATTAATGTTGGAAAATTGGATTTTAAGCATGAAAAATTGATTATTTTTGTTACAAAATCAGATCTGGAAAATCTGGGTTTATGGTGATGAAAATGATGTCATAGAAATATATTGGATGTGTTTTGGGTGTTGGAACAATTGCCGGAAATTATTTCGGAGTTGAAATAAGCGAAAATGGTGAAAAACGGCTTTATCGGGTGACTTTTGAGCCAACCGGGTGATGGCTGCCCAAACAGTGAATTGGTCACTGTTCAGGCAGCCCATGAACTGCCCTATCACTATTGGATCTGACCTGGGTAGCCCTCATGTGCGTTGGGTGGTCGGTTCGGTCAAAAACGCGTTTTATGCCATTTTGTGGAAAAACGTTTTCGTAAAGGTTTCGCGACATTTCTTAGTTATTTATGTCGTTATTTGATATCAAATAAATATGTTTAGGTGAAATATGAATGAATTATGCATATTGGATATTGAATAATTTATTCGGTAATTTAAAAATTTTAAAATTACGATTTCGCCCGAACCGCGAGCTTCCGCCGCGCCCTTTGCCCAAAACCCCAACAAAATTGGTATCATAGTAGGTCTGATCCTTCATCCATTATATTAATCATGCTTGATATATGATATATAATCCAATTTGATGTTTGCACTTGCACGTAATCTATATGTTTCTTGACTTTTCGGTTCTACGCTAACAGGAAACGTAACGAAAATTTAATAGTTAAGTTAAGTAATGTTTTCTAAAGATAGAATTGAATTGTTTAGAAAATGATCTAGATTATAATTCTGCATATGATATAGAACAATGCTTCCTTAAGGAATATCCTCGCTTAAATAAGGCTGTAAAGTAACGTGTATTGTATGCATGTTTCTTGGTCTGTCTTGTCAATACGGTTTATGGGTATCTTTCTATGGCTGCATCTGAGATCGTGTCAAAGCAGTGAGGGTGTAGTTGATAGAATTTTATCCATGTCGGATGTATAATTGATACTAGACAAATTCAAGTGAAACTGGAAATCCTGAACATGCCAAAGTTGTCAGGACTATATCGGTAGCTTGAGTTTGTCATTGGCAAGTGAAGCCTTGATACGGCTCATTGTGAACGTGCCAAAGCTGTCATAACGAGAAATGGTCATGATCAAAATCTGGAGTCACAGTGAGTGTGATTGACAATGAGTTTTCTACCTAATGAATATACGTAGGCGAGATCGTGTCAAAGCTGTGAGTCGAAATATATTCATGAGATCCTACTCTCACTATGGAATTCGATTTAATTATTGAATTCCCGTTCTCCGTTGGGGATTACGGTATTACGTAAAGTAGTGGGAGACACTACTGGGTTTAAAAATCCATAACTCTGGTAGTGCATAATTTTATGGGAATTGTTGCATTTGTTTTCCTTTATTCTATATTGTTAATAGAATTATACTTCTAATCCACTGCATGCATATTACTTGAATATGTTTTTGACTTTACTTATGGTTGCGTGTTTCTAGAATAGGTTCTAGAATGTAAGTTGACTTGGATATTGCTAGATTAGTCTAAACCATCGGGAACTGTTGTTCCGATTTTCTTGAAAATCAAGATGGTTAATGACTTAGTTACTAAGTCACGATAAGTAATCTAAATAGATACCCGTTTTAGGACATAATAGTCTAGAGAGAATAGTTTCTTGTGTAGTAAGAATTGACGTGAATTAGTTCATGTCTCGAAATTCTTGACTGGCATTAAGAAAACTCCATTAGGTATTTTTGTTTATCTTATAATGACGTTTCTTGGCTTTAGTGACTTTCAGAAGTCACTTGTTTTGACACAATTTGCTAATCAATTATTTGCAATTGTTGTGAATAATTGAAGGTAAATTATAGAGCTTAAGAAAAGAGATGTGTATAGTTGTGTATAGAGAATATCGATTCCCACAGTACGACAACTGTAGGTATTAGATACCAGATCTCTCATCTAGTTATCTAAAATAATGTTTAATGATTGTTTTGATATTTGATATCAGAGCTTGCGACTATTGGATAGTAACTTATTTTTATAAATAATTGTTATATATTTTAATATGACTAGTAGTGTCATTGATGAAGAGATAAACATTAAGAAAAATATTCGGTTAACTAAATAACTTAGAACAGTGCTTTATGAGATTTTATCACATAAACATTATATGCTTATTCCGTATGGTAAAGGATGGCCTGATACAAGATCACATCATATATCCTTATCCATTTAATGAATATTGTATTTAGGATGTGATTAAATCTCATTTAACCAATGATCGTCGTTGGACTACAGATTTATTAAACTAATACTTTGGAAGTATGTAGTTTAATGAATTGTAAATTGCCGTGGATAGTTTTCTTTACTTCGTAACTTAGTTAATGAATTGTCATGACTTAGTTGCGTGTTTCTAGAAGAATATATATTGAATGTCTTGAATGGTTCGAGAACTTTCAATATGTTTCTGATGAAACACAGATATGTTAGTGTCTCTAAGACTTCCCAAGGATCCTAAACATGATTCTAGTGTGAATAAATCAAGTGAGAGTAGCGGAAATACTCACATTGATCGGTTGAGGAATTTCAAAACTTTTGTTGGATGTAGAAGCTCCAAGCTTATTGTTGAGTTCCAAACTCTTGGGTGAGTTTCCCTATCACCTTTCTTTGACTCCTTTTGTTGGGGTCAAATCAGAGAGGCGCAGCGGAAGGAGCGCTGTTCGGGCGAAATCGTAGTTTAAAATTTTCTAAACTTACGAATAAATTATTTAATATCAAATATTAATAATTTATTCATATTTCACATAAACATATTTATTCGATATCATATAACGACATAAATAATATAGAAACATCGCGAAACGTTTGCGAAAACGTTTTTCCGCAAAATAGCATAAAACGCGTTTCCGGCCGAACCAACCGACCAATGCTCATGGGGACTGCCCAGGTCAGCCCCAAAAACATTTGGACAGTTCGTGGGCTGCCCGAACAGTGTCCAGTTCACTGATTGGGCAGCCGTTATCCGGTAACGCCGTTTTTCGCCGTTTTCGCGTATTTTCACTCCGAAATAATTTTCGATAAATATTTTTCTTGAGCAATTAAAATAAAATAATTTATTATAATTACTCAATAAATAAAAACTGATTTTTTATCTGAAAAATCAGATTTATCATTAATTGCTTTGAGACCCCTATACTTTGCAAATTAATCATTTTGGTCCTTAAATATTCAAATACATATTTAATTGATTCCAAATCAATCCCAAAATAATTTATACAATTTGCAACATAATCCAGAAACTTTTCCAGAAATTCGAAACTGCCCAGTAATTTTCCAGAATTACGAAAACAGCCCAGAATTTCTATTAATTGCAATTTGGCCCAATTTATTCAAAACACATCAAGATCAAATCCAATCAATTCCAAATTTGACATACATCAAATATACATCAAATTATAACATATATATGAAAAGCCCCAAAATTTGAGTGGGTTAAGAACCCTAATTTCACAAATTACTCAAATTGGGCAATTTACATTAAATTGATAAAATTCAATACTTTAATCTTCAAATTACCGCACCAATTAAATCTCACCATCATGAAATTAATCAAGAACAATTCTAGGCTAATTATGAATGGATAATTAACTCTAGAATGACAACTTTAATTTTCTAATTAATCAATTAAGCATAATTACACCTAATTAGCTTAATTAATTAAACATACATGCTAATCACATCCAACAAGCTTCCAACAAATTTAATTACAAACTAAAGAGTAGAGAAATTAATCTTAGCAACACAATTGAAGATAAGATAAATAGAAACAATTTCTTTCTTGAAGGAAATTGAGAATTACTTACAAAATTTCCAAAATCCTTAAGCTTTTCTCTTTGATTTTCCTTCAAAACTTTCTCAACTCACTTTGTAATTTTGTTAAACTTGTGTTCTTTCTTTGCTTGCTGTTTTTGGGCGTGTATATAGCTCCTTGGAAATCACATTTCAAAAACAAACCAATTTTACCTTTTGATTTTTTGTAATTGCCAATTATTGGCTTTCAAAATTAAATAACAATTATTCATTTTGTTCAATATTAATTGGTCCACATTTTTACAAAATTAAAGATAACCTTTACCTTTAATAAATTGAACAAAAAATGTGTGCCAATGATATCAAGCCAAATTAAAAGCTAAATCATTACAAAGATATTTGTAATATTAATTAATTGATTATTTAACAATTAAATAATTAAATAATAAATATAAATATCTCAAATATATGTATTATATTTACATTAAATATCTCAAATACATATATTAATTATATATATGTTAAATATCACAATTTGATATTTAATTAATGTGTATTAAATAATATCAAATATTAAATACAAATAGACATTAATTCGGGAATGATCGTTAGGTCCCGATTGCATGTATTTTTCGTTTAACCATTAAACGAGTTATAAATAATCAGTATTATTCATAACAGTTGCCCTAGTGCTCTACGAGTATTTTTCATTAGTGAGACTCTCTAGATTCAGGCATATCCATCACGAAATCTAATTTCGTATCCATAATTCACCCACCCGTAAATTATGACGATCACAGATAAACTCGCTGAATCATACAGGTCGAGGTCACTGCATATGTATAATCCCTCCGTCACAGGTATTCGGATTATCCCAGAGATATAGATATAAACGTCAAATCTCTATAGGAATAATCCCGTCGACGTATCAATTATCAATCTCTAAATAACATTCAGAACTCACTTCCGAAGTATAACTATGGCCATAGATTTAATAGATTGCTAATCACAAATGGACTACCTATGCTCTGTACACAGAACTGACAGATCATTTCTTGATACTCACAGGATATCATGAGCATGAGTCCACACCCAACGGACATGCGGAGGTCTGATCTAAATAGATCAGTGACGTGACTGCCATCTAAGTGTGGAGGATAACTCATATATCCACAGTGGTATCTCAAGTCAAAGAATCACTATGCTACTCAACTCGAGAAGATTCCTATTGACGTTGGTGTACCATCTATTAGGAAATCTTCGGTGAGTCATTCAGTGTTTATCAAATAAACACCTACAAGTCTATACGAGTCTCCTAAAACTCATGGTTCATTGGGATAAACCATCGGACCAAGTCCGATATACGACATGTACTGGTCTCAGTGGATTTTAATAATCGACCCGTGTCAGTAAATCTTGACGAGGAACTTAATTTAATGATATACAACTTCTAGTGACACTTCCCAATGTCAATTACAAACTATGTTGTAACTGCGCACTACGTTGTAAATCATGGGGTCTTTGTCTAATATATATACATATCACTAAACCAGATTTAGTTTCAATCTAATCGAAATTAGATCAAATACGTATATAAAAGACAAGAGGTGCTACCGTTAAATTAGTAATATTATGGAAAAATGTATTGCTCGTATTCATGAATCAGACATAAATACGATCCGGATTGGCGCTCTGAGCACCAACCCTAACAATTTCTCCCACTTGCTCCAGTGCCAATCCATGGTATCATATACACATCCCAATGTGTATCACATACTCATGGCCCTCAAGAACTCACCTAGCGCTCAAGAGGTAGGTAACAACAAGTAAGTCCGCTATGACATATTGAGTTTGTCCAACAAACACAATCATTTTCCTTAGTAAACATCATTCATATTCTCGTAGAAACTATGTTCTACATCAATATGACTCAGATGCTATATCAACATTGTGCTTCAGCTTCTAAATTGTCTAAGTATTTATAGATCAAATCCAAAATACTTTGTAGACAACCGCAAACACAACACTAATAACAAACTTCTTATCTACGAGGTCACTTTGTAACTTCATAAGTCAATACTTCATAAGTTACAACTAATTCTACTCATACAGTAGAATCATCTGTGACACTCTCACTACATGTTTTCTGACTCTTTATGACGTAGACTGTCTAACGTCATAATTAGACTCAAAACTAATCTGACCCTAATGGTTGCAGATTTATTCTCCATTAATTAGAAACTCATTCTTAATATCTCAAAGATGATAATGAACATGTTCCAAGACTCATCTTATGGTCTAGAGAATATCAAAATAACTCATAATAATTACGATTAAATTGATATCTCTAATCGTACTCAATATAGTATTCATTATGCCATCATCGTATGATGCATAAGATTGATTAGACATTCTAATCAATATCTCTTTCAACAAAGGAATCATCCTTTACGAAAGATGAATATTATATTCATTAGACACACTAACTGTCACATAGATAGTCTCACTGTGTCCAGGAGTATCTCACAAGTCTGTTAGTTTTATATCTTATATAAAATTTTATATCAAATATAATAGAGACCACTCCCATTGCTTTCATGGAGAAAATAAGACTCAGGTAAACCTTTTACCTCATTAACATCTCATTATAACCTTAATAATGAAAATGTCATTATGATGTAAAATACTAGAAATAAATTTGTACGCTCCCACTAACCTTTCTATCCCATATGTATTCTCTATGCTTTGATAAAATCAGACAATCTGACTGATATCAAAATTAGAAAACATAAATTTCCAGAAAGCTCACCCGAGTCTACAATAGGCTCTATAAGCTAATATACTAAATTGTAATCTTAGCATAATACAAACTCTAGGGCCATTCCAAAATGAATCCTTCAAACTAAGAAATCACAATGGATCTCTTATCTGAAGAAACCATTCAGAAACACCACTTTGTATTCTTTAGCTAAAATATACAATTTAATATCAGCATTAACCATCAGATCTTAAATTATTCAATCAGTGTGACTAGAGACAAGTTTCCTCAGAATCTATAATAGATTGCTGTGGGAACACAGGAACTGGGCGACGGATGCTGTCCCGGGCTCGCGGCCCGGTCGGGAGTACGGAGTAGCCATGGGGGACTAAACCGGAGAATAATGGAGTCGCCACCCGGTGTGAACCGGGACAATGAGATTTAAGGCCGCACTAACCCCTTGCAAGGGAAGACCTCAAACCGTTGGGTTCGGAATGGTCCCTTACTTATGCCACTTGTAATGACAGGATTTATGTAATAATTTAATCTAGCTTAAATAGCACTTATTTCCAAGAGTATCATGCTTCTAAATTCACATGTACAAAATAAAACTTATACATACATTTCACATATATCTCACATCTAAGATTGCATGCTTGAAAATACCTCAAAGTAACAACGAACATATAACTTCATTTAGCATATCATGTTCACGGAAAACACAAGCATACATACTAACCATACAAGCATACATGTGAGCACTTTTCCAAGTGATACGTGGAATTGTATCCCAAGTACAGACCGCACTACCGTCCATTCGGATTCGGCTACGGAATTTATGTCTGGGTTTCCATCCGATATACCACAAGAAATAATACTCCGAAGTCATCATGACATAGGTATATGAATCGTAATGCGTTAAATCAAGACTAAGGCAGATGACGCAACCAATGGAATAAACATGCTTTTCATTATGATATGCACAAATATAAGAATGACTATATGGGGTTTCATAAAAAAAATCACCTAAGAAACAATTATACATGGCATGTGATGAATATGTCTCAGTTCAGTGTGTTCGCGTTCGTGTAGCATTCGTAAACGCGTTCGAACGGTAAACAGAAGGTTCACGTTCGTATGGCATTTGATAACGCGTTCGAACGGAACCGACCTGATGCATGATGAGACTAAGGAGGTGTGTGTGCGTTCGCGTAGCGTTTGAAAACACGTTCGAACGGTAAACAGAAGGTTCACGTTCGTATAGTGTTCGAGAACGTGTTCGAACGGAACCAGACCTGATGCATGATGAGACTAAGGAAGTGCGTGTGCGTTCGCGTAGCGTTTGAAAATGCGTTCGAACGGTAAACAGAAGGTTCGTGTTCGTGTAGCGTTCGAGAACGCGTTCGAACAGAACCAGACCTGATGCATGTAACACAGAGAATAAAGACAACAATGTCAAGCTCAGCATGTCCGATTAAACGTATCTTGCATTCAACCGAACACACATCAACCGGCGCGGCGAAGCATCGTGGTAAAGGGATTTAACCATTCCCTATAGGGGATCTTTCATTCCACTTACTAAGCCCATGCGCTCGATTGAATCATACGTAAATAAGCAACATGCAGAATTCGAGTGAGGAAAAATAAATAAATAAATCAAAACAACATGAAACAAGAGAAGGTGTCGTTTATTCAAGTGGTACGTGGAGTTGTATCCCAAGTACAGACCGCACTACCATCCATTCGGATTCGGCTACGTAATTTACGTCTGGGTTTCCATCCTATATACCACGAGAGACGACACTCTTTCATTCATCCAATACCCACAACACACATCATACATAAAAAAGATTCAACAAATAAGTAAAATACAATCAAAATAAATAATAAAAATTACATAAAGATGGGTGTGAAAAGTACCCTCAGGTCTAACCTTTTAAATCACCTCTCGGATGTACGGTACACGATCGTCGGAAGGGTGGATGCTCCGCAACTCATCCGGTTCACTGGTTCACTGCTCTCGTTCGTTGTCTTATTGTTTTGAGTCGTCGTTCTCCATCTTTTGCTGCTGCTTTTGACTCCAATTCGCTGCCGTTGCTACTGTTTTGCTGCTGTATTTTAGTTACTGTTTTTGGGATGTTTTAGCTACTGTTTTGGGCGTGATTTTTGGTGTGGTTCGGGGGCTGTTTTATGTGTGTTTTAGGACTGCTGTATGGGCTATTTTGGTGTGAATTAGGGCTGTGAAAGGGGCAGTACAGTGGGTTAAAGATGCGGCAATGGGGGCTATGTGATGGCTTTAGTCGTGAAGGTGATAGATGGTGATGAAGGAAGGCTTGAGGTTCACGGCAATGGGGGAGTTTTGGAGGTCTCTATGTGTGTTGTGATTTTCGTGTGAGTTGTGTATCTTATGTGTATGATCTCCGGCCCTCATGTCTTGGTTAGGGGTTGTTTATATAGAGAATGGCTAGGGCTTCACCTTGTCTCACAAGGAAGGGATTTGATTTTGTGTTGAGCAAGGAAAGTCAAAGATTGGGGGGGGGGGGACAAATTTGGTTGAATTAGAAAGTCAAAATCTTTAATTTGTTATAATTGATTTTAATTAGGCATGACATCTTTTTAATTTAGTTTAGATATGAAGGAATCTTGTGCAATTGGTGGGTGAATATCTTAATTAAGGAATTAAAATATTTGATTGATTTTAATGTTTATTTTAGTTTGGTATGTGATTTTTAGATTTGTTTTGATTTCACCATGTGTTAAATATGTGTTTTAAGTGGGCTTGGGCGTGTGGGCCAAGGCTTGGGCGAATTGGGCTTAATGTGAGGCTAGCAGCAAAACCATAATTACCGACACCGTTCGAACGCCTCTTCGAACGTGGCACGAACGCCCGTAATCTGTTTGGAGTTCGAACGTATACACGAACGCAACACGAACGAAAGCAGTGAACCTTGTTTATTCTGAATTTCCCCTTCCGATGTCCGCTTCCCGTGACCTCCGTGACTTAAAAGGTAGTATCTCCAAATGAGACTCATCATAGGGACTTATATGCAAAAATGCAGTGCCTATAGTCGCCCCCACTTTGATGGGACTTGTGTAATGTGTAACAGTGACAATCCTATCAAAGTTATGCAATGCATTTTCACTTACCTGGCTCGCCAGCTGCCACTTGACTTACCATGTGTTGAGTTGAGTTGATTTGGTGGTGAGGTGCTGCGACTCCTGGTTCATTCCCGAACCGTGCTCCATTTTGGGGTGCCATTTTCGGCATCTTTTGTGTGTCTGCTCCATTTTGAAGCGCCATTTCCGACATTTGCTGTGTGTGTTCCATTTTGGAATGCCATTTTCGGCCTTTGCTGTGTGTGCTCCATTTGGAACACCATTTTCAGCATCTGTTGTGAGTGCTTCATTTTGGAGTGCCATTTTCGGCGTCTGTTGTGAGTGCTCCGTTTTGGAGTGCCATTTTCGGCGTCTGTTGTGGGTGGTTCATTTTGGAGTGCCATTTTTGGCGTCTGTTGTGGGTGCTCCATTTTTGAAGTGCCATTTTCGGCGTCTGCTATGTGTGCTCCATTTTGGAACGCCATTTTCGGCATCTGTTGTGAGTGCTCCATTTTGGAGTGCCATTTTCGGCGTCTGTTGTGAGTGCTCCATTTTGGAGTGCCATTTTCGGCGTCTGTTGTGGGTGCTCCATTTTTGGAGTGCCATTTTCGGCGTCTGCTATGTGTGCTCCATTTTGGAACGCCATTTTCGGCATCTGTTGTGATAGCGGTCCATTTCCGAACCTTGCTGGGCGAGAATGTGGCTCATTTTTGAACCGTTTATTTGATGAGATGGTCTTTGCCGCTACAAACCTGCGAACACAAAACAAACATTGCATGTATGTGATATGTATGCATGTATGCATGTATATGTATCATATTCCGATGGGTTAGGCCTTCCTTGGTCCATTTCCGAACCGCTCTCCATTTTTCAGAGTGTCATTTTCAGCGAGATGAGATGATGGTCCATTTCGAACCGTGCTCCATTTTCGGCGAGATGTGATAATGGTCCATTTCCGAACCGTGCTCCATTTTCGGAGTGCCATTTTCGGTGAGATCTGATAATGGTCCATTTCCGAACCGTTACTGATAATGATGTGGGACTCGCCCCCCAGAGTACTATACCCGGCAGAACTAATACTGAACCAATGTGGGCCTCGCCCCCGGAATGCCATACCCGGTAGAACTGATACCGATTCTGATGTGGGCCTCGGCCCTGGACTCATCCCCAAAACTGAAACTGATGTGGGCCTCAACCCCTAAACTGATGCTGATACTGATGTGGGCCTCGCCCTCAAGCTGATATTGATGTAGGCCTCGGCCCTGGGACTTATCCTCAAACTGTAACTGATGTGGTCCTCGGCCCTGGGACTCATCCCCAAACTGATGCTGATGTGGATGATGTGGGCCTCGCCCCCAGGCTGATACTGGTTCATTTCTGAAACTGACTGTACTGTTGTTGCTCCCGAAGATTCCCCGTGTTCTAAACATCACTGAATTTCATAGTACTAGGGTTGAATGCTTTTCTCAAATATACTCATGTTGCTGGTTGAAAGGAAGAGATTCAGGCAAGTAAGCAAAACGAACGTCTTTATTATTATTAAGAAGAGGTTCGAACGAAGAGATAACACCAATGTCTTTATTTAAAAAAAGCAGGATCAAATAAACTAGGAGGAATAACTTCATCATTCGCAGCATTGCCTTCTTCATTGGCCTATGGTTCTCCACCGTTGTCATCCCCTATTCCTATGAATGAAACTGAGTGGTTGAGAGTTTGGAGGACAAGGGTTTCGGGGTAGGCCAGAGTTGATCATATAGTTGGGTAGGGGATTTCTGTGTGCGTTGGGTTGTTCTCTTTCTGGGTCAGGTATTTTGTGAGCATCGATGAGGTTTTGGACTTCATGCCTAAGGCGGGTACAATTGTCAGTTTCGTGGCCTCTCCTCTAATGGAAGTGACAATACAGGCTTAGGTCAAGGTTGGGTGGTATAGGATCTGGAAGTGGTTTAGGCTCTAAGGGTTTTAGGAGTCCTTGTCCCTTCTACTTCTCAAGCACCTTAGATAGAGGTCTACCCAAGTTGGAGAAACGTCTGTTTCTGATGGCAGTGACCTCAGCACTGGAAGACTTGGCTTCGAGATGTCCCCCAAAATTCGTTCTATTCTGGCCATAAAACTTTCTGTTTTCAGCCTATTCTTCCTCAATATCCATGACAGTTTCCCTCAACTCTCAGAAATCCGCAATCATTGAAGTCATCATCCTCAACTTGCCATAGATCGATGGCTTAGTGCCCTTGATGATCATTTTAATCTGGTCATTCTCAGAGGGCCGAGTCTGCATTTTCAAAAGCTGGCTTCTCCAGCGATCCACATACTCTTTGAAACTTTCCTCTGACTTCTGCTTAGTGTTCTCCAAATCACGGAGTGACAAGTCAATTTCTAAGTCTGTAACATACTGCTTCAGAAAAGCATCAGCTAGTTCCCTCCAATCTTCCTTAACCTTCTTCTTAAGGCTATGATACCAAACCACAGGTGCCCCATCGAGTGACATCCCAAACATCTTCTGAGCTTGGCACTGTGTTAGGCCCACTGAACTCATAACTGACACATATTGTCAGATGTGGACCCTCGGATCCCCATTCCCGTTGAACTTGGCCATATCCGGCATCTTGAACTGAGCAGGCAGCTGTTCCTCAAAAGCCATCGCCTCATAGTCTAGTAATCTCTTCGTCCTTACCCTTCATCTTACTAAGAAACTGACTCAACCTGATCCCGAAGCTTCTGAAATTCTGCCTGAGACCCAATCACTTTGCCTGTTGCATACTCTGCCATGCCATCATCAAAAGTGGGGATATCATCCCCCAACCCATTCGAAGGCTCATCGCGCCTTACATTCTCAGAATTTCCCCCAGCACGGGGCACAACCATATTTGTCATGGCAGTAGTCAAGGCTTGCAACTGTTCAGTGACCTTGGCGAAACCGTTTTCCAACTGATCCATACGTGATACCTCAATATCTGATTCACTCATGTCTGTTCCCAGTATTTTGGTGAGTCTTCCCTTTTCCCTAACCCAACGGGAATCTATGATGGCTTTTAGAACACGAGGGTTAACATGATGTATGTATGCATGGGGTGCGTGAGATGCATGTAACATATATAACATATTAAATCAACTAAAATTTTCAAACAAATCGGCCCGTCATCATTTTAGAAGCTTTTGGGCTAACTGTCATATGAGTGAACTCGTCCCAGTTTAAATGGCCCAACGAGTTCACGTCTCATGGCAAAGAGCCCAACTAAATCCAAATGGTAATGTTCCGAACGCAAGCACAAAGTGGCCCATCAACACTTAGAAGCCTTTGGCCCGATCGTCATAAAATACGTTCTTGTCCCAGTTTAAATGGCCCAACAAGCCATATCCCATGACAAATGGTCCAAATGGATCCAAACGGCGATGTTCCCAAACACAAGCATAAAAGATAATGCAAATATAAAGTAATAATTTCTACGGAATGGCCCATCAACATTTCAGAAGCTTTGGGCCCAATGGTCATAAGGTACGAACTCGCCCCAGTTTAAATGGCCCAGCAAGTTCGCATTTCTGACAATGGTCCAACTGCATCCAAATGAGGATGGTCCACTAGCACATACTTAAGGAAATAATTGTTACTTTGACCATACAAACCCGGTCTATGGGTGGGTTCACAAGAGTATAGACAAAGGCTCTCATCGGCGAAGGATGGCCCACAACTAGGTCTCCCCACTCAAGGGTTCGAGCGACCAAGTGAACGCACCCTTTTTTTACACTAAGGTACGTGTCAATGAGCTATGGTGTGTGGACGGACTGTCAAATGGATTTCCCGTTGTAGATTCCCCAGAGGGAAGGTGGAGCGAGGCTCACTTAAATACCCAAGCCTCTTAGGCTCTATATCGCTTGGTGTCAGGAATAAACAACGAGTCCTCCAAATTAGTCCATTACAATAGGCTACGGGTAGATGGCTATATAGGTGCCTTCACAGCTTTTCCTTCTAGAAAGGTAGTGAGTGAAGGAAGACACCCAACCATTACCTAGCCTTAAAATGCCTTTGATTAAACCCCCATTTTATCCACTATAGACACGGTCAATTAAAACATAAATCCAAACGTTACAAGACAATATTCGGGGCCGATTCTATATCCCCAGTGGAGTCGCCAGACTGTGGGAACACAGGAACTGGGCGACGCATGCTGTCCCAGGCTCGCGGCCCGGTCGGGAGTACAGAGTAGCCACGAGGGACTAAACCGGAGAATAATGGAGTCGCCACCCGGTGTGAACCGGGACAATGAGATTTAAGGCCGCACTCACCCCTTGCAAGGGAAGACCTCAAACCGTTGGGTTCGGAATGGTCCCGTACTTATGCCACTTGTAATGACATGATTTATGTAATAATTTAATCAGGCTTAAATATCACTTATTTCCAAGAGTATCATGCTTCTAAATTCACATGTACAAAATAAAACTTATACGTACATTTCACATATATCTCACATCTAAGATTGCATGCTTGAAAATACCTCAAAGTAACAACGAACATACAACTTCATTTAGCATATCATTTTCACGGAAAACACAAGCATACATACTAACCATACAAGCATACATGTGAGCACTTTTCCAAGTGATACGTGGAATTGTATCCCAAATACAGACCGCACTACCATCCATTCGGATTCGGCTACGGAATTTATGTCTGGGTTTCCATCCGATATACCACAAGAAATAATACTTCGAAGTCATCATGACATAGGTATATGAATCGTAAAGCGTTAAATCAAGACTAAGGCAGATGACGCAACCAATGGAATAAACATGCTTTTCATTATGATATGCACAAAGATAAGAATGACTATAGGGGTTCATAAAAAAAATCACCTAAGAAACAATTATACATGGCATGTGATAAATATGTCTCAGTTCAGTGTGTCGCGTTCGTGTAGCGTCGTAAACGCGTTGAACGGTAAACAAAAGGTTGCGTTCGTATGGCGTTTGATAACGCGTTCGAACGAAACCAGACCTGATGCATGATGAGACTAAGGAGGTGCGTGTGCGTTCGCGTAGCGTTTGAAAATGCATTCGAACGGTAAACAGAAGGTTCGCGTTCGTATAACGTTCGAGAACACATTCGAACGGAACCAGACCTGATGCATGATGAGACTAAGAAAGTGCGTGTGCGTTCGCGTAGCGTTTGAAAACGCATTCGAACGGTAAACAGAAGGTTCGCGTTCGTGTAGCGTTCGAGAACACGTTCGAACGGAACCAGACCTGATGCATGTAACACAGAGAATAAAGACAACAATGTCAAGCTCAGCTTGTCCGATTAAACGTATCTGGCATTCAACCGAACACACATCAACCGGCACGGTGAAGCATCGTGGTAAAGGGCTTTAACCCTTCCCATAGGGGATCTTTCATTCCACTTACTAAGCCCATGCGCTCGATTGAATCATACGTAAATAAGCAACATGCAGAATTCGAGTGACGAAAAATAAATAAATAAATCAAAACAACATGAAACAAGAGAAGATGTCGTTTATTCAAGTGGTACGTGGAGTTGTATCCCAAGTACAGACCACACTACCGTCCATTCGGATTCAGCTACGGAATTTACGTCTGGGTTTCCATCCTATATACCACGAGAGACGACACTCTTTCATTCATCCAATACCCACAACACACATCATACACAAAAAAGATTCAACAAATAAGTAAAATAAAATCAAAATAAAAAAAAAAAATTACATAAAGATGGGTGTGAAAAGTACCCTCAGGTCTAACCTTTTAAATCACCTCTCGGATGTACGGTACACGATCGTCGGAAGGGTGGATGCTCCGCAACTCTTCCGGTTCACTGGTCCACTGCTCTCGTTCGTTGTCTTACTGTTTTGAGTCATCGTTCTCCGTCTTTTGCTGCTGCTTTTGACTCCAATTCGCTTCCGTTGCTACTGTTTTGCTGCTGTATTTTAGTTACTATTTTTGGGATGTTTTGGCTACTGTTTTGGGCGTGATTTTCGGTGTGGTTCGGGGGCTGTTTTATATGTGTTTTAGGACTGCTGTATGGGCTATTTTGGTGTGAATTAGGGCTGTGAAAGGGGCAGTGTAGTGGGTTAAAGATGCGGCAATGGGGGCTATGTGATGGCTTTAGGCGTGAAGGTGATAGATGGTGATGGAGGAAGGCTTGAGGTTCACGGCAATGGGGGAGTTTTCGAGGTCTCTATGTGTGTTGTGATTTTCGTGTGAGTTGTGTATCTTATGTGTATGAGCTCCAGCCCTCATGTCTTGGTTAGAGGTTGTTTATATAGAGAATGGCTAGGGCTTCACCTTGTCTCACAAGGAAGGGATTTGATTTTGTGTTGAGCAAGGAAAGTCAAAGATTGAGGGGGGGGGGGACAAATTTGGTTGAATTAGGAAGTCAAAATCTTTAATTTGTTATAATTGATTTTAATTAGGCATGACATCTTTTTAATTTAGTTTAGATAGGAAGAAATCTTGTGCAATTGGTGGGTGAATATCTTAATTAAGGAATTAAAATATTTGATTGATTTTAATGTTTATTTTAGTTTGGTATGTGATTTTTAGATTTGTTTTGATTTCACCATGTGTTAAATATGTGTTTTAAGTGGGCTTGGGCGTGTGGGCCAAGGCTTGGGCGAATTGGGCTTAATGTGAGGCTAGCAGCAAAACCAGAATTACCGACATCGTTCGAATGCCTCTTCGAACGCGGCACAAACGCTCGTAATCTATTTGGAGTTCGAACGTATACACGAACGCAGCACGAACGAAAGCAGTGAACTTTGTTTATTCTGAATTTCCCCTTCCGATGTCCGCTTCCCGTGACCTCCGTGACTTAAAAGGTAGTGTCTCCAAATGAGACTCATCATAGGGACTTATATGCAAAAATGCAGTGCCTACAATTGCTGAGTATAAATTTTTCTCACTGTCATACTATAAAGGTCAAACCTTTAATAAGCTCACTTTACTTTTGCTGCGCAAACCATTTGCATATTTTATGAACGATTCATAACTAAAGCTCAATCAAGTTCCAAACTTGATCGTAGTAGGCTATAAACAAACTTAGATCTATAGTTTAATGCTAATTTCCGGAATCGATATCAAATATCGCTCTCACTATAAGTTATGGGGATAATTTTCTTCGACAAGAAAACAACAGAACCATTAAGTATCCAATACTTTGCGAATGATTCTGACATCCTATATCACTTATATGGAAGCAATTAAAGGGTATTTTCATCTTATTAATTATGTAGTTTCATTTATAGTTTATCACCGTATTTGACTTCATTAAGTCAAGTCTTTTCTACAATAGTCAACATCCAATGTTACACACTAAGTAATAAACAATTTTATTACTCGAGATCGTAGAAAATATATTTTATTAAATAGAATACAATATTCCATTAAATAAAATAAATGATAAACTTCTGCTCATACCTCCGAGGCGCAAGTACAGTTCAATTATATAACTAACATACAAAAGAAATATTCAAATCTCAAATATTTCAAGATTCGATTTCTACTTATACACATCATATACGTAACTGTAGAAACTAATAGAACATTAATTAAAATGATGAATTAGTGTTATTGGAGCATAACCCCAAGAGTATTGAAACTAATTCGGTAACACTGAATATCAAACGAATCAAATCTTATAAGATCCGATTTCTTCCACTTATCAATTCCATCAATATGGAATCGTGGAAGAATAATATTGATGTAAGAATTATATTCTTCGAATAACCTTAGAACTAATTGCCATTAATTCATATGTTTGATCGTATCAAACATCTTTGAACAATTCAAAGACTCACGATGAATTTTAAAGATACAATTTTCAAAACTTCAGATCGAATATCTTTGAACCAGTCAAAATATTATATCCACGTTTCATCAGAAACACGTAACTAAGTCACGACATTTCATTAACTAAGTTACGAAGTAAAGAAAACTACCTTAAGCAATTTTCAATTCATTAAATTACATACATCCAATGTTTCAATTTAATAAATTTTCTGGTCTAATGACAGTCATTGGTTAAATGAGATTTAGTCACTTTCCCGAATACAATATTCGTTAAATGAATAAGGATATGTGGAGTGATCTCATATCAGACCATCTTTCACCATATGGAATAAACATCCAATACTTAAGTGATAAAATCTCATAAAATAATGTTCTAAGTTATTTACTTAACCGAATATTTCTCTTAATGTTTATCTATTCGTTAATGACACTACTAGTCGTTTTAAAATATGTAACAACTGTTTACAAAGAACTAGTAACTATCAAATAGTTACAAGTTCTGATATCAAATATCGAAACAATCATTAAACTATATTTTAAATAACTAGAAGTGAGATCTGATATCCTATATCTACAGTTGTCGTATTATGAAAATCAATATTTTCTATACACAACTATACGCATCTTTTTTCTTTAGCTTTATTATTTATTTTCAAATTATTTACAACATTTGCAAATAATCGAAAAACAAATAGTGTCTGACATATGACCTCTGAATGTCACTAAAGCGAAGAAACGTCATTATTAGATAAACAAATACCTAATGGGGTTTTCTTAATGTCAGTGAAGAATCTCGAGACGTGAACCGATTCATGTCAATCTTTACTGCATAAGAAACTATTATGTATAGAAGGATTATATCAATATCTATTCTAATCTAGAACCTATTCTAGAAATCTGCAACCATAATTGAAGTCATAAAACATATATATAATATGCATGCAGTGGATAAAAGTTTAATTCTATCAAAAAAATAGAATAAGGAACAACAAGAGTGACAATTTACATAATATTACACACCGCATAAGTTAAGGATTTTTAACTTAGCAGTGCCTCCCACTACTTTACATAATACCGTAATCCCCAACGAAAACGAGAATTCAATAATTAAATTGAATTCCATAATGGGAAGTGGACCCCATAAATATATTTCGACTCACAGCTTTGGCACGTTCTCGCCTACGTATATTCATTAGGTAGACAACTCATTGTCAATCACACTCACTGTGACTCATGGGTTCGGTCCTGATCGTTTCTCGTTATAACAGCTTTGGCACGTTCACAAGGAGGCGTACCAAGGTTAAACTTGTCAATGACAAACTCAAGCTACCGATGTAGTCCTGACAGCTTTGGCACGTTCAGGATTTCCATTTTCACTTGAATTTGTCTCTTATCATATAAGTTCTACCGGCGTAAATGAACTACCTTCAACTATAACTGCACAGCTTTGGCACGTTACAACCATAACATCATGAAAATATTTACATCCGTATTGACAAGGCGGACGAAGAAACAAGTATTCCTAATACTAGTCACTTTCTTAAAACCTTATTTAAATCGGGGATTTTCCAACAAAAGATGCTTTACTTTTTAAATAAACACATGCATGTATTAAGTAATGATTAAAATAAACATTGAATTTTAAAGGGCTAATCATATTGGGTGTCCAGGATCAGACTCGCTCTGATACCATTTTTGTTGGGGTCAAATCAGAGAGGCGCAGCGGAAGGAGCGCTGATCGGGCGAAATCGTAGTTTAAAATTTTTAAACTTACGAATAAATTATTTAATATCAAATATTAATAATTTATTCATATTTCACATAAACATATTTATTCGATATCAAATAACGACATAAATAATATAGAAATATCGCGAAACTTTTGCGAAAACGTTTTTCCGCAAAATAGCATAAAACGTGTTTCCGGCCGAACCGACTGACCAATGCTCATGGGGACTGCCCAGGTCAGCCCCAAAAATATTTGGACAGTTCGTGGGCTGCCCGAACCGTGTCCAGTTCACTGTTTGGGCAGCCGTTACCCGGTAAAGCCGTTTTTCACCGTTTTCGCGTATTTTCACTCCGAAACAATTTTCGATAAATATTTTTCTTGGGAAATTAAAATAAAATAATTTATTATAATTACTCAATAAATAAAAACTGAATTTTTATCTGAAAAATCAGATTTATCAGTAATTGCTTTGAGACCCCAATACTTTACAAATTAATCATTTTGGTCCTTAAATATTCAAATACATATTTAATTGATTCCAAATCAATCCTAAAATAATTTATACAATTTGAAACATAATCCAGAAACTTTTCTAGAAATTCGAAACTGCCCAATAATTTTCCAGAATTACGAAAACAGCCCAGAATTTCTATTAATTACAATTTGGCCCAATTTGTTCAAAACACATCAAGATCAAATCCAATCAATCCCAAATTTTACATACATCAAATATACATCAAATTATAACATATATATGAAAAGCCTCAAAATTTGAGTGGGTTAAGAATCCTAATTTCACAAATGACTCAAATTGGGCAATTTATATTAAATTGATAAAATTCAATACTTTAATCTTCAAATTACCACACCAATTAAATCTCACCATCATGAAATTAATCAAGAACAATTCTAGGCTAATTATGAATGGCTAATTAACTCTAGAATGGAAACTTTAATTTTCTAATTAATCAATTAAGCATAATTACACCTAATTAGCTTAATTAATTAAACATACATGCTAATCACATCCAACAAGCTTCCAACAAATTTAATTACCAACTAAAGAGTAGAGAAATTAATCTTAGAAACACAATTGAAGATAAGATAAATAGAAACAATTTCTTTCTTGAAGGAAATTGAGAATTACTTACAAAATTTCCAAAATCCTTAAGCTTTTCTCTTTGATTTTCCTTCAAAACTCTCTCAACTCACTTTGTAATTTTGATTTTCCTTCATTGGGATAAACCATCGGACCAAGTCCGATATACGACATATACTGGTCTCAGCGGATTTTACTAACCGACCCGTGTCAGTAAATCTTGACCAGGAACTTAATTTAAGGATATACAACTTATAGTGGCACTTCCCAATGTCAATTACAAACTATGTTGTAACTGCGCACTACGTTGTAAATCATGGGGTCTTTGTCTAATATATATACATATCACTAAACCAGAATTAGTTTCAATCTAATCAATCTAATCGAAATTAGATTGAATACGTATATAAAAGACAAGAGGTGCTACCATTAAATTAGTAATATTATGGAAAAAAGGTATTGCTCGTATTCATGAATCAGACATAAATACGATCCGGATTGGCGCTCTGAGCACCAACCCTAACACATTTAAGTGCCAGCTTGAACAAAATTGAAAAAAAATTTCCTCCAAGGAAGAATAAGTTTCGGCCATGTAGAGAGAAAAATGAGAGAGATGAAATTTTTTGTGTTGTGTTTTCTTAAGTTGGTTTTCCAAAAACCAAGTAGTTATGTTATTTTTTTCCAAAAACAAAAACAAGGTTGGTGAAAAGCAAATGGTTTCATTAAATTTTGCCAACCACTCACATCACACTTTTGACAAGTTGATATAAGTGAAGTGGGTCCCACCACTTTAAATTCAAAATTCAAGTTGGCATACACAACACACTTTGGGCCCGGGTTCGTTCAATCCGATTAAACGAATTTTCGTCGCTAAATAATTAATTCCAATTTAATTAAATAATAATGCCTAGCAAAATTAGTACGAAAGTTGCTTACGAATTAATTCCAAATTAATTCGTTCGCTTGAATTAAAATCCAATTTAATTTCGCATTGAAATCCAATTTCAATTAATATATCTAATATATTATTTTAGCCCAAATAAATAAATTAAAAAGAAAAATCCAATTTAACTATTAAATTTATTTACCGATTAATTCCAAATTAATCGTGTTCTCTCTTCTAGTAGAATTAATCCCAGATTAATTCTTGCCGCAATTAATCCCAGATTAATTTTTCTCTTTCATAATTAATCTCAGATTAATTCTGTTCGAGTCAAATGTCATCGGTGAATCTTTGGGAAGCGACCCAAGAGATCCCGGGATATATTGGCAGTAAATACGATCATCGAACTATCCGAACACGTGCGTACCCAGCACCATGTTCTTACCGATTTACAAGACATGGTTGGCTTCTAGCAAATCACCGTGCTTACCCAATTCTCCAGAAAAATTCAACGAGGAATATATAATCTGTATCAGGCGTAGTATATAATGTATTGCGTAATACAATCCAGTATCAGATGTAACATGCTAGGCCGAGGGCTGGAATTGTGTCTGCTCCGTACGAAGCATATATCGGATCACTAGCAACTAGTCTTTGTAATCGGATAATCATGACCTAGTCATACTATCCCGATAGCTTCAGCATTTAAGAGTACTAGTTCTATATCCTGCGTGATCATCATCTCCATATGACTGAAGTGATACTTCCATCTTGACATCACACCCAATACACTACGATTCTCAGTAAACCCAGAAGAGGAGTACACAGAACCTGTTAAAACACCGAATGACCAAAACCAAAGCATACCGATTGTCGCAAGTATTAGCGATGCAAGTCTCAGGTTAAGACCACATACACCTATCCTGATTCAGATTCCCATAGACACATAGTCATAATACCAATGGGACTCCGATGGGTCTATCCAGAGCGAAGCTGTTCCCGGTCCAACAGCTAACAGAACCTCCTATCACACTTGCATAAGTATCCAATACTTAAATATATGAGAACTATGCCGTTAAGCTTCCATAACGCGCACAAGTGCAATACTAGCCTATTTCGTATTATCGATGTCAAGTCTCGACAATACTACGACTAGGGATATTTAATGATTAAACCTTTCGTAGATTAATACTATCTCATATATTATTAATCCGGTACTAATCATATGGATTTTTATCATTTATATATCCAAGTAATCCAATTACAAAATGATAAAAGAGCAATTTCCTTTGTCACATAGTTAATTTGTACAAAACACCATGTCTTTTACAAATAGTGATGCTATGGGTCATAATTGTCCAACAATCTCCCACTTGGCCTATAGCCAATCACTCAAGTGTCCAACACCTGAACTATGTATGGGTCGCTCATACTTATGCTGAGATATCGCTTTCGTCAGCGGATATACAAGGTTATCATTTGAAACGATCTTTTCGATCTTCACATCACCGAGATATGTGATCTCTCGAATCAGATGAAACCGTCGAAGTACATACTTGGATCATTGATGAGACTGTGATTCCTTAGCCTGTGCTGTAGCCCAGCTCAGCTGCTAATAGAACTACTCCTAATCCAATTAGGAATTTTATAAATCCAAAATGCTTCTTTTGCTGCCTCAGCCGTAGCAATGTATTCCACTTTTGTTGTTGAATCGGCAACAATATCTTGCTTGGAAGATTTCCAGCTCACTGTTCCATTGTTCAAAAAAAATATGTACCCTTATTGCGACTTATAGTCGTCTTTATCGGTTTGGAAACTTGCATCGGTGAACCCAGTCACCTTAAGTTCTCCTTCTCCATATACTAAGAAAGCATCCTTAGTTTGTCTAAGATACTCAAGGATGTTCTCAACATCAATCCAGTGACCATCACCTGGATCGGCTTGAAAGTGACTTCCGATGCTCAAAGCATATGAGACACCAGGTCGCGTACATGTTTGTCAAAATACGAGCTCTTGGAGAGTGCCAATAACTTTTAGATCTATCCTAGTAGATCCTCATTCCTAGAATAAAGGTTGCCTCTCCCAAGTTTTTCTATGGAGAATTTTAATGAAAGCCAAGCTTTCACAGATTGTAATATGGGTATGTCATTGCTAAGAAGCAATACATCATCAACGTATATGACAATGAATGTCAGTGAACTCCCACTAACCTTCTTATATACACAAGAATCATCTTCGTTTTTTACTGAAACCATATTCTAATATGATCTCATCAAAACATTGGTTCCAAGAATGCAATGCTTGCTTCAATCTATAAATGGATCGATTTAACTTGCAAACCTTGTTTGTATGTTTTGGCACGATAAAACCGTTAGGCTGTTACATATAAACATCCTCCAAAAGGTTTCCGTTAAGGAAAGCGGTTTTGACGTCCATCTGCCATATTTCATGGTCGAAATATACAGCAATAGCAAGCATTATCCGAATGGATTTAATCATGGCAACGGGTAAAATGTTTCGTCGTAATCAACACCATGTTGATAATGATACCCTTTCGCTACAAGCCTAGCTTTGTACGTTTGTATGTTGCCATCCATGTCTGTCTTCCCCATGAAGACCCATTTGCTGTTAGTGTCTTATACATGCCAGGGATCTCTAAACATTGATTCGTTTGTGAATATATCAAGAAAGTTTGCGGAAAAACCTTACATTGCGGTTGAAGTTCAAAACTTTTTTTTGGATGTAGAAGCTCCAAGCCCTTGAAATGAATTCCAAACTCAAGGGTGAGTTTCCCTATCACCTTTCTTTGACTCTTTAAGTGCTAGCTTGGATGAAATTTTGCAACAAAATTTCAAGAACAAGAAGAGGTAAATTCGGCCAAGGGAGGGGAGAGAGCATGAGATGAATAGTTAACTTCTAAAGTTGACTTAACTTTCAAAAAGTTAGTGCTGTGTTTTCCAAAAACCAACTTAAGTGTGTTAGAAGAAAAATACATTAAATGCATCCAACCACTTCCATCAACTAATGACTAGTGATATAAGTTAGTGGGTTCCACCACTTTGAATTCAAATTCAAGTTGGCTTACACAACACACTTTGGGCTCGGGTTCGTTTAATCCGATTAAACGAATTTTCCGTCGCGTCGTAATTAAATCCATTTTAATTAAATAATAATGCCTAGCAAAATTATTGCAAAAGTCGCTTACGAATTAATTCTAAATTAATTCGTTCGCTTGAATTAAAATCCAATTTTAATTACGTATTGAAATCCAATTTCAATTAATATATCCGATATATTATTTTAGCCCAATTAAATAAATTAAATAGTAAAATCCAATTTAACTATTAAATTTACTTTGCCGATTAATTCCAAATTAATCGCGTTCTCTCTTCTAGACGAATTTAATCCTAGATAAATTCTTACCGCAATTAATCCCATATTAATTCTTTCTCTCATAATTGATCACAGATTAATTCTTGCCGTAATTAATCCCAGATTAATTTTCTCTTTCATAATTAATCTCAGATTAATTCTGTTCGAGTCAAATGTCATCGGTGAATTTTTGGGAAGTGACCCAAGAGATCCTTGGATATGTTGGCAGTAAATATGGTCGTCGGACTATCCGTAATGTGCGTACCCCGTACCACATTCTCATTGATTTACAAGACATGGTTGGCTTCTAGCAAAACACCGTGCCTTCCCAATTCTCTTGAAATATATTCAACGAGGAATTTATAATATTTATCAGACATAGTATACTATGTATTGCGTAATACAATCCAGTATCGGATGTCACATGCTAGGCCTAGGGCTGGAATTGTGTCTGCCCCATACGAAGCATATATCAGATCACTAGCATCTAGTCTCTATAATCGGATAATCATGACCTAGTCATATTATCCCGATAGCTGCAGCATTTAAGAGTACTAGTTCTGTATCCTGCGTGATAATCATCTCCATATGACTGAAGTGATACTTCCATCTTGACATCACAGCCAATACACTACGATTCTTAATATACCCAGAAGAGGTGTACACAGAACCTGTTAAAGCTCCGGATGACCAAAACCAAAATATACTGATTGTCGCAAGTATTAGCGATGCAAGTCTCAGGTTAAGACCACATACACCTACCCTGATTCAGATTCTCATAGACACATAGTCATACTACCAATGAGATTCCAAGGGGTCCATCCAGAGCAAAACTGTTCCCGGTCCAACAGCTAACAGAACCTCATATCACACTTGCATAAGTATCCAATACTTAAATAGATGAGAACTATACGGTTAAGCTTCCGTAATGCGCACAAGTGTAATATTAGCCTATTCAGCATTATTGATATCCAGTCTCGATAATATTATGACTATGGATATTTAATGATTAAACCTTTCGTGTATTAATACTGTCTCATATATTATTAATCCGGTACTAATTATATGGATTTTTATCATTTATATATCCAAGTAATCCAATTAAAAAATGATAAAAGAGCAATTTCCTTTGTCACATAGTTAATTTGTACAAAAACACCATGTCTTTTACAAATAGTGATGCTATGGGTCATAATTGTCCATTAATCTCCCACTTGGCCTATAGCTAATCACTCAAGTGTCCAACACCTGAACTATGTATGGGTCGCTCATACTTATGCTGAGATATCGCTTTCGTCAGCGGATATACAAGGTTATCATTTGAAATGATCTTTTTGATCTTCACATCGCCAAGATGTGTGATCTCTCGAATCAGATGAAACCGTCGAAGTACATACTTGGATCATTGATGAGACTGTGATTCCTTAGCCTGTGCTGTAGCCCAGCTCAGCTGCTAACAGAACTACTCCTAATCCAATTAGGAATTTTAATTAGCCTGAGGCTGGAATTGTGTCGGCCCCGTACCAAGCACATGTCAGATCTCTGGTAACTAGTCTCTATAATCGGATAATCATGACCTAGTCATATCATCCCGATGACTGCAGTACTTAAGAGTACTAGTTCCGTATCCTTCGTGACCATCATCTCCACTATGACTGGAGTGATACTTCCATCTTGACATCAAACCCAATACACTACGATTCTTAATATACCCAGAAGAGGCGTACACAGAACAGGTTAAAACCCTGGACGACCAAAACCAAAGTATATTGATTGTCGCAAGTATTAGCGGTGCAAGTCTCAGGTTAAGACCAAATACACCTACCCTGATTCAGACTTCCATATACACATAGTCATACTACCAATGGAATTCCGAGGGGTCTATCCAGAGCGAAGCTGTTTCCGTACCATCGGTGAACACAACCTCCTATTACACTTGCATGAGTATCCAATACCCAAATATATGAGAACTATGCCGTTATGCTCCCATAACACGCACAAGTGCAATACTAGTCTATTCCGCATTATCGATGTCCAATCTCGATAATACTCCGACTAGGGATGTTTTAATGATTAAACCTTTATGGATTGATACTGTCTCATATCTTATCAATCCGGAACTAATCATATGGACTTTTATCATTTATATATCTCGGTAATCTAATTAAAAATGATAAAAGAGCAATTTCCTTTGTCACATATTTAATTTGTACAACAACACCATGTTCTGTACAAATAGTGATGCTATGGGTCATAATTGTCCAACAAGAGAGAGACATGGGGTCGTTAGGGTTTGTGTCATATGGTGTGTGTGTCGGTGTCACCGTGAAGAGCCATTAGGGTTTCGTTTGTTAAGGTTGCTGATAGTGAGCTGGTGCGTTGTTGTTTAATGGTCGGTGAAGGCAGGACTTTGGTTTACGTGGAGGGTTGGCTGGTGCATGCATGATGATGGGCTGCTGAGGAGAGGGACGTGGTGGCTGTTGAAGGGCGTCTTTAGTTTAGTGCTACTTAGGGTTTTTTGTTTGTGTTTTTTAGAGAGAATGGAGAGAGAATGTTTATGTCATGGCTTTGGCTTTTGTTGGAAGAGCGTGAGGTCTGAGTTATTTTTGTGAGATGAGAAGGATGAGTAGTCTATGTGTTTGTGCGATTGGGCTGTGTCTTTTGTTGAGTGTGTTCACGTGTCTGCTGCTTCATGAAGGGTTTCCATGGAGAGAGAGGGAGAGGAGAAGGTAGCCGAGAGAGTTCTTAGGGTTTATTTGATGTGTTGGTTTTGAGAGAGGCCCCCCCAAAGGTTTGGTTTGTGTGTCTTTTTATAGGAGTGGGTTAGGGTTGTCCTTGTATGGGTAGGAAATGAAGATTGTGTAATTATGTGACATATTTAATTTGTGTGTTATAAGGAAATGATTTGTTTAATTTAGGAAGGTGATTTATTTAGTTTAGGAGAGGGATTTATTTGATTTATTTAATTTGGAATGTGATTTATTTAATTTGATTAGATTTCTTTAATTTAGGTATGTGATTTATTTTAATTTAGGAGGGTGATTTATTTGGATTTGATTTGATTTAATTTAATTTGTGACATGTGTTTTAAATGTTTTAATTATTTTTGGATTGGGCTTGGGCGAAATGGGCTTTGGATGGGTGCGGGGGTTTTTGGGCCAAGGATGAATTTTAAAACATAGATCCAACAAGCGAACCGGAGCTAAGCAAACGAATTTAAGTCCAACAAGGTATTGATTTCTAAATTTTCTCTTCCGACGTCCGTTTCCCGTAACTTCCGCAACTTAAAGGGTAGTGCCTCCGCACGAGGCTCATCATCAGGACTTATATGCAAAAATGCAGTGCCTACACTGAGATTCATCTCCCAATCTGGAAAATTGGAGCCGTTAAAGACATTATCGCCCATGATGATGTCCCTAACGCTAATCTTTCCAGCCATCTCGATTGTAATAGTCCAACTATCCAATCAACGATTTCGGGTACACTAAAATGCAATGGTTACTATAGTCCAACTATATAACCAACTACAAGTGGAGTAGTGTCTTGTAAAATCTAACTGTTCAAAGAAAGTAATAAAACAATATTAGTTCAACTAATATATTTATAACAACGATAAATAAAATAAAAGAGCGCGTGTAAGCAAGTATTAAACGAAATTGTAAATTTAATACTGGCCTCCCACTATTTTTCGGCGAGCCTCTAACCCTATGTGGAGTACTCGGGAAACCTAGTTTCCTAGTGGGCTAGGATCCCGTTAAATAACACACAACCTTGACTTTGACCAACAAGCTGTATAAAACTTAACTAGGTAGATCTCTAAGATCAATTGGATCTCATCCAATTCCTAGATCCGGTAGGTGGACCTCCAAGTCCAACCCATCGATCCCGATTTTTGAAACGAAATCATTGAGTTGGCTTACTCAAGGATCAAACTGTGAAAGAACCTGCACACACACACACTTTGATTCTAGCTTAGATCATTTATTCAAAGACTTGGATTTGAGTTGCATTGAATGTTTTGAAGGTTCTCTGGTTTCAATACTGGGCATTCTTTGAGGGCAATAATATGTGTAACTATTGGGACTATTTCGTAGTATGTGATATAATATGATGATATGGAATGCCACATCAAGTGGTTCATCTTGACCAAGTGCAAACAGCGGAGATCAGAAAGCTAATTCAAGACTGGGGAGACCAGTCTACCACCTCGCGAATAAAGGACATAACAAAATCTTGAGTCAAGGGACCAAAGAAAACTGAGCAATCACCAGAGTAGAATTGATAGAAGGAAACTATAAACAGGCCCAGGGGGCGACCAGAGACATTTGTAGGCAAATGGCACCAAGGAGCACCAGCAAGGCCTAACCCATCGGAATAGGAAATATTTCCATGCATACATGCATACACGTCACATGCACGCAATTTTTGTCTTGTTTTTATTCGCAGGTTTTGAAGAAAAGGAAAAATCGGCAAAGACAAACAGCATTGGGAATAAAGCCCATGGAATAAAGCCCACAATCAACAGTTCGGGAACAAAGCCCACAACCAATTCAGTTTAGGAATAAAGCCCTATTTCAACACAGTTCGGGAATAAAGCCCAGGGAACAAAGCCCACATTCAACACAGATCGAGAATAAGACCCGCAATTCAATTTGGGAACAAGACCCACAATCGGGAACAAGACCCGTAACATAACTTGGGAACAAGACCCACAATCGGGAACAAGGCCCGCAACACAATTTGGGAACAAGACCCACAATCGGGGACAAGACCCGTAACACAATTTGGGAACAAGACCCACAATCGGGAACAAGACCCGCAGCTCAATTTGGGAACAAGACCCACAATCGGGAACAAGATCCGCAACTCAATTTGGGAACAAGACCCACAATCGGGAACAAGACCCGCAGTTCAATTTGGGAACAAGAGCCACAATCAGGAACAAGACCCGCAGCTCAATTTGGGAACAAGACCCACAACCGGGAACAAGACCCGCAACATAATTTGGGAACAAGACCTACAATCGGGAATAAGACCCGCAATATAATTTGGGAACAAGACCCACAAACGGGAACAAGACCCGCAGCTCAATTTGGGAACAAGACCCGCAGCTCAATTTGGGAACAAGACCCACAATCGGGAACAAGACCCGCAACTCTATTTGGGAACAAGACCCATAATCGGGAACAAGACCCGCAATTCAATTTGGGAATAAGACCCACAATCGGGAACAAGACCCGCAATTCAATCATGGAACAAGACCCTCAACTCAAATCGGGAACAAGACCCACAATCGGGAACGAAATCCGTAACTCAATTAGGGAACAAAACCCTCAGCTCACTTCGGGAATAAAACCCACTCGATGGTTCGGGAACAAGACCCAGAGGTCACAACACCTCGCCATCAATCTCATCACAATTATGGAACAAGACCCTCATCTCAACTTAGTCACGGTTCGGGAATGGACCACAACTTATCAACTCATTTCGGTAGTGATTCCTAAGATCGCAACATCTTGCAGGGATGAACCTCAGGGGTCGCATCACCTCACCACTATGACAACTCAGTTCGAAGCAACAAGCAAGTCAAGCAGAAGCTGGCGAGCCAGGTAAGTAAAAATGCATTGCATAACTTTGATAGGATTGTCACTGTCACACACCGCACAAGTCCCATCAAAGTGGGGGCGACTGTAGGCACTGTATTTTTGCATATAAGTCCCGATGATGAGCGTCGTACGGAGGCACTACCCTTTAAGTTGCGGAAGTCGCGGGAAACGGACGTCGGAAGGGAAAAGTCAGAAATCAATACCTTGTTGGATTTAATTCGTTTGCTTAGCTTCGAGTTTGCTCGTTGGATCTCTGTTTTAAAACTTATCATTGGCCCAAAACACCACCAAGCCACACGCCCACCTAGCCCAAAACCAAAGCCACACGTCCACCTCGCCCAAGCCCATTAAATCACATCCAATATTAATTAAAACATTTAAAACACATGTCAAAAATTAAATTAAATCATATTAAATTAAATCAAATCCAATTAAATTAAAACAAATCTCATTCCTAAATTAAATAAATAAAATCAAATCTCATAAATCACATTCCTAATTAAATTAAATCACATGCCTAAACTAAATGAAATCAAATCAAATCCCAATAATCATCTTCCTAACTAAAACAAATTACCTCCCTAATTAAAGATATCCTTTCCTTATGATACACAAATTAAATATTCCCCCCATAATTACAATATTCTTTCCCTACCTATACAAGGATAACCCCAACCCTCTCCTATAAAAGAAAACACAAGCCAAACCCTTGGAAGCTAGCTCAAACTCACAAAGAAATAACAAACAAAAAAGAAACCCTAACGTAAACTCCCCTAGCCATTCACGCCAAAATACTCCACGCACCAATAGCACACACATAGCCCCCACCTCCACTCATGCACATAGCCCTCAATCCAAGCAGCCTCACGCATACATGTCTCACCCACTAACCGACCAACTCAACAATCTTCACGCATCAACACATAGCCCCCACCCAGCAGCCATAGCCCTCACGCATCAACACATAGCCCTCACGCAAGCCACTTAATTCACGCCCACAAAACAGCCCTGCACTGCCTCAGTTCACGCCCACAAACAGCCGCACCGACTGTCCCGAAATAGTACCTTAAAACACCCAAAACACCCCCAGTAAAGCTGCCTTAAACCACCGAAATTACACCCCTAAACAGTACCTAAACTGCACCCTAAAACACCGCAAAATAGTTTCGCATTATCGCAAAATAGTAAACAGAGAATATGACAAAACAGTAGCGAAACCGAGTAAAACAGTAGCCCGAAGTAGTGAAACAGCGAAGGGAAACGTTTAACCAGTGAACCGGAGGAGTTGCGGAGATTCAACCCTTCCGACAACCGCGTAGCGCACTTTCGAGAGACGACTTAAGAGGTTAGACCTGAGGGTACCCCTTTTATTTATTCTCCTTTATTTTTATTTATTTTCTTACTTTATTTCGCATGAGTATTGTAGATTGGTGTATGATATGAATTTCGGATGGGCCACTTTGTGTTTGGGCCCCCTATCATTTGAAGTTTTTTAGCCATGTTATCGCAAAAGTGTAAACCTGTTGGGTCTTTTTGCAACTGGGACAAGTTTGCACCACGCAATAATGTGATTGAATGCTTTAAAATGATAATGGGACAACTTGTATGAAAACCTTGATGAGTGTAGGAAATCCAAACATGATTCAAATACGTCAGAAGCATGAGTCTGATTTCTGTTTTGATAACCACATGTATATTATGCCTCATACATCGCACGCATCTCATGCATACACGCATCATGTTAACCCTTGTGTCTTAAAAGCCATCATAGATATCCGTTGGGTTAGGGGTAAAAGAAGACTTGTCAAGAGAAGTCTAGCAAACATAGATATCGGGGAAAATGAAACCAAGGAACAAAAAATTTACGGCGAGGATAGAAAGACCATTGGGGGGCCTTCAAAAAAAGAAAAAAAAGAAAAAAAAAGAGAAAAAGAAAAATTGTTTGATTTTAGTCCTTAATAGTTTGACATAAGTCCAATGATGAAATCATTTGCTTTAGAGAGAAATCTTAGAAATGATAAACTATTGATGTGCTTTTATTTGATACTTTGAGTGATTGATCTATGTTAGACTCGTAAGCACTTCACTATAGGTTCTTAGCGGTGAAAACTTGAGTAGTTGGCAATGTGACTAGTTGAAGAAATTGTAGGTCGGTGAATGACCGTTTGCTTAGATGTCTATCTTGATTTGTTTATGTTATGATTTGTGGTATAGTTGATATGAAAGAAAAGTCTCTAAAGAAAAGAATTAAACCACCTATAACCGATAAGCGTGAAGCTACCTATGGGCGAGTATTAGGACCACCATGAGGAGAAATGATACCTTAAAGGGTAGGTGTGTTGAAAAAAAAAGAGGAAGAAAGAAAAAAAAAAGAGAAAAAGAAAAATTGTTTGATTTTAGTCCTTAATAGTTTGACATAAGTCCAATGATGAAATCATTTGCTTTAGAGAGAAATCTTAGAAACGATAAACTATTGATGTGCTTTTATTTGATACTTTGAGTGATTGATCTATGTTAGACTCGTAAGCACTTCACTATAGGTTCTTAGCGGTGAAAACTTGTGTAGTTGGCAATGTGACTAGTTGAAGAAATTGTAGGTTGGTGAATGACCGTTTGCTTAGATGTCTATCTTGATTTGTTTATGTTATGATTTGTGGTATAGTTGATATGAAAGAAAAGTCTCTAAAGAAAAGAATTAAACCACCTATAACCGATAAGCGTGAAGCTACCTATGGGCGAGTATTAGGACCACCATGAGGAGAAATGATACCTTAAAGGGTAGGTGTGTTGAAAAAAAAAGAGGAAGAAAGAAAAAAAAAAGAAAAAAAAAAGAAAAGAAAAAAAAAGTTCAAAAATGAAAAGAAAAAAGAAAGAGACAAAAGAGAAAGAAAACCATACCACATGGAGCACATAAAAGCAACTGCAGGCATAATTGAGACATCTAGGTTGGTTTGACCCATCGATCCCGATTTTTGAAACGAAATCATTGAGTTGGCTTACTCAAGGATAAAACTGTGAAAGAACCTGCACACACACACACTTTGAGTCTGGCTTAGATCATTTATTCAAAGACTTGGATTTGAGTTGCATTGAATGTTTTGAAGGTTCTCTGGTTTCAATACCGGGCATTCTTTGAGGGCAATAATATGTGTAACTATTGGGACTATTTCGTAGCATGTGATATAGTATGATGATATGGAATGCCACATCATGTGTTTCATCTTGACCAAGTGCAAACAGCGGAGATCATAAAGCTAAATCAAGATTGGGGGCAACCAGTCTACCACCTCACGAATAAAGGACATAACAGAATCTTGAGTAATGGGACCAAAGAAAACTGAGCAATCACCAGAGTAGAATTGATAGAAGGAAACTATAAACAGGCCCAGGGGGCGACCAGAGACATTTGTAGGTAAATGGCACCAAGGAGCACCAGAAAGGCCTAACCCATCGGAATAGGAAATACTTCCATGCATACATGCACACACGTCACATGCACGCAATTTTTGTCTTGTTTTTATTCGCAGGTTTTGAAGAAAAGGAAAAATCGGCAAAGACAAGCAGCATTGGGAATAAAGCCCACAATCAACAGTTCGGGAACAAAGCCCACAACCAATTCAGTTTGGGAATAAAGCCCTATTTCAACACAGTTCGGGAATAAAGCCCAGGGAACAAAGCCCACAGTCAACACAGTTCGGGAACAAAGCCCACTCTCTACAGAGCTCGGGAATATAGCCCAGGGAACAAAGCCCACATTCAACACAGATCGGGAATTAGACCCGCAATTCAATTTTTGGGAACAAGACCCACAATTGAGAACAAGACCCGCAATTCAATTTGGGAACAAGACCCACAATCGGGAACAAGACCCGCGGCTCAATTTGGGAACAAGACCCACAATCAGGAACAAGACCCACAATCGGGAACAAGACCCGCAACATAATTTGGGAACAAGACCCACAATCGGGGACAAGACCCGTAACACAATTTGGTGTTGGGAAAATCTACGGTCCCGAGGATCGATTAAAGCGATGAAACATACATGTGAATACACGAAGAAGTTGCGGAATACTTACATTGAGCTGTTGAGCGATGTATCGAAGAACAAAAAATCTTTTCTGCCCTCCTTGGAAGTCTCGGCAGTCCACTGTTTTGGTGTCCACCATTTTTGGCCATGGATCATTTCCAACAAGCTCCAAGCTTTGTGTTGATTCCTTGCTCACAAGTGGGTTTCCCTATCACCTTAGGATGACTCCATTGTGTGCTAGTACTTGGTGATTTTTGCCACAAAAATCACCTAGCTTCTCCTCTTCATATCTCGGCAGTGAGCAGTTTTGAAGAAGGAAAAAATCTGCCCATTTGGGCGTGAGAGAAGAGAAGGAAAGTTGAGAGAAGTGTTGTGATGGTTGGTGTGGATTTTGTGTATCTAATACCAAAATAATAAAAGTCAAATACCTAATGTTAAAAAACAAATGGTAAATGTCTTTCATTCACCAACTATTGAGTGTCAAACACTTTTCCAACAACAACAATCATTATTCATATCAATCAAGTGACAAGTTGTCACATCAATCAATTGACTAGTGATTTGACGCTTGATGTGACTTGCGGGCCGCACTTGAATTCGAAATGCGAGTGCGCTCGCAAACACTCTCGGGCTCGGGTTCACTAATTCCAAATTAACGAATTTTCCGTTGCGACGCAATTAAATAATTATGCCTAGCAAAATCACTATTCATGTCGCTTACGAATTAATTCTAAATTAACTCGTTTGCCCGAATTAAAATCTAATTTCAATTTCGCGTCGAAATCCAATTTCGTATAATATATCTAATATATTATTTTATCGATTAATTCCAAATTAATCATTTTCTCTCTTTAATTAAAATTTTATCCCAGATAAAATATCTCCATAATTAATCCCAAATTAATTTTCTCTCTCATCTAATTAATCCCAGATTAATTAAAGTGTGAGTCATACGTCATCGGTGAATCTTCGGGAAGCGACCCATGAGATCCCCGGATATGTTGGTAGTAAATGCGGTCGTCGGACTATCCGAACACGTAAGTACCTAGTACTACGTTTATACCGATTTACAAGACAAAATTGTCTTCTAGCAAAGCGTCATGCCTACCCAATTCTCCAGAAATATCCTTACAGGAATATGTGATCTATATCAGGCGTAGTATACGTAGTATTGCGTATCTTGATCCAGTATCGGATGTCACGTGCAAGGCCTGAGGCTGGAATTATGTCTGCCCCGTACGAAGCACATATCGGATCTCTGGTAACTAGTCTCTATAATTGGATAATCATGACCTAGTCATATTATCCCGATGACTGTAGTACATAAGAGAACCAGTTCCGTATCCTACGTGACCATCATCTCCACTATGACTGGAGTGATACTTCCGTCTTGACAACACACCCAACACACTACGATTCTCAATATACCCATCAGAGGCGTACACAGAACCTGTTAAAGCCCTGAATGACCAAAACCAAAGTACATTGATTGTCGCAAGTATTAGCGGTGCAAGTCTCAGGTTAAGACCAAATACACCTACCCTGATTCGGACTTCCATAGACACATAGTCATACTACCAATGGAATTCCGAGGGGTCTATCTAGAGCGAAGCTGTTTTCCGTACCATCGGTAAAACACAACCTCCTACTACACTTGCATGAGTATCCTATACTCAAATATATGAGAACTATGTCGTTATGCCCTCACAACGCGCACAAGTGTAATACTAGTCTTTTCCGCATTATCGATGTCCAATCTCGATAATACTCTGACTAGGGATATTTAATGATTAAACCTTCATGGATTGATACTGTCTCATATCATCTCAATCCAGGAACTAGTCATAAGGACCTCCTATAATTTATACATCTTGGTGATTGTGGGACACAGAAACTGGGCGACGCATGCTGTTCCGGGCTCGCGGCCCGGTTGGGAGTACAGAGTAGCCCACGGGGGACTAAACCGGAGAATAAATGAGTCGCCACCCGATGTGAACCAGGACAAAGATTTAAGGCCGCACTCACCCCTCGCAAGGGTAGACCTCAAACCGTTGGGTTCGGAATGGTCCCTTACTTTTGCCACTTGTAATGAAATGATTTATGCAATAATTTAACCAAGCCTAAGCAACATTCATTTCCAAGGATAATCTACTCCTAAGTTCACATGCATAAGTACAAGGCTCATATCTAAGTTTGCATATAACCTATGTCCGGATTTGCATATAACATATTTGCATATAATCTATGTCCCAATTTGCATACAACCTATTTGCATATAATCTATGTCCCAAGTTGCATGTATAAAGATGAATTGAAATACGGCAAGCATATAATGTCATAAGCACATTACATTTGATTATAGGCATGCCAGTAGATAATAATTATACAATCACGCATGAAAGCAAATCAGAATAACGACAATCATATAACTTCATGAACATGTTGAATGGATGAATGCGGAAGCATAAGTAGATAACTATCATGTAAACATGCATCATGGAAACGGACATGTGATCTTGTGAACACAATAAATGACTGACTGCGAGAACATGAAGAATCAAAAAAAGGTAAATGACAAAATGAGTAACCGTGCATGAGATGTGATGGAAGAGGGCCTGTTTACCGTGGGCGTTCGTGCGGCGTTCATAGCCGCGTTCGAACGGTAAACAGAAAGTTCGCGTTCGAGTAGCGTTTGTAAACGCATTCGAACGAACTGAGACAGAAAACATGCGTTCGTGCGGCGTTCTGAAATATGTTTGAATGGGGTTACAGCAGTGACCTCCAAAATGCAGTAAACAACATGACACATACGTGAACGGATGAATAGATGACACCTAATCAATAATAACGGGCTAAAAGGCGCAGCAAAGCATCGTGGTAAAGGATTTTAACCCCTCGAAATGGAGGACCTTTAATCCAACTTACTAAGCCTATGCGCTAATGACATAATGCATATAAAAATAAAGACAACAATATCGGACTTTATATACCCGATTGACCACATTTTACATTCAACCGAATATACGTCATCCGGTGCGGCGAAGCATCGTGGTAAAGGATTTTAATCCCTCGAAATGGAGGACCTTTAATCCGACTTACTAAGCCCATGCGCATCAGATTATTACATAAACAAATAACATGCAGAAATTAAATAACAATAATAAACAAATCAAGATAACATGAAATAAAATATGTGCCGTATACTCAAGTGGTACGTGAAGTTATATCCCGAGTACAGATCATACTACCGTCCATTCGGAATTGGCTATGAAATTTATGTCCGGGTTTCCATCCTATATACCACAAGAGGCGACACAATTTCCATTTTATTCAAGGGCCACAACATACACCATTTCACAATACATGCATTTTCTATCTATTCAAGGGCCACAACATGCATCACTCCACAATAATCATGTAAATAAGATTCAATAAACAATAAAAATACGAATAACAATGCATGTGAAAAGTGCCCTCAGGTCTAACCTTTTTCGTCGATTCTCGGATTCGCATTTCACGGTGATCGGAAGGGTTAAAGCTCCGCAACTTTTCCGGTTCACTGGTTTGCATCTTTCCTCGCTGTTTCGCTGCTCAAGCTACTGTTTTGACTCCATTTCGCTGTTGTTTCGCTGCTATTTTGCTACTGTATTTTGGTCACTGTTTTTGGTGTTTTAAGGGACTATTTTGTGCGGTTTAAATAGGGTTGGGGCTGCTGTTTTGTGTGGTTGTTTAGGGGTTTTAAAGTTCAGTTTTTTGTTACTATTTTGGGGCAGTTACTGGGCTGTTTTTAGTGTAGTTTTGGGGTTGTTTGGAGGCATTTTTAGGGGGTATATATGCGGCACACTGAACAGTTTTGGGGGCTGATTTGGTGCAGTGCATGAAGGTAGTTTCTCGGCAGTTTTAGGACAGTTTATGCGTGGACTTTTGGGAGTTAATTGAAGGGTAGTAACATGGATTAATGGGGGGCTGGTTGCGTGTTTGAAGGCTTTGAGTGTATGCTTGTGTCAGTCAAGAGAGATACGTGGAGTCGGGGGTGATCCGTGAGTGAAGTTTTGAGTGAAGGTGGGGGTGCTACGTGTGAGTGTGAGGCAGTGGCGTGTGAATGGCTTGCTGAATGAGGGCTAGGTGTTGATGTGTGAATGAGGCGTGTGGTGTTGGGCGGCTATGAAGGGCTGATGAATTGAACTGTTGGCAGTGTAAATGCGTTGAGCTTTGTGTTTGATGCAGTTAGGATGTCTAGGGTTTATTTTCTTGCGTATGCGTGAATGAGAGAGGAGGAAGTGTCTTGGCAATGTGTTTCTTTTATAGACAAAGGGGATGGGTGAATCATTGCTTGACAATGAAGGGATTTGTGCATTAAAGGAGGATATGATTTAGTGTTATGTAAGGAAAACACAAGATTGATTGGAGACAAAATTTGGTTTGTTAAGGAAGGTTATATATTTAAATTTTTTTGTTTAGGCATGAAATTTGTTTTAAATTGGTATATGATTTTTAGATTTTATTTAATTTTGGTATATGATCTTTAGATTTTATTTAATTTTGTCATGTGTTAAATATGCATTTTATTAATTTGGATGTGTTTTATGGGCTTTGGTGGGCTAATTGGGCTTGGATGTGAGGCTAGCAGTAAAACCAGAAATACCGACACTGTTCGAACGCCGATTCGAACGCTACACGAACGCCCGCAATCTGCTTGACATTCGAACGTGGTCACGAACGCAGCACGAACGAAAATAGTGAACTTGTGAAATGAATCTGATGACACACTTATTCTGAATTTCCCCTTCTTACGTCCGTTTCCAGCGACTTCCGTGACTTAAAAGGTAGTGTCTCCAAATGAGACTCATCATAGGGACTTATATGCAAAAATGCAGTGCCTATAGTGATCTAATCACAAATGATAAGAGAGCAATTTCCTTTGTCACATAGTTAATTTGTACAACAACACCATCATCTGTGCAAATAGTGACGCTATGGGTCATAACTGTCCAATATTTGGGAACAAGACCCACAATCGGGAACAAGACCCGCAACTCAATTTGGGAACAAAAACCACAATCGGGAATAAGACTCGCAACTCAATTTGGGAACAAGACCCACAATCGGGAACAAGACCCACAATCGAGAACAAGACCCGCAGCTCAATTTGGGAACAAGACCCACAATCGGGAACAAGACCCGCAGCTCAATTTGGGAACAAGACCCACAATCGGGAACAAGACCCGCAATATAATTTGGGAACAAGACCCATAATCGAGAACAAGACCCGCAGCTCAATTTGGGAACAAGATCCACAATAGGGAACAAGACCCGCAACTCAATTTGGGAACAAGACCCACAATCGGGAACAAGACCCACAACATAATTTGGGAACAAGACCCACAATCGGGAACAAGACCCGCAATTCAATTTGGGAACAATACCCGCAATTCAATCAGGGAACAAGACCCTCAACTCAAATCAGGAACAAGACCCACATGAACAAGACCCATAATTCAGGGAACAAGACCCTCAACTCAAATCGGGAACAAGACCCACAATCGGGAAGAGAATCCGCAACTCAATTAGGGAACAAAACCCTCAGCTCACTTCGGGAATAAAACCCACTCGATGGTTCGGGAACAAGACCCAGAGGTCACAACACCTCGCCATCAATCTCATCACAATTCGGGAACAAGACCCTCATCTCAACTTAGTCACGGTTCGGGAATGGACCACAACTTATCAGCTCAGTTCGGTAGTGATTCCTTGAGATCGTAGCATCTTGCAGGGATGAACCTCAGGGGTCGCAACACCTCACCACCATGATAACTCAGTTCGAAGCAACAGGCAAGTCAGGCAGCAGCTGGCGAGCCAGGTAAGTAAAAATGCATTGCCTAACTTTGATAGGATTGTCACTGTCACACACTGTACAAGTCCCATCAAAGTGGGGGCGACTGTAGGCACTGCATTTTTGCATATAAGTCCTGATGATGAGCCTCGTACGGAGGCACTACCCTTTAAGTTGCGGAAGTCGCGTGAAACGGACATCGGAAGGGAAAAGTCAGAAATCAATACCTTGTTGGATTTAATTCGTTTGCTTAGCTTCGGGTTTTCTCGTTGGATCTATGTTTTAAAACTTATCCTTGGCCCAAAACACCACCAAGCCACACACCCACCTAGCCCAAAACCAAAGCCACACGTCCACCTCGCCCAAGCCCATTAAATCACATCCAATAATAATTAAAACATTTAAAACACATGTCAAAAATTAAATTAAATCAAATCCAAATAAATCAAAACAAATCTCATTCCTAAATTAAATAAATAAAATCAAATCTCATAAATCACATTCCTAATTAAATTAAATCACATGCCTAAACTAAATGAAATCAAATCAAATCCCAATAATCATCTTCCTAACTAAAACAAATTACCTCCCTAATTAAAGATATCTTTTCCTTATGATACACAAATTAAATATTCCCCCAATAATTACAATATTTTTTCCCTACCTATACAAGGATAACCCCATCCCTCTCCTATAAAAGAAAACACATGAAACTCACAAATAAATAACAAAAAAAAAAAGAAACCCTAACGTAAACTCCCCTAGCCATTCACGCCAAAATACTCCACGCACCAATAGCACACACATAGCCCCCACCTCCACTCACGCACACAGCCCTCAATCCAAGCAGCCTCACGCACATATGTCTCACCCACTAACCGACCAACTCAATAATCTTCACGCATCAACCACTGGCACGTCCCTCTATCAAAGCACACATGTCTCACCCACTAACCGACCAACTCGACATTCTTCACGCATCAACAAATAGCCCCCACCCAGCAGCCATAGCCCTCACGCATCAACACATAACCCTCACGTAAGCCACTTAATTCACACCCATAAAATAGCCCTGCACTGCCTCAGTTCACGCCCACAAACAGCCGCACAGACTGTCCCAAAATAGTACCTTAAAACACCCAAAACACCCCTAGTAAACTGCCTTAAACCACCGAAATTACACCCCTAAACAGTACCTAAACTGCACCCCTAAAACACCGTAAAATAGTCCCACATTACTGTAAAATAGTAAACCAGAAAATATGACAAAAACAGCAGCGAAATTGAGTAAAATAGTAGCCCGAAGTAGCGAAACAGCGAAGGGAAATGTTGAACCAGTGAACCAGATGAGTTGCGGAGCATCAACCCTTCCGACAACCGCGTAGCGCACTTTCGAGAGACGACTTAAGAGGTTAGACCTGAGGGCACCCCTTTTATTTATTCTCATTTATTTTTATTTATTTTCTTACTTTATTTCGCATGAGTATTGTGGATTGGTGTATGATATGAATTTCGGATGAATGGAATATGTGTTCTCTCTTGCGGTATATCGGATGGAAACCCAGTTGTAAATTCCGTAGCCGAATCCGAATGGACGGTAGTGCGGTCTGTACTTGGGAAACAACTCCACGTACCACTCGAGAGACACACATATTTCATTTCATCCAACCTTGTGTTTGAGCATGATTTAGTCGTTAGTATGTTGTTTATTTTTAAGCATGATTTAGTCGTTAGTATTTTATTTCTTTATGCATGATTTATTTATTTGTTTTCGCATTAGGAATTTAATTTACGTTTATGTTTAGGTTGTTATTTATTTTTTTGTGTTTGATAATTCAATATGCTCATGAGATTATTGTGTGTTATCTTGTGTTTGCCGTTATGATGACTTACTTTTAAAGCATGCAAACTTAGATATATGATTTATTTTTATGAATGCGAACTAGATCTAGGTTATTCTTGAATATATATGTTGTGTAGATTCGGTTAAGTTATTGTACCAATCATTTCATTACAAGTGGCAAAAGTAAGGGACCATTCCGAACCCAACGGTTTGAGGTCTTCCCTTGCGAGGGGTGAGTGCGGCCTTAAATCATTTTCCTGGTTCACACCGGGTGGCGACTCATTTATTCTATGGTTTAGTCCTCTGCGGGCTACTCCGTACTTCTGACTAGGCCGTGAGCCTAGAACATCGTCGTCAATTTCTGTGCCATACAGTCTGGCTACTCCACAGGGGATAGAGAATCGGCCTCGAAATAATGTCTTGTCATGTTTGTGATTTGTGCTTTAATTAACCGTGTCTACCGTGGGTTGAAGGGGTTTAATCAAAGGCATTATTAGAGCTAGGTAATGGTTTGGTGTTTTCCTTCATTCACTACCTTTCTAAGGAAAAGCTGTGAAGGCACCTAAATAATCATTTACTCGAAGCTTACCGTGATGGACTAATTTGGAGGACCTGTTGTTTATTCCTGTCACCAAGGTGATAAGAGCCTAAGAGGCTTGGGTATTTAAGAGAGTTCGCTCCACCCTCCATCTGAGGAATCTTCAATAGGAAATCCATTTGACAGTCAGTCATGCATCATCACTCGTTGGCACGTACCTTAGCGTATAAAAAATGTGCGCTCACTTGGTCGCTCGAACCCTTGGGGATACCTAGTTGTGGGCAATCCTTCACCAGCGGGAGCCTTTATCCACATTCCCATAAACCCACATGTGAACCATAGTTGTATGACCAATAAAAGCCACCCTTTTATACTTGTGTTTGGGACCATTATCATTTGGATTCAGATGGACTTCTTGTCATGAGATGTGAACTTGTTGGGCCATTTAAACTGGGACGAGTTTGTGTCTTATGACAATTGAGCCAAAAGCTTCTAAAATACCAATGTGCCACTTTGTGTTTGCGCCCCATATCATTTGAAGTTGTTTAGACACGTTATTGTAAAATTGTAAACCTGTTAGGCCTTTTTGCAACTGAGACAAGTTTGGGCCCCATATAATACCAATGGGACTCTGATGGGTCTATCCAGAGCGAAGCTGTTCCCGGTCCAACGGCTAATAGAACCTCCTATCACACTTGTATAATTATCCAATACTTAAATATATGAGAACTATGCCGTTAAGCTTCCATAACGCGCACAAGTGCAATACTAGCCTATTCTGCATTATCGATGTCAGTCTCGATAATACTATGACTAGAGATATTTAATGATTAAACCTTTCATGGATTAATATTGTCTCATATCTTATTAATCCGATACTAATCATATGGACTTTTATCATTTATATATCCAAGTAATCCAATTACAAAATGATAAAAGAGCAATTTCATTTGTCACATAGTTAATTTGTACAAAAACACCATGTCTTTTACAAATAGTGATGCTATGGGTCATAATTTTCCAACAGGATAGAATATTTTAAATGGTTCAAAGATATTCTATTTGAATTGTTGAGAACTATATCTTTAAAATTCATCAAGAGTCTTTGAATCGTTCTAGGATGTTTGATATGATCAAACATATGAATTTATGGCAATTACTTCTAAGGTTATTCAATGAATATGATTTTTACTCAATATTATTCTTCTACGATTCCATTGTGATGGAATTGGTCAGTGGGAGAAATCGAACCTTATGTGATTTGATTCGTTTGATATTGAGTGTTACCGAATTAGTTTCAATACTCTTGGGGTTATGCTCCAGTTACACTTATTCATCCTTTTAATTATTGTTCCATTAGTTTCTACAGTTACGTATATGATATGTATAAGTAGAAAATTCAAATATTGAAATGTTTGAGATTTGGATCTTTCTTTTTATATAATAGTTATATAATTGAAAGTACTCGCGCCTCGGAGGTACAAGTAAAAGTTTATCATTTATTCTGTTTAATAGAATATTGTATTCTATTTGATAGAATATCTTTTCTATAATCCCGTGTAATAAAATTATTTTATTATTTGGTGTGTAACATCAGATGTTGACAATTGTAAAAAGACTTGACTTATTGAAGTCAAATGTGAGAGTGATAAACTATAATGGAACTACATAATTAATAAGATGAAAAGACCCTTAGTTAACTCACGTATAAGTTTAATAGGATGTCAGAATCATTTACAAAGTATTTGATACTTAATGGTTCTGTTGTTTTCTTATCGAAGAAAATTATCCTATAACTTATAGTGAGAGCGATATTTGATATCGATTTCGGAAGTTAGCATTGAACCATAAATCTAAAATTGTTCGTAGCTTACTACAATCAAGTTTTGAACTTGATTAAGCTTTCGTTATGAATCGTTCATAAAATGTGCAAATTGTTTGCGCAGCAAAAGTAAAGTGAGCTTGATAAAGGTTTGACCTTTTATAGTATGACAGTGAGAAAGGTTATACTCAGTAGTATATTGTAGATTCTGAGGAAGCTAGTCTCTAGTCACACTGGTTGAACAATTAAAGATCTGTTGGTTAATGTTGATATTAAACTATGTATTTTGGCTAAAGAATGCAAAGTGGCGTTCCTGAATGTTTTCTTTGAATGAGAAATCCATTGTGGTTTCTTTGTTTGAAGAGTTCATTCTAGAATGGCCATAGAGTTTGTATTCTGTTAAGATCACATTTTGATATACTGGCTTATAGAGCCTATTGTAGACACAGATAAACTTTCCAGAAATCTGTGTTTTCTAATTTTGATAACAGTCAGATTGTCTGATTTTATCAAAGCATAAAGAATACATATTTAATAGTAGGGTCAGTGAGAGCGTACAAATTTCTTTCTAGTGTTATATATCCTAACGACATTATCATTATTAATGTAATAATGAAATGTTTGTAAGTAAAAGATTTATCTAAATCTTCTTTTTTCCGTGATAGCAGTGTGAGTAGTCTCTGTTATATTTGATATAAAGTTTTATATATGATATAAAACAAGAGACTTGTGAGATACTCCCATTAGTCGTTCATTAGATATGATCTAATAAATGACACAGTAAGACTATCTATATGACAGTTAGTATAACTGTTTGACAATTAATGTGTCTCTTGTATATAATATTAATCTTTCATAAATGATGATTCATTTTTCGAAAGAGAAATTGATTAGAATGTCTAGTCAATTTGATGCCTCATATGATGAAAGCATAATGAATACTACATAGTGTGCGATTAACGATATCAATTTAATCGTAATAGTTACGAGCTATTTTGATACGCTGTAGACCATATGATGGATCTTAAAATATGTTCTTTGTGATCTTTGAGATATTAAGAATGAGTTTCTTATTCATGGAGAATATAATCTGCAACTATTAGGGTTATATTAGTTTTGAGACTAATTATGACGTTAGATGGTTTACGTCATATAAAGTCAGAAAAGATTCAGTGGGAGTGTCACCGTTGATTCTACTGAATCAGTAGAATTAGTTGTAACTTATGAATTATTGACTTATAAAGTTGCATAGTGACCTTATAGATTAGAAGTTTTGATACTAGTATTGTGCTTGCAGTTGTCTCATAGTATTTTAGATTTGATCTCTAAATACATAAGACAACTTCATAGTTATAACACAATATTGATATCACATCTGAGTAATATTGATGTAGAACTTGGGTTCTACAAAATATGAATGATGATGGTTAAGGAAAATAATTGGGTTTGTTGAACAGACTCAATTTGTTATAGCGGACCTACTTGTTGTTGCCTACCTATTGAGTGATAGGTAAGCTCTTGAGGGCCATGAGTATGTGATACACATTGAGATTTGTATATGATACCGTGGATTGGCACTAGAGCAAGTGGGAGAAATTATTAGGGTTGGTGCTCAGAGAGCCAATCTGGATCGTATTTATGTCCGATTCATAAATACGAACAATGCCTTTTTCCATAATATTACTTATTTAAATGGTATTACCGCTTGTCTTTTATATACGTATTTGATCTAATTGTGATTAGATATCTAATTATGATTAGATTGAAACTAAATCTGATTTAGTGATACGTGTATATTGGACAAAGACCCTAGGATTTACAACGTAGTGCGCAGTTACAACGTAGTTTGTAATTGACATTGGGAAGCGTCACTATAAGTTGTATATCCTTAAAGTTAAGATACCACAGTGGATATATGAGTTATCCTCCACACTTTGATGGCAGTCACGTCACCGATCTATTTAGATCAGACCTCCGCCTGTTCGTTGGGTGTGGACTGATGCTCATGATATCCAGTGCATATCAAGATAGAATCCGTCAGTCCTGTGTACAGGGCAAAGGTATCCTACACGTGTTTGCGATCTAGTAAATCCATGGCTGTGGTATAACTTCGGAAGCAAGTTCCAAGTGTTATTTAGAGATCGTAAATTTATAAGTCGACTATATTATACTATAAGGATTTGACGTTCTTATTTATATCCGAGGTATAATATGGATAGCCTGTGACAGAGGGATTATACGTATGAAATGACCTCGACTTACATAGTTTAGCGAGATTATCTGTGGTCGTCATAATTCAAGAGTGAGTGAATTATGGACACGAAATTGGATTTCGTGACAGATAAACCTAAACTTAGAGAGTACCACAATATGAAGTGTACTCGTTGAGCATTTGGGCAACGCGTTATGAATAATACAGATTATTCATAATACTTCATCGGATTAAATAAGTTAATTCGAATCGTTTAAATGTTTAAACGAAAACACATGCTTTAAGGGATTTTTGTCAATTGTAATTATTGTGTATTTATATTTGATACATAATATGATTAGATACACATTAATTAATTGTCAAATGAGACTTTGACACATGCCATTAATATATTTATTTGTTATTTAATGTAAATAAAAATACATATATAATAATAATTTTATTAATTAACTATTTAGATATTTAAATGTTAAATATTTGAATAATTAAATAATATCCATATTACATAAATGTGGCATGTTTTAAATAATGTTATGTAATATGTTTAATTATTATTGATACATGTGGCATGTTTTAAATTAAGCTTAATGTGTGCAAATTTGATTTGCTAACATAAAGCTTACTTTAATTTAATTGTATTAAATTTGGAAAATGACCAATATACCCTTGGAAAGTCGGTTATGTTTCTTTTTAATTTGGAAAATTTTATTTTCTTCATTTGGAAGAAGCAATGGCCGAATACATCCTCCTAAAAAACTCTTAAATATTTCTTGATGATTCAAGATGGATAATGAAGAAAATCAAGAAAAAGGCTAAGGAATTAGAGGATTAAAGGCAATTCTACAAATCCCTAAGCTTAGAAAATATGTTTCTTGTTTCTTGATGATCTAGTGAGATCCTAGGGTTTCTTTTTTTCTATAAATTTGGGGCTTTTTGGTTTGGAGGATGAATTGGAAGGCTTTGTGCATGTGTAAAGTTGTTTTGGATGATATTATTGTAATATTGATTCAATTTTATCATTTGATGATAAGTTGTCACTTTAGAGTGTTATGACCACTCTTTTAATGCCTAGAATTTTTATTGGGTGGTTCATTTATGGTGACTTTGGTTGGTGTTAAGATTAATTAGATTAATGTTGGAAAATTGGATTTTAAGCATAAAAAAATTGATTATTTTTGTTACAAAATCATATCTGGAAAATCTGGGTTTATGGTGATGAAAATGATGTCATAGAAATGTATTGGATGTGTTTTGGGTGTTGGAACAATTGTCGGAAATTGTTTCGGAGTTGAAATAAGCAAAAACGGTGAAAAACGGCGTTACCGGATGACTTTTGAGCCAACCGGGTGACGGCTACCCAAACACTGAACTGGTCACTGTTTGGGCAGCCCATGAACTGCTCTACCACTATTGGGGCTGATTTGGGCAGCCCTCATGTGCGTTGGGTGGTCGGTTCGGTCAAAAATGCGTTTTATGCCATTTTACGGAAAAATATTTTCGTAAAAGTTTCACGACGTTTCTTAGTTATTTATGTCGTTATTTGATATTGAATAAATATGTTTAGGTGAAATATGAATGAATTATTCATATTGGATATTGAATAATTTATTCGGTAATTTAAAAGTTTTAAAATTATGATTTCGCCCGAACCGCAAGCTTCCGCCGTGCTTTTTGCCCAAAACCCCAACAAAAGGTACAATGAACTGCTATGGAAGTACCCCCATCACGAGATTGCCAAATGGCTGCAGGTACAGACTTTCTATAATGGGCTTAGTAGGATAATGAAGACCACGATGGATGTAGCCGCATGAGGTATGTGAAAAGGGGAAAACCAAGCGTGGGATCTATTAGAAGAAATGGTAACAGTGATTCATTGTGGCCAACAGAGAAGAATATGCCCCAACGAGTAGAATATTTCCATGAGGTCAAGCTAAATACAGCTGTGAGTGCCAAACTCGACAAAATCTGCAAATGCCTAGAGGTATTGAGTATGCAAGCTATGAACAATGTTGGTTCCACAATACAGGATTTATGGGAGGACAGAATGAAGAGCCATACACTCAATATAGCGAGTCTTTAAGCTATGTTAACAACTTCAACCGGCCAGGCCACAATTCTTAATTAAATAGCTACAATCCTGGGTGGAAATATCACCCAAATTTTAGATAGAAAAGTAACCAAGGGACGTGGCCACATGATAGATAAAGTTTTTCATCTTGGGTGGCAGCTTCTTCTGTAGGATGACACTACATTCCTCTGTTAAATCCACAGTTTCAAATTTGCCCAACTTCATTTTCTTTGACAGGACGTCTTTCAAAAACTTCACATAGATGAACATTTACTCTAGCGCCTCGGCGAATGGAATGTTGATGTAGTTTCTTGAAGATCTCTAAGAACCTTGAAATTTGCTTATCTAGCTTGTGCTGCTGCAAATGTTGAGGGAATGTAGGAGGTGGATAATCTTAGGGCCTGCCTCTTTGGCATTTCCTTCATCTTTTCTCTTTTTTCGGTAGGCTCTATCTCTTTCTATATAGGTTTCTGTACCCAAATGTCCTCATCAATGACAGTCACGCTCTTTAGTATGATAACCTTGCAACACTCACTGTTTTCCCCCCTTGGATTAGGTTCTGTATCACTTAGGAGGGCACCCAATGGTCTGTAGTTTTGCCTATTTACCAATTGCCCCAATTAATTCTCTAGTGTCTTCAAAGATGCAGCTTGGCTATGGACTAATGCTTCTAATCTAATGTTGTTCTTGGCATTTTCCACACTCTACTATGTGAGAAGCTTGTTGTGATTCACCACTTGTGATGAACACTAAAAAATACACATTTATTAAAAGGAAAATTAATCATTTTACACTTGTAGTTTTATTAATCTCCTTAATTTACCACATTTGTGAATTAATAATTAAATTTATGTTTTATATATTTTTATTGTGATTTTTATTTACTGTGTAGTTAAAATACCGCTTCGGATGCTCAACAGGAAAATGGACATGAAATCTGAATTCCAAGACCTAGAAACCTAAAAAGACGTTTCAGCTAGATTCAAATCGAACTTGAAAATATTCATACTATTTTGATTGGCGATAAAATGAGCTTATGGTATATTTAACTACACATGTATTTGATATAAATATATAAGAAAAAAAAAACAAAAGACAAAAGAATAAAAACAAACAAAAAATGAAAAAACAAAAAAAATAAAAATTAAATACAATAGCAATTGCAAGCTCATCTTGCAATTTACAAAGTAAGAGGTGAGCACCTCTTGCCATAAATAGAGGTGTTCACCTCTCATTTTCCTTGGCAAAAATTTCCCACAGGTCTCTCTTGAGACTTTGTGGGATGAGCTCTTATATTTATTTTTTCTTTTGTAATTTATTTTTCTTTTATTAATAAAATTATGAGTGTTTTATTTATATTTTATTTTGTTAATTTGTACCCTGCTAGGAGTAAAAGGTGAAGCTCTTGGTATGAAAATATATGTGATTTTTATTTATATTATATTTTATAAATTGTGATAATTTCCCAAATAAAATTCATACTATTTCCAGTTTATTGAGGACTCTTGACTAGCTGTATACAGTCTCCGATTGTCACAAATAATACTTGAATCCCATAAATGAGAGAGAATGGACTATTAATGATATGGATTAATTATAGACAATACAGTTCGGCATATATGATTGGTTTTATATATTTGGCATAATTGAGTACCTAACTGGATTTATTATAGAAAAATATTATCGCCGCCTTTATGGGTGATTTTTATATGTTTTGGCATATTTAATGCCTTGACATGACTAGTTATCGACATGACGGATGATACGTTTTGGCATAATTAATACCTGATAATTATGAAATAAATTGATTAGGAAATAATTATAATTTATGTTTTATAAAAGTAAAAATTATTTTATATTTAAAGTATCAAAAGTGGATCCCCTAACCCCAGTATTTTATTTTATTATTTTTATTTTATTAGTTGAATTATTATTTTATCCTATTAATACTATTTCTTGTGGATCGACCCCAGACTCACCGAGTTATTTTATTACTTCGACACTCTTATACTGAGGCTAAAGAACCATTTTGTGAGTGTGTCAAGTTTTAGTTTACTTTTATCTGATGCATTGAGTATGTGATCTAGATTAGACTTGTATGCTCTCAATAATAGATTTCTAGCAGAAAAAACCTAGGTAGTTGGCAAAATGACTAGTTGAGAAAATTATTTGACGATGAATGACTATCAGCTTAGATATATGTCTTTGTTTGTAATTATTTACGATATATGGTATGATTAGAAAAAAATATTTTGAAATAAATAAAGAAACACACTACCTATAACCGATAAGCTTGAATTTATCCATAGGTGAGTATTAGGACTACCATGAGGAGAAATACTACCTTAAAGGGTAGATGAGTTAAAAGATAAAGAAAAAGAGAAGTCATACCATATAGAGCTTAATAGGCAAATACATAACACTTTTGGGATATCTAGGTTGGTTTGAACTATCAGATCCCAATTTTTGAGACGAAATCACTGAGTTGACTTACTCATGGATTGAGCTGTGATCGAAAATTTTCACACACACACTTGAATCTAACTTAGATAATTTATTCAAGGATTTAGATTTGAGTTGGGTTGGGTACTTTGAAGATTCTTGGGTTTCATTACTGTGCATTATCTGAGGACAATATTAAGTATAACTCCCAGAAAGGTTTTATTATAGTTATTTAAATTTCATTTTTTTATTTGTGTGTGATTGCATGTGTGTGTTGAATGACATGTGTGGGTATCGTCACTGTAAGCCCTCACGAGACTATAACTCGTCCACTAGGGCCGTTTAGGGGTTTAAAGACTTATTACATAAACTCAATACAATTGTGATTCATACGAAATTGTATTGGGTTAATTAGTTTTTAATTTGTTTATTTTTATTTTTAGTTTATTCTAATTGTTTTGTTAGAGGACTAGCAAAATGTTAAGTCTGGGGGTGTGATGAGCGACCAATATGCATATATTTTCCCGCCCTAACTTAATGTTTTGTGAGTTATCTCAAATTTTATGAGTGCTTTGATGTGTTTTGGGTTCGTTTTGCAAGTAAAAATAATAGTGAGACTCAATGGAATCAACAAGGGATAAAAACAGCAAAATACATAGCAAATTAGGGTAAATTCGGAGTCAAAACACGCGTCCCGACGTTGGATTGTGCTTCGAGACGCACATATGAAGGCAAATTTGGCAGTGTGCCGCCATGACTGACTCGAAGTGATGCTAATCCAGTAGTGTCGCCACGTGCCAAAGTGAACTATGGGAGTCGCGATGCTCATCCATTCGCGTCACGACACGCGGTGTAGACCATATTCGTTCAAGACTCGTTTTTTAACAAAGAAATACCTTATGAACCTTTTATATAAGCAACAACTTGTCCCAAAACCTAGAGGGAGTCTCATAACTTAATTTTGAAGACTCCAAAGTGAATTTTGGAGAGAAGACAAAGCATATCAAGCGAGCACAACACATAAACTCAACAGCAGGGAGCAAAAGACTGACGATCTCGATAGAGTTTCTTCTTTCTTTTACTTCCTTAATTTTTTGCTTATCATTGTTTATTTATTTAGAGTATTTGAGCATGTATAGTAACCCAACCTCTAATATAGGGTTGTGATGAAGCCCGATATTTTAAATTTATAAATTGATTTTCCTTATATTATGTGTGATATTTTAGCTTATTATTTGAATCTTGTTCTTAATGATTCTTGTTGTCCGATCACCGATAGGATTGATGTGGTAAACTTAGTGAACTTGATAAATGGATTTTAGGTTTAGCCTTAAATTTAATAGCACACGATCTCTTCTTAGGGATTTCCCTATAAGATATAAATATACCTGTAGGGCTTGTGTAGCTATAATTGGAACCTGATCTTAATGAATTTGGGGTTAATTAGTTAACATAGAAATATAGTTAATTAATTTAATCTGAATATTTGAACATAATCATCGAAAGAGACTTGTGGATATCCTAGTGTTTCAAGTTAGTAAGTCAATTTATTACACGAGGATAGGGAAATCAATTCATCTTTAAAATAATACTGGGTGGATTCACAATCTTGAATGTATTCTTCTCATTAATTGCCTTGGAATTTCTAATAATAATATTTACTTTCTTTAGCTTTAGTTTAAACTCAAGTTAAAATCATATTTAATTTCAATTAGATACTTGTAGGTGGTTAGTCGTAATAATTTATAACGTAGGTAAAAAAATCATCGATGGATCGATACTTTTATACTACTTGAGCGATATGTGTGTTTTCATAACGTGTAAAAATCGTGATCGCAATTCTTTTGAGACCATCACCCGATGATCTTATCATATGAATTTAAACTTCTAATTAAATTTTAATTATAATAATTTTTTTAAAAGATAAAGGATTGATAAAGTCTAAAATCAAATTTTTTTTTTATTTATTTATTTTTTTTTATTTTTTTTTTTATCGACTTAACTCCTCCAAAATTCAAGTACGGGGTGATAGATTGAATAAAACCAATAGAAAATCACTTAGCCATGCCCTTGGGGCAGCGGCACCTTAATTATAATATTAATAAACTAAAAGTGATCACACGTGCGTTTCTATCAACATAATGCTACGAGGGCACCATAAAATTATAATTTAAATATGATTGTTGAGACTTTTTTGAAATTGTTGGAAATCCCACCGTCGAACCACCCATTTCGGGTTTAAACGGAGTAGGTAAAATTTCCGACTGTCTCAGACTCTTACAAAAAACGTACTCACTGGATTCGAACTCATGACCTCGAGATGAGATACTGAACCCTACACACAAAAAATGAGAAATCGCTTTTAAGCATGTATTCTTTGCTTAATTGAAAGAAGTGATTCTTTTGCATCCAAAAATGAGAAGTAATACCAACATCTTTGCCTTAATATTTTTATAGAAACCAGCTTTATCCTATTTTCATGTGTTTGTACTTTATAATTTATTGATAAATTTTGTGTTTATCTCTTTTTATTTTAATATTTTCTTAAGTTTGTCTTTATTTTTTTTAAATCAATATTTGTTTTGTTTTGTCTATTTTACTTCATTATTTATTGTGTTTTATATTTATTCAAGTTTTTTAATTTTTTTTAAATCATTTATCAAAATAATTGAATTTAAACATTCAAACAGTACTAACATGAAATATTTTAAAATCAATTGATATATATATATATATATATATATGTTGGTCGATAAAATCCCCGCAGGGCGAATTCGTCCTAGAACGAGAAGAGGTGCGAAGAAAAGAAGGGCGATGGAGCGAAGAACGATAAAAGGACTTGGGACGATCGAGCCAATGGTCAGGGCGAAAAGTGCGATGAAGTTACCACCGAAGCAATTAAGCGGTTGTTCCTCCACGATCAGGCAGTTAGGACACACAACCTAGCAGTTACAAGCATGATTCATAACTGCAAAGGAGTGGTAGAACTGCCCAAGTCAGTTACCAAGCGACACTATAAAAGCTCGCCTATCCCAAGAGAAGAAAAGGAACGAAAAATGAAGACTCAATCGAGCATATTTTATCTTTTTATTTCTTAGCTTGTAACCTAGGACTGTAACTTGTGTGCTTGTGCCCCTTGGAGGCTTATTCACTTGATTCAATACACCCCTTGCTGGGACTTTGTCTCAGGAGGTTTGAACCTTACACGCTCTTTTTTCTCTGCACGCGTAAAACCTGCGCAAACAGTTTTTGGCGACCACAGTGGGAGAATTGGTGTAACAAAGTGGAGATGCCTCCGAAAAGAAACGCTCAGACTGGCTCAGCCGCGGAGGAAGGTGGACTGGAGCAAACCAACCAGCCCAACGTTCCAACCATAGTCGGTCAGTTCGAGGGTCTAGCAGATGTCAGCCGGTACGAACCAATGAAGGAGCTCAGCCCTAATGCAGTGCGCGCATTGATTGGCGAATTCACACAGGATGTCGTCGAACAGGTCAGGCTCCAAAATGCGCATGTTGTGGACAAATTCGTATCGACTAGTAACTTGCACTATGAAAATATGGCCAAACACTTAAGCTCAATGAACGAATTGGTGGCCAAATGTATAAGCGGTGGAACAGCGCTGCCGTCGACCACGCCTCTCCCTGCAGTAGACGGTCAGGAAGCTGGTCCTAGTGGTGCTCCCCTGCAAGGAACCAATACCCCTATGGTTCCCAGAGGAGGGATGAGCCCTGAAGGGCACGACCCACAATTAGGGCCAAACATTCACCAAGGGCCAAATATGGCTCAACATGAAATCGTGGTGCCTCAGGGTGTCCAAACTTCCCAGGGACAAAATCATGATTACGTCCCATTCCCGAGAGGGCCGCAACCGCCCCTATAGCCGTGCCATTCAATGGCAACGATATGCTAAGGGAGCAAATGACCGAAATCCTGCAAAACCAATTCGGTCTAGGCATACGACCAATTAGGCCTAGATATCAGAAGCCTTACCCTGATTGGGTCGATGTGGCTTATCCTTGGCCGAGGAATTACAGGATACCAGATTTTACCCTCTTTACGGGATCTGGAGAAGTTTCCACTATGGAGCACATAGGACGCTTCACCCTTCAGTGTGGGGAAGTCAATGATTTCCATAGACTAAGGTTGTTTCATGGTTCGTTATCAGGGGTGGCTTTCTCCTGGTACGTCAGCTTACCAGCCAATTCAGTAGAAAGTTGGCAGCAAATGGAGCAACTGTTCCATACGCAGTTTTATAAGGCCGAATCTGAAGTGGCCTTGGCTGATTTGGCAAATTTGAGACAATTGCCAAGGGAATGGGCCGAGACGTTTCTACAACGATTTAAGGTAGCCCGAGGCCGATGTTACGTGCCTTTGCCCGAAAAGGAGTTCGTAAGAATCGCTCAAGGATGCATGAATCTCGATCTGAAGAAGAAGTTACAGGATCGTGAGTTTTGGGACCTTCCCCAACTCACTACCAGTGTGGTGCGCTATGAGCGATTATTACGAGAAGATGAGCAGATGAAAAATTCGAGCAAAGGACGTATTATAGAAACATTGACTACGAGATGGGCGAAGTAAAAGCCGATTCGGCCGATCTATGTTTGGCCGAATTGGTGAAAGAGAAACCCTACGTCTGCAAAACGTGGGCAGAACCCCAAACCAATGAGACGAGCGATAAAAAGAGCAGAAAATTCTCCTTCGACATTACTAAAGTCGAAGCTATATTTGACCAATTATATAAAGATAAGCAAATAAGCTTGAGCGACAGACATACGTTGCCAACAACCGAGCAAATCGGCAGTAAAAAATACTGCAAATGGCATAATGCATGGTCTCACACAACTAACAATTGCCTTGTTTTTCGCAATGTTTTGCAGGATGCCATAGAATCCGGACGAATCACGTTCGAAAAGAAGATGGCAGTAGACAGTAATCCTTTCCCGAAATCGGCGGAGTTTAATATGATCAACCCAGTCCCTACAAGGATAAACCCACCGAGGGTAAAGGTAGTGCTGGACGAAAGACAACACCGCCACCGCCCAGCTCGCTGGACAGGATCAAGAAACCTGTAGAATGAAAAGACAAGAAAGACATTTTTGTGAGGTGCAAGAACAACATTGAATGGATGAAGGAGCTAGAAGACACTTACGAGAGGCCTGTGAAGAGAGAATCGTCCTGGCAGCCACGAACCTTTGCGCCAAAGTTCTATAGAGAAAATTCGAACTTCGTCCAGAATGAGAGAACATTTCGGCCAAATATCCATCGTCCCAACGTGTGGCACTCATACCGAAAGTCATACCCAGGACAGCATACGAACTCAGGGCGGCGGGCAGACGAAAAATATCCTCATATAAATGAAATGACAAGGACACAGCTGATGAGGCACCAAAGGAACTACGGCCGCATGATGCGCCGATAGAACGAGGCAAAGGCTGCCACCGGCCATAGCCCTCATGCCACAGAGAAGTCAAAAGGCCACAAGAAGGCACATGACGAGAAAAGAAGGAAAGTGATCAATGGTGACGAGTACACTAAGCTTCATGGAAGGAAACGTGACGAGACCGATGATGAGGAGCCTCCCATCGTCATCCAATTCGGCAGCATGCCACCAGTCGTGGAAAATCACTACTTGTTGCCCAGAGAGTTCCAAGGAAATGACAATGGGGAAGTTGGACAAAGTTACGATATTTATGAGGGAGATGAGGCCGAATTTGCGGCACTCTCTATAACAGACGGAAATACTGCAAGCCGAGAGGCCGAAGAGAAGAACTGACGGATATAGAAGAGGAGATTGATGTCCAGACGGAAGCCAGGAGAAGGGGAATTTCGCAAAATCGGCTTCTGAAAGAACTATATGAGGCTGGGAATCCAGTAGTCGGAACACTGGGAGAAGACCTATGGCAATACACATTCCTCATTCTGTATGGAACGCCTAAGGTGAAACGGGCTGTCACTAAGGCCGAGAAGAGAAGGTTGACCATCAATCACATCTCCCAGGAGATACCTACCACACTGCCACCTTCTCGGTGGGATATGGAAAAAGAGTCATCCCAAGTTAACAAAGGGGGAGATCAAGCCATGGAAATTGGCACGTCAGGGAAAGTGATTTTCCCAAAGCCACAAGCTCAGATGACAAAGCATCTAAGGCCATTATACGTGAAGGCGAAGGCCAATGGCATCCCCGTATCCAAAGTACTGATTGATAACGGAGCAGCCATCAATGCAATTCCAGTTAGGATGCTGGGGCGTTTGGCCAAGTCCGAGGAGGACCTCCTTCCCACAGAAGTAGTCCTCACCAGTTTTAACGGAGGAGCGATGACTGCGAAATGAGTTATACCACTGGACTTGCATGTGGGAAGCACTACGAAGATGGTGGTGTTTTTCGTCATCGATGGGCCAACCTCATACAATATACTTCTGGGACGAGACTGGATACACGGCAGCCGATGCATCCCGTCATCCCTCCATCAGTGCCTGGTTTTCTGGAACCAAAGGGATGAAGTAGAAATCGTACACGCCGACAACAAGCCCTTCACACAAACTCGGTCGAATACTATATGTATGAGGGAAACTACGGGCCAACCAGAGTTCTAAACGAAGGAGAAAGCCCAACCATCGTAGCCCAGAATGACGAGCCATGCCCCGCTGGATTGTTAAACGACCTGTTCGCACAAACAAGACCAACCATAGTGGTCTTCGGAGAACCCACATATGTCGGTATCAATGGAGCACGGCCAGAGTAAGGAGCAAGCCGCCCTTGCGGCCTCTAAGGCCAAATTAATGGCCTACGTTCTGGAACAAAAAAATGAGGACGAGGCGCTGGCCGCTGTTTCGGCTTTAAGAGGGAAGCTGCTGACGCACCAGATGGAGGATAAGGTGAAAGAACTGTGTTGGGTGGACTGTTTGATAGAGGGAGAAGACGAACTGGAGGACGAATACACACTGAACGGACGACGCAAAACAAACTTCTCAAGAGGACAAGATGCTCTAGAAGAGGTAAATATGGGGGATGAAGACAATAAGCGCATAACTTATGTCAGCAAGGAATTGAGCCCCCAGGAACGCGAAAAATTGCTATGTTTATTACTAGAGTACAGAGATTATTTTGCATGGGATTATAATGAGATGCCCGGCCTAGATATGGCATTGGTGGAACATAGGCTGCCAATTCTATCAAATCATAGGCCTCATAGGCAGCCTCCACGGAGGTTCGCGCCTAATGTTTTGCATGATATTAAAAAGGAGGTTGAGCGACTGTTAGAGGCAAAGTTTATTAGAACGACCAGTTATGTAGAATGATTGTCCAACATCGTCCCAGTCAGGAAAAAGAATGGGAAGATAAGGATTTGTATAGACTTCAGGAACTTGAACTTAGCAACGCCAAAAGACCAATACCCAATACCGACGGTCGATTCCCTAGTGGATTCCACGGCAGGGTATCAAGTGTACTCATTTATGGACGGGTATGCCGGTTATAATCAAATTTACATTGCCGAGGATGACGTGCATAAGACGGCCTTTAGATGCCCATGGTCCCTAGAATGCTACGAATGGGTAGTAATACCGTTCGGCCTAAAGAATGCTGGTGCCACGTATCAACGAGCCATGAATTCAATCTTTCACGACATGATCGGCAAATTCCTAGAAGTCTACGTTGACGATGTAGTGGCTAAATCCGTAACTACAGATGAGCATTTTAGCCATCTAGAGTCGGCTTTTGAACGAATGAGAAGGTTCAAGCTTAAATTGAACCTTGCCAAGTGCGCCTTTGGGGTATGCGCATGCAACTTCTTAGGTTTTCTAGTACACCAACGGGGAATCGAGATTGACACCAATAAATCTCGGGCGATAACTGAAGCCATGCCGCCCCGAAACAAAAAAGAGTTGCAAAGGCTTCCAGGGCAGGTTAATTTCCTAAGACGATTCATCTCCAATTGTGCAGGGAAAACCATGGCATTCTCCTCCCTATTAAAGCTAAAGGGAGAGGACGAATTCGTCTGGACCGAAGAACACCAACAAACATTCGACAGTCTGAAGAGGTATTTATCACAGCCACCAGTAATGGCGCCTCCAGTGTCAGGGAAACCAATAAAGTTGTACATAGCAGCTGAAGAGCAGTCCATAGCTGGGATGATCACACAGGACGACGACATAAATGTTGAGAGAGCCATTTATTACATCAGCAGGCAATTGCTGACTTATGAATGTAATTATTCTCCCATGGAGAAGTTATGTTTGGCCTTATATTTTACATGTACTAAGCTACGTGCCTATCTTAGGCCGAACATTGTATATTTGATCACAAAAATCAATATAGTAAAGTACATGTTTTCTCGTCCTATTTTACATCAAAGGTTGTTTCTGGTCTCTGTCACTCTCAAAATTCAATATACGGCACGAACCCCAAAAGCCTGTCAAGAATCAAGCTTTGACCGATTTTCTGGTCGACCATCCATGCTTAAGTACAACTAGGGAAAGAGAACTGGATTTGGACGAATGCAGTCTAAAACCGTGGACGATGTATTTCGACGGATCCAGCACGGCAGAGAGGGCTGGAATAGGGGTTGTCTTAGTCAGCCCATTGGGAGAACCCTTCCAGTTGTTAGCCGAATTGAGCGAATACTGCACCAATAACCAGGCAGAATATGAAGCCTTGATACTTGGGTTGGAAACACTCCTCGACATGGGAGTAACCCATGTGTCTATCAAAGGAGATTCGCAGCTGGTAATCCAACAAGTAATGGGAACTTATAAATACCAAAGCCCGTCGATCGTGGCATTATTAGATATAGCCAAAAAATTAATAGAACGGTTTGATCATGCTGACTTGGAGTACATTCCAAGGACAAAGAACGAATTGACCAACAACTTAGCCCAGGCGGCCTCCGGATATAAAAAAGCCAACATAAGTGGGGCGTGCAGAAGTGAAAAAATCAAACCAGCCCTCGTGAGAAGAGTCCAAGGAAAAGACGTTATGGCTCTTGAAATAGCGGATGATTGGAGAGACGAAATCAGGACGTTCTTAACACAGCCTGGACTAGGAAAAGACCGAAGGTTTAAGCTTAAAGCCTTGAACTATGTAATGACAGGGGATGTGCTCTATAAAAAATGACAAGATGGATTGTTATTGAAGTGTGTAGGGCCATCAGAGTCTAAAACTATCATGGCTGAAATACACGAAGGCGTCTGTAGGGCTCACCAAGCTGGAATCAAGATGAGATGGTTGATCATACGAAGCGGCTATTATTGGCCGAAGATGGGGGAATCGTGTATTTCATACGCCAAAGGGTGCGTAGCTTGCCAAAAGCATGGTCCTATCCAAAGGGCTCCCGCAACCGAGATGGTCCCAGTCATTAAACCTTGGCCGTTTATGGGATGGGCGATAGACTTGATAGGGAAGATTTATCCTGCTTCAAGTAAAAAGCACACCTTTATCGTTGTTGCCACTGACTTCTTTACCAAGTGGTAGAAGCTATCCCAGTTGTGGAGATCTCACAAGAGCAGATAATCAAGTTCATAAAGGAACATATAATTCACCGATTTGGTATACCACAACAATCATGGTAACCATGGTACCTCATTAAACGGTGAAATGTAAAGGGTTTCCTAGCCGAATATGGAATCCGGCTGGTGAATGCCACCCCATATTACCCTCAGTCAAATGGTCAAGCCGAATCGTCCAACAAAATCCTCAAAGGATTGATTCGAAAGATGGTGACGGACAATGCTAGACGATGGGACGAATACCTGAGTCAAGCTTTATGGGCTTACAGGACATCACCGCGTACAAGCACATCAGTGACACCTTTTCAGTTGGTATATGGACAAGAAGCTGTGCTCCCTATGGAAATGAACATTGAGTCCACTAGGGTAATGTTGCAGGAGAAACTAACGAAAGAGGACTACGACGAGGCGATGATCCAGAATTTGCTGGAATTGGACGATATTAGGTGCGATATGCTCAACCGCCTGGAAGCACAGAAGAAAAAGATAGCCAGAGAGTATAATCGCAAGGTAATGGCCAAGTCTTTCGAGAAGGGCGAAATAGTATGGAAGACAATATTGCCAGTTGGCTCTAAGGAACCAGCACATGGCAAGTGTTCCCAACTGGGAAGGCCCATTTATTTAGAAAAGTGTGTTACCACATGGAGCCTATCATTTGCAAGATTTAAAAGGACGAGTGCATATAAGAGTGATAAATGGGAAGTATTTAAAGAAATATGTGCCCTCGTTATGGGAGCACGAAAACATTCAAGAAAAGCAATAAGAAGTTTCCATTAAGAAAGGACGAGAACGTCCTAGAAGTACAGAGAAGACGATGTAACGTCTTAATTTACATCATTATTGGCCCGAAAATTGCCTAAAACCCACAGGCTGGTCCTTAATGGCTGAAAGCGTCTCCCTCGTCAGGCCCCAGTCTTCCTGAACAGCCGCGCTTGCCGCATCCAAATCGGCCAACTCCTTCTCGAAGTCAATACGGGCCAGCCCCTTAAATTCGGCCATCGACCGTTCCACCTCCTCCATTTGAGCGATGACGGCTCTCTCTTTCGCCTCTTTCCTCATCCGACTTTCGTCCAAACGGCGTTGAAGCTCTTTCAACTGCTGCTCCAAGTCCATGAAGATTGATTCTTCAGTCACCATCTCTTCCGTGGTCTCCTTCAAGGCCTGTTGTAGTTTTCTAAAAGATTCACGGAGCTCTTCCCTTTTCACCAAAGAGGAGCGAAGCCCAATCCTCTGGCTATGAATTACACGATGCCGGGAGAGAAGGTTCGTTATTTCCTCTTGCATCTCTTGGAGAAAAAGACGGTCATCAATAGATACGGCCGATGAAGGAAGAGCCAGTAATCGGCTTAACTCGGAGGAACACCGGTCCAATTGAAGCATGTTCTGGGGCTGAACAGCTTGGTGAACATCCATCGCAGTGAAAGAAACATATTGACGAATGACCTCCCGAAGACTCTCCAAGTCTGAGCTCGCGCCAGTAAGGGGCGTCGATGGGCGATAAGAAGCATAGGTCATTTCCCCAAGACGATCCAAAAGATGCTGGACCGATTGCAACAATTGATCAGGCTCCTACACATAAGGGAAGAGTTAGCAAAACAAGTTAAGACCATAATCCAAGAGGGAAAGAGAAAGAAACTCACCATCCCAGGATCAGAGCTAGAAGGCTGATCCGCCAGTGCCCCTGATGTCCCAGCTGCTGACTGCATCAGTCCTTGCTCGGGGGACAATGAACGATGAGGGACATCGATTGATTGTCGTACGGCTTGAGGAGAGGTCGGCCGAAGAGAAGAAGCTGATGGCAAATCAAGAGACTCGGCCCGCAGAGGGAGCGATTGTCCAGCGACAATTGGCACTTGAGGCGAAGGAACAGGAACAATGGATGAAACAATCACAAAGGCCGAGGATGATGGCTGCTCGGGCTCAAGACTTTCCCTTTGAGGAGAGGGAGGCAGAGGAGCCAAAGACGATGGCTGTGCTGAAGGCGACACATCAGTTGGCCGAACATCTGCAAAATAATCGGAGTTAGAAGAGTCAGAGATATAAATAACTTCGTCTTCTTCATAAATACGACGAAGGACATCGTCTTCGTACAGAGACCGAGCCTCCTCTAATGATTCCAACTCGGCCAAACTATAAAGGCCATCCACGTCCATATAACTCTCTCTAAGCCCTGCAGTGGACATCCCGCATACTAGAGGATAAAGCTGCCTAAGGTGACCCCACAAAGCTCCCATCGGCCACGCGGGCTCCAGCCCTTCGGCCTCTTCACCGGGTCATGCACAGACGGTACAGAGCCGTCCGAGGAGAAGTACTCGAAGAGAGGATGGTCATGAGGAATTTCCTCGATTCTTGGGTGAGAATGATCAGACTCGGCATAAAAGTTCCTACCTTGGGGGTCAATTCCATTTGTGCCTCCCTCTTCTATGAGCTGTTCCATGCCTGGCCCTTCGCCCATACCTTCCTCATCAGAAGGGAATTGGACCATCGGTTCTTTCGCAGGTCCTTCGCTCGCACTACCGCCCATAGGAGTTTCAGTTTCTGAGACCGGCGCCGTTTCACGCACCACAGAGGGCGAGGCTGAATCAACTTTTAAGGCCTACATCAAACCGTACAATATTAGTATCAGTATATCTCAAAGCATTATAGAGAAGGAAAATTCCGGGCTCGTACCTTAGAACGACGGGCCAACGGTAGGTCCGAATCAGAGCTTTGGTTGGGAGAGGGCTGCTTCCTTTTTATGGACTTAGTCATTTTTGGCTTAGAAGCCTCAGCAGCCTTCTTCGACCCTGATAACTCAGAAGGTTAGGGGGACAAAGAGATAGAAGAATACACATTGGGTGCAGGCAAGGAGAAAAATCGTTCACGGGCCGATGGCCAGAAACGATCAAAATAAGGGTGAACGGATGTACAAGGAGTAAAAGAAACTACAGCAAAAGCGGCTAATAAGGATCGAGTCTCCTCCAAAGAATCCTCGACCTCTGAGACCGAAAAGACCTTAAAGCGGTCTGATGATGCAGAATACGAATGGAAAAATACAAGAGGCCATCCTTGGATGAGGCCGAACTGACGAGCTACGAAATTGGGCGAATATACTTCTACCCCGGCCTTACCATTGGCCCCATTTAAGATGTCATTAGCCAATTCACGGCCGCACAAAATTTTGCGCAATATGCGAAAGGCCGTCTCTTCCTTTTCTGACAGGGGAGGATCAAGGGCGAAGGACGGACTGTCGGACGCTAAAAAAGGAAAAAAAGGAAGGGACACGGGAAATAGTATAAAAATAGTCAAAAGTGGCTCGAGGGGAAACAGAAGATTACTGAAGCTGGGCATAGTGAAGACCGGCACACGAGTAAGAGCGAGTCGATTCAATTGTGCCGAAGATAGGAAAATACGCTTTCAGCCAAAGCTGAACAATCCAAAGGGCCAGAAGCAATGGCTGAAGACCCGGAGCGAAGCTGTTTTTGGAGGATGGCCAATCCCTTGTATGTGGCAGCAAGGAAAAAGGAGGCCAAATCTAGGCGACGGTCATTCGCAAGGTCAGAAGAGATGGAGAGATAACCCGCCGCGGGTTTCAGGCTGGGTGTGCAAATGATATACTTACACAACCAGTAGTGAAGAAAAGCCGTTCGTTCCAACAGAGAAACCGACCCAGCCGTCTTCGAATAGGCACGAAGAAAAGAGGAGTACGACGACAAAGAAGAGGGGTCCATTTTAGGAGGAGGGAATCGAAAAGATGTAGAGGCCGATATGGTCGCTCCAAGGGGGGATAATCCAGTTAGGGCACCAACATCGCGAAAGGTGATGGTGAATGGCCCGACGGGAAAGATAAACACATTATAATCAGATGACCAGAAAAGTAAAGAGATAGGGAATAGGCTGCGATCAAAAGCCGGCAGGTTCAAGGAAAGCTCGATAAGGGGAAGGAGGCGGTGCGTATCCAAGAAGGACCGGGTATCCTCATGCGATAGCATACATTTATACCAGGCTTCAAAAGCGATGTCAGGTCTAGGCCAAGTCTGAATTGGGTGGGCATAAGAGAGGGCAGAAAGACTTAGCGGCTCAGAAAATGGAAGGCCGGAGGAAACAGGAAATTGCTGAGCCAACGGGTTTGTCACAATGGTTTCAGCGTTTGTAAACATAGGATCGAGGGCGCATTGGGCGAATTCTTCATCCAAAGTATGAACACCAAAGACGCCCACAGAATCAGAGTCCAGCGCCGTCTGATAATCGGTAGAGGTCGAAACATCAATTTTCAAGATTGAAGAGGAAGAAGCCATGAGGGATAAAGAGTTCAATATCACAGAGAAAGGCAAAACGGTAGAAGAAGTAAAGTTTGAAAACGAAGGGAGAGCGAAGCCTTATAGCCAAACAAATGACAGGTGTCATGATAAGAATTGCCAAAGAAGTAAAACGACGGGAAAATAGAAAGGGATGAAATTTACCCTAGACAGGTGTCCGAAAATGATTCGCCGTGAGTAACGTGCTAAGGAATGGGACATCGAAGCGACGCCAAAACAACTCCTGAATAGGCCTCATGATGAAGCGTGGAAGAAAGGGTCACGCATTTATTGCAGATAAGATAGGTCTCAATGAGACTCCAAAGGGCGGTGCAATAAATTAGGACGAAAGGCTCGTTCCCTCGCTCTACCTTCACAAATTCGGTCTCAATCCATTCGGCCAAACTCAAGGCCTTACCTTCGGCCTACAGAATCGGCCAATGACAGCTGTCGGCGCTACACTCTACAGAAATTATTGCCCAAGCCTCAGCCATTATTGATGCTGGTAATGGCGACAAAACTGATGTGACAGGATCATCAGGCCACAAGCTCGCTTTGGGCAGAAACAGACCTTAGGCAGAGGACCTCCAACCGATCGTGCAACACGTGGAAAGACCCTTCACGTGCCAACAGTACCCGTTTTAGAAACATGTGCAACAGGAAGAGGAAGGGGCAAATTGGAAAGCTGCTCACCATTTATTTAAAGACCGACCTACCTCACACCACCACGAACAAGCTCACCATAGCCAAGCAGAATCTCAAAAAAATGAAGAAAAGAATATCGTGGAAAGTAATGAAATTTAGGCCACCAAAAGTGAAGGTTCCTATGGAATAAGGTGTGAAATGGAATGTAAAAAGGTTCGCTAGCGGCCATCCACACGGAGTAAGGTGTAAAATGGAATATAAGGATGTGGATGGACTATGTCCGCTAGCGACAATTGTCCGAGAACCTTTTTGCGGAAGGTACTGCATCCCCCAGGTGGTGAGTAGGTCACGCTCATTAGCAATGGCTTGCTTAAGCTTATCCACTCGGGGCATGCTGCTTACGTGGGAGTATGGGTTCTCTGGACTAATGAACCAGCCATACGATGGGCTGGTCTTTCGAAGGGCGAGAGGGAATTGATGTCAGATGAACCCTCAATTGGAGCTGTGACCTTCCCTGAAATGGGGGAAGCAATGACCGGCAAAGATCGCCTCGATCCCCTCCAGGGTGATGGTTTTCCCCAGAAAGGAAGAACCAGATAGTTGGTCAGGCGGGAATGAAAAGCATCTACAACAATAGTCGTGATTATCCAACTGAATTTACTACAGACCAGGAGTGAAGGAAGAACGAACCACAACAAAAGATGAAATTCACCTCGATCGTCCCTATCAGTTCAATCGAGGTAAATTTGGGGGACAATTATTGGCCGATAAAATCCCCGCAGGGCGAATTCGTCCTAGAACGAGAAGAGGTGTGAAGAAAAGAAGGGCGATGGAGCGAAGAACGATAAAAGGACTTGGGACGATCGAGCCAATGGTCAGAGCGAAACGTGCGATGCAGTTACCACCGAAGCAGTTAGGCGGTTGTTCCTCCACGATCAGGCAGTTAGGACACACAACCTAGCAGTTACAAGCATGATTCATAACTGCAAAGGAGTGGTAGAACTGCCCAAGTCAGTTACCAAGCGGCACTATAAAAGCTCGTCTATCCCAAGAGAAGAAAAGGAACGAAAAATGAAGACTCAATCGAGCATATTTTACCTTTTTATTTCTTAGCTTGTAACCTAGGACTGTAACTTGTGTGCTTGTGCCCTTTGGAGGCTTATTCACTTGATTCAATACACCCCTTGCTGGGACTTTGTCTCATGAGGTTTGAACCTTACACGCTCTTTTTTCTCTGCACGCGTAAAACCTGCGCAAATAATATATATAGAAAATTTTATTAAGTGCATAATTCTTTAAATAATTGTAAAAGTGTGGCAGCATGCATCCAAATGATACATTAATATTTTTAAGTGAATTATAAAATTGAGTATTGTATCTCATCATTTACATTACATACAATATTGTAGTTTTTTTTTAGGTAGATAAATTTTCGAACTATTTTATCATTATATAAATTTAAACACCTAATAGATATTTAATTGCAATATTAGTATATATAATTGAAAAAAAAAACATTCCCTTGAAAAAGATTTTATTAGAAACCGAAATATGAGAGTGTGAAGAAAAATATATTAGTTTTCTTAATTTCAATATGAATTACAAATGACATTTATATAGCCATTACAAAAGAATCAATATTAATTATATATCAACTAACAATTAACATTAATATCATATCTACCAATATAATTACATATCAACTAACAACTAACATTAATATCATATCTACCAATATCCCCCCTCAAACTCAAGATGTTAGTGAGGAAACCAGATTGAGTTTGGAAACGAGGGTTGTGTAATGTCCATGGAGAAATGACTTGGTGAATATATCAGCTATTTGATCATCGGAGTGTAGATTCACCAACCGAAGAGTACCGCGAGCAATATATTGACGAATGAAATGACAATCAATCTCAATGTGTTTGATAAGTTCATGGAATACATCATTATGCGTTATTTGAATAGCGCTTTGATTGACACAGTAAAGTGTAATAAGGGGTGGTTGAGGAACTCTCATATCTCCGAAGAGCCAACGTAGCCATAGAAGTTCGGTAGTAGTCGTATGAAGAGCTTGATATTTAGCCTCAGTACTAGAATGAGCAATCAATGATTGTTTCTTACAATGCCAATAAATAAACGAGTCACCTAGAAAAACACAATAACCAGTAGTGGATCGACGATAAATAAGGTCACATACCCAATCTGCATCAGAGTAAGCTTGAAGAACAAGTGAAGAATTAGCAGAGAAATGAAGACCACAAAAGAGAGTGCCTTTAACATAGCGAATGATGCGAAACACAATAACATAATGAAGAGATCGATGAGTAGCCATGAACTAACTTACAATATGAACAATATAGACAATGTCTGGTCGAGTGACAGTAAGATAAATGAGACTACCAACTAATTATATGTAGAGAGTAGGATCATCAAGATGAGTGTCATCCATATGTGTAAGTTTAGTATTAAACTCGACAGAGGTTGGAACTGTCTTGCTATTTGTAAGGCTGGATCGAGAAATAAGATCAGAAGTATACTTAGCTTGAGAGAGATGATATGTCACGACCCATTCCCTAGAGCGGACCCAACCCTAGAAAGAGGTCCGTGAACCACTTCAGCCCGAGCACCTACATGTCATGCAACTGAACCAAATTTGCAAAGAAAAATAATATTCCAAAAAATGCAATTCAATAGACCTCAAATAATATTTAAATCAAAAGTATGTGAAAACATAAACTTGTCCTAAATCTCCTATCTCAAAAGCCAAAAGAAATATCTGGACCAACCCGACTGACGGCTGTGGTAAACGAGTCAAATCCTAGTACTGATACTGCTACTGTTGCACTGGTGAACTACCTGAGATGTTGGGGAATAGGGGTGAGCTTAAAGAGCTTAGTAAGTACAAAACACGATGATTCCCTTAACATAAATATTTGTTGATTGATGTTTGATATATGAGTTCAAGTAATATAGTACAAATATTTTTACACACATATATTTGGAAATTATGTTGAGTAATTGATAGCATGAGAACATAAATTGTGAATATAAATTTTGGGTTTAATTGTATGTTTGTATTATGACCCGAAATGTTTGAGTACTCTGTGACTTTGAGTTGAGATGGATGGATGAAATGTGATGAGGTATGTATTATTGGATGTTGTGTATTATTATTTTTACGCTGCTATTATTTGAGGTCTATTAAATTGCATTTTGTGGAATATTATTTTTCTTTGCAAATTTGGTTCAGTTGCATGACATGTAGGTGCTCGGGCTGAAGTGGTTCACAGACCCCTTTCTAGGGTTGGGCCCACTATAGGGAGGGGGTCGTGACATGATAGCCATCATCAGATGAAGTAACTTCAAGGCCCAAGAAGTAACTCAGAGAACCAAGATCATTCATTTCAAATTGTTGACTAAAAGACTATTTAAGATCCATAATTCCTTAATCATCATCCCCAGTAATAATCATGTCATCAACATAAAGACGTAGCATCCCGATGCCTGTACTAGAATTGCGAAGGAATCGGGTAGAGTCATGCGGACTAGAGGTGACATGATCCAAGCCACGCATGGGACATAAAAGGACATGGCCTCAACATAATGGAGCTATTGAAAGTCATACCAGATTAACGCACTAACAATTCGAAAGTCAAGTACCTTTTTGACGAATCAAGCCGAATTAAGTTCAACACTAAAAATTCGGCCGAGGCAGGACTTATTGGGCTTCAAAACACATCATTGAGTCTATATATATGAAAGCCACGAATTTTGGGGATTTTTATGTCAATGAGACAATTTGGTCATGGCTTTGAAAAACTTGCCACCTTTGTTGGATTTTTGTGATTTTGTTGCTTTTCCTTTAGTGAATTTTTTTGGAAAAGTTTTTGATTACGTTTTTATTACTTTAGACTTTTATGGTAAGTTGTCTAGGTTGTTAAATGACTATTAAGGGCATATCATTTAAGTAGTTATTAGTTACAAATATATTTATTATTGCTAGAAATAGATTAACTATATGCACAGGAAACTGAGAGAACAACTTATATGTGTTAAGACCGTTAACACATAGTTCACTGCTTAACACTGAGATGTTTAAGGTTGAAAATCCTAAAACAAAACGGCAAAAGATTTCTCACGATGACACTATCTATGGCATCTTAGATTTTGTCATATTAGCTTTGACTAGATATATAGGTTGATAACAAACGGAGCTTTAAACTAGTTAAAGCATGAAACTTTATCAGTCTGTGAATCTTGTCTAGAATGAAAAATGACCAAGTGACCTTTTACTGGAAAATGTATAAGACCTAGTCAACCACTTCAGCTAATACATTCAGACATTTATGGACCAATGAATGCAAGAGTCTGGGGTGGTTATGAATACTTCGTCACTTTTATTGACGATTATTCGAGATATGGGTACGTTTACCTAATATAGCATAAGTCAGATACCTTTGAAAATTTCAAAGAGTATCGTGCTGAGGTTAAGAACCAATTAGTTTAGACGATCAAAACTCTACGAACAGATCGTGGAAGAGAATACCTCAATAGCGATTTCGAGGAATTCTTGGTAGATCATATGATAATATCCCAGCTTACAGCACCTAGAAGACCACAACAGAATGGTATTGCAGAGAGGAGAAATCGAACCCCACTAGGCATGATCAGATCTATGATTAGTTACAGTTCACTGCCTAGTTCATTTTGGGTATATGCATTGCAAACATCGATGTATATCCTTAATGTAGTTCCATCTAAGTCTGTCTCTAAAACTCCTTTAGAGTTATATAGTGGCTGTAAAGCTAGTTTATGATATTTTCGCATATGGGGGTGTCAAACACATATGCTGAAGAATATGAGTACAAAGTTGGAGCTACGTTATCAGATGTGCCTATTTGTAGGACATCCTAAGGACACTAGGGGTGGGTTCTTTTATAGTCCGGAAGATAATAAAGTGTTTGTGTCGACAAACGTTATATTTCTTGGGGAATACTATATGAAGGAGTTTAAACCTCGAAATAAAGTGTTACTCGAGGAGTTACTTGCTGGTTCGACCAACACACCATCGCCAACAATAGTTGACAGAAATATAACACCTTCGACATTTGAGCGTCAGATGTAAGTATATCAGAATGATCTGCCACTTAGACGTAATTGGAGGGTTGTACGACATCCTGATTGTTATCTAAGAGTTGGAGAGGCACAGTTGTCGCATCTAGTGATGGTGTAGATGATCTATTGACCTATCATAGTGCAATGGACGATTCTGATAAAAAGGAATGGCTCAAAGCCATAAACCTCGAGATATAGTCAATGTACTCCAACTCAGTCCGGGAACTTGTAAACAAACCTGATGGGGGTAAAACTCATAGGTTGTAAGTCGATCTACAAGATAAAGTGGGGAGCATATGGGAAGGTACATGATCTTCAAGGCTAGGCTAGTGGCCAAAGGTTATACCCAGAAAGAAGGAATCAACTATGAGGAGACTTTCTCGCCAGTAGCCATGCTCAAATCCATTCGCACTCTTCTCTCCATTTTCTTATATTATGACTATGAGATTTGGCATATGGACGTCAAAAATACATTCTTGAATGACAATCTTGATGAGTGTATCTATATGATACAACCAGAGAGGTTCGTAGCCCAAGGTCAAGAGCAAATGGTTTGCAAGCTGTAAAGGTCCATTTATAAACTTAAGCAAGCATCTCGATCTTGGAACATAAGATTTAATACCACGATCAACTCTTATAATTTTGAGCAGAACGTCGATGAGTCTTGTGTATAAGAGCGGGATTAACGGAATAATATTTTTTCTCATTTTGTACGTTAATGATATTTTACACATTGGGAGATGCCAGTTATATACTTGGGATCCAGATTCTTTAGGATCGCAAGAGATGACTATTAGTTATGTCTCATGCATCCTATATCGACAAGATCCTTGTGCGATTTGGGATGCAGAATTTTCAAGAAAGGAAATTTGCCCTTTCGACATGGAATTCATTTGTCAAAGGAACAGTCTCCCAAGACACCTCAATGAGTTGAGGAAATGAAACATATCCCATATTCCTCAACAGTTGGTAGTCTCATCTATGCTATGTTATGCACGAGACCAGACATCTGTTTTGTAGTAGGAGTAGTCATTAGTTTTCAGTCTAACCTAGGATTTGATCATTGAGTGGCTGTGAAACACATTCTCAAGTATCTTAAGACAACGATAAATTATATGCTTGTATATTATGACGACAATATGGTCCTTATGGAATATACAGACTCTTATTTTCTGACAGATGTTGATTATAGGAAATCAATATCTGGATCAGTGTTCACCTTTGGTGGGGGGCCATTGTGTGGAGAAGCATAAATCAATCTTGTATTGCTGACTTCACCATGGAGTATGAGTATGTAGCAGCTTGCGAAGCAATCTGGCTTCGGAAATTCTTAGGAGATCTGGAAGTTGTTCCAGATATGGATTAACCACTCACACTTTATTGCGATAATAGTGGTGCAGTGGCGAATTTCAAAAAACCAAGAAGTCACGAAAAGGGAAAACATATAGAGAGAAAATATCATCTCATCAAGGAGATAATGCAGTGAGGAGACGTTTATGTCATGAAGATTGCATCCGCATAGAACCTTGCTGATCCGTTTACAAAGATCTTGCCGGCTAAAGTGTTTGAAGGTCTCTTAGAGGGTATATGATTACGTGACATGTCCCATTTGCTCTAATACAAGTGGGATATTGTTGGGATATATGCCATAGAGTTTCATGTAATGTAAACATAATTAATTATAATGAAATAATGGATGCATTGTTCGTTTATCAAATTGTTTTGATTTAAATCGCATATTATAAATTATCATGTTTACCCTTAATTACTTATGTGCCTTCAGACTTAGTGTATGAGAGTCATACACAAGAGGATTTAAGTCTGTAGTTAGTAATCTAAAATAGTACATAGAGAGCAAACAAAATAGGTACTTTGTTTGTGGTTTATCTATAGCTGCGATCCATTCTATAAATGTATGGCGACCTTGATCCGAAATCGTCCATGTGGTGACATGAGAATAAAGGCACCTTATATGATGTGATCATATAGGACTGGACCCAAATAGAAATGAATTTATTATAATATCCATTAAATAAAGAAATTCATTTCAATCTTCTATATGGTCATATATGGATTGATCTGAATCCTGAGTGTACTACGAACTCATGCAAGGTAGGTTATGTCCTTTGATTTACAAAGGTGAGGTTGGTGTATCAATCCCGACCAATAGTTATGTACTTTGGGGACATGGTTTGGTGTGTACCTGGTGACGTTTTACATAGATATGGAGTACACTCCTTCTTGCGCGAAGCATATGAGTATCTTCCTTAAGAGTTGATTTAGCACTTGAACGATTAAAGTGCTCAAGTCTTTCTATTACGAATAGAAAGATTAATATTCATAATGGTTATGAATAAATCGCTCATTAGAGAATCAATGGTACTTAGGGTAAAAAAAATTAGAGGGGTATAGCGGATATTATGACCCGGCTCTAATTATGAGATACTCGTAAAGGGCCAATTCGTATGTAATGACTATATCGATGGACGCCGATGTAGTTCGACTTATATTATTTATCTACGACAACAAGAATGCAACTTTGGGTTTTTAGTGGAACAACCTAAAGTTAATAATTCAGAATAAATAATTAAAAGGTTTAATTAATATTTTGGGATTATTGGAGCTCGGAACTGTATGTCCATTTTATCTCCATGCTAGCTCGACAAACTGTAGCAAATTAAATAATGTATTTTGTCATACATGAGACTTTATATTAAATTTAATATAAGATTGTCATTAAATAAATGATTATGAGATAATTATTTAATTTATTAAAAAATTATAATTATTAAATTATATTTTATAATTTAATATATTATTATGGAAATGAATAAATTTTAAATTTGATTTTAAAACTTTTCATTACCAAAATTAGTAGTTACATATTTTTTAAATAGTAACATATTAATGTCTTCATTCTGACATTAAATAAAATAATTTTTGATACAAAAATAACCATGTGGCCGAAACTTAGAGGAAGAATGTAAAGATTTGGTTTGTTTTTTACAACAAATAAAACCCTAGATATAAATAGGAAAATAGTTTTCTTTTTTACCCTAATCTCGCTTTATGAAACCCTAGCCACCCTTGTTTTATTTTCCCTAAAAAAAAAGAGTTGAAAGAAAAAGAAAGAACAAGAAAAAGAAAAAATTATTTTGTGTGACAACTTTTCTCTAAAGAGTTTAGAGATCAAGATTGTGAGTGAAACTCACACTTGTTTTTTGTTAGTAGCGAGTCATAGCACGTAAGACTCATTGAAAATCAAACCGAAACTTCGTCTCTCTTTCTTTCTATACACACAGTAGTGAGCAGAAAAATCTGCCACTGCCGCCACTTGCTATTTCTTTAGATGCTCGGTTTGTGTTGTGTTTTTGCCCAAAAAATTTAGGAACACATAAGAGTGTTTTTGTGGTCGTTGTGGGGCTATTTTGGTGAAAAGAATTGGACCTGTATTGCTACCCTCATTCACACAAAACAGAGGTCGTTTTGTGTGTGATGTGCGCGTGTAATGGGTGCAAAACAATCCAGTTTTGTGCTGTTGTTCGGAAGCTGGAAAAATAGTCAAAAACAGAAGCAAAACAAGTACTAAAGGGCTGCACAGTTTCGACTAAGAAGGGGAATGGTAGAAAAATTTTCAAATATTGATCTCGGTGCCTAACACGCTTCCGCAGCGCGGGAAATCGTTTCCTACACCAAGCAGATTTTCTCTACCTCTTGATAGTGTGTCTTGTAATGTAACATTTTGCTGAGGTGATTTTCGCTGGATCAACTTCTATTCCTTGGGCGCCTACTGTAGGTCCCAACAAATTTCCGAATGTGACCCCGAATACACTTCTTGGGGTTGAGCTTGAGATTGTATCTATCCACTCTTTGAAGGAATTTCTCCAATGCAGCAAAGTGTCCCTCTATGGTTTATGACCTCTATGGTTTATGACTTAACCATCATGTCGTCAACGCATTCCTTGACCTCCTTATGCATTGAGTCATGAAACAAGACGATGGGTAGATGGCCCCTGTATTTTTTAGTCCAAATGACATTACTTAATAGAAATAAATTCTCCATTCTATAATAAAGGTCTTTTTGTGCTTTTCTTCCACTGCCATTAATATCTGATTGTACCAAAAAAAAACCCATATGCAAAGGAATACATGGCCGACAAGGCTGCGATATCTACCAAAACATCTATGTGTGGTTAGGGATGGCAATGGGTAGGGTTTGGTGCGTGTTTGCCATTACCAAACCCGCACCATTGTGGGTTTTAATTTTTATTACCAAACCCACACCAGCATATAAAAATAAATTACCAAACCCGCATTGGTATCCAACGGATTTTTTTACGGGTTTTTAAAATATTGAATTCCCTTACTCTCTTAATAATATAATCTTTTTAATTAAACATTGATACTTTTTCATAACATACAAAAAAATATATTTGACAGTTTGTAAATTATGACACATAAATAAAAGTTTAAAATATTTATAACATAATATCAAATTCATATTATCACAATTACATCCATGAATCACTAGCTGAATATCCTTCATTATTTAAAATTCATATCATCAAAATTATTGAACCATGATCAAAAGCAATTCAAAAATATTAAGAGAGAGCAATTCAAAAATTATAAATTAGTTAGTCATTTTATATAAGAGATTTTTTGCCCTAAAAAAAAAAAGAAATAAACTTGTGGGTAGCGGATACCCGCAATGAGCATCCGTTGGTTTTGCTTAATTACCAAATCCGGACCAAACCCGCAGCAGATTTTATTTTAAATTACCAAACCCGCACCAAACCCGTTTAAATATTTACCAAATTCTATCCATTGCGGGTGAGTTTTTGCGGGTTTGCAGGTTTGTGGGCAAAATTGTCATTCCTATGTTTGGTAAATGGAAATTATCTTTTGGGTAAACCTTATTGAGGTCTCTATAGTCTACACAAATATGCCCCACGTAGTCGCTGCAGTTATGCTGGTGACAAATACTCGGAAGTTCACCAGAACAAAAAGAAATATCGAATCACTTCATCTTCAGTGTACATAAAGCTAAAAAATTAATGAAAACGAGTACTGACAGTTACAAAGCACATGCATGACTTGGATTTTCACAAGGACATTAGTTGGCAGATGCACAAGCAGCATGCAAGTGTTTTAAACATCTTTCTAATCA
>SKCR01027574.1:0-94560 GCA_019454045.1 Zanthoxylum bungeanum | reverse complement strand
TTCGTGACATCAGCCACGTTACCAAATCATTATTGCGTAGACTCTCTTTCCCAACCAACCTATAAGTAGTAGTTGTGCCGCTTGACACAACCATTCCCTGCCATCAGAAACTCATTAATGCGTCCCTTTTTGGCAACTGCTACGCACTCTGCCCAAGCGTCAGCATGTATGCCAACCACTCACATGGTTGCGTATGTCAATCAATAAGCCTGGAGCTCTCTTCCATCCCATCAGCCGCTGACCTACTCCTATCTCATCAGTCATTGGGAGGCTCAAACTTCCGTCTACGAGCATAATGCTGCAACCCTGACCCATATCCTCGGGTCGGTATCCCGAAACAAGTGACGTCCTTCCTTACAGTTACTAGAAGGTCGGGTCGACAAAAGAATCTTTACTCCCCTCATATTCTCTTCAAAAAGATCAAGCCAACACTGAGCCCCTTTATATGTAGAAATATTGAGAAATAGCTTCCCTTGATGACAGTCTAAACTGTTATGATTTTCATCTAACTTATATCTCCTAATGATCACCCTCTCTGGGCGTATATGAATGTGCCTCTGCTGATTCATCCCGAGCTCTCTTCATCGTGTTTCAAAGCCAAAACTGGAATCCTCGGGTCGGTGTTCAAATGTGGCTGATTCTGATCTATTGGTCGGGTCAGACACCTCTGGGTCTTGGGCTTGGTCCCTCTTCTTAGCAAAGACCTTGGGCCCCCATCTTGGCAAATGAAATCCCCTTAATACCCTCCTTCGTATTTCAGATCTTCTCGGGTTCGAAAATCACCATCAACAAAACATATATTAATCTCAAGTTTAATAGTAAAAATTTCAAGATCAATGACTCTCGTGTCAAAGTTAACCGTCTGAATATGGGTACCAATGATACATTAGCAAAACTCTTCAAATAACAATCAAGAGTTTAGCCATTCATTACATTGATTTGTATGTATAGGACCTTGCCTTATGAGTGATCAACACATGCAATGTAGTGACTGAGATGGGGAAGATGCCAAAGTACCACATGCTCATAACATTATATTGTCAATTGAATTTATGGCCAATCGTTTGTCATACAACTTCTTGAATTCATATTGATGTTAATAATCTCCACAGTCCATACAGGAATGTGTCATTGTTATTCTATAAAAACGAAAGAATAAAAAATTTTGTCCACATACAAGAACAAGATACAAATGAATTGATATTGGCTTTTTTGCTTTGTGTGGGGTAACAAAAGCTGCAGAGCCACTTAGATATCCGTGGCTCACAGCTCTCACAACAAATTTAATCACTCCTATCATAATTTACTTTATGAGAATACTCAAACTCAAGAATTTTTTAATTTTTTTTTAAATATATATTTAGCCATATCCCTTTTATTCCAATGATTCTTCATGACTTGCAATACCAAACTTTCTTTTTGACCTATCGTAAAAAGTAGCAAAAAATAAATTATAAAAAAGGAAAATAAATAAACAAAAAAAGATGATACAAGTGCTTGAATCCCATATTATGATGTGATAAAATCCAATCCTTAACAATGCCAAAACAAGTGGAAGCTTATCAGAAAATGGTAGTGGAGGTCACTGTTAAGGAGACATACACTTGTATAATTTTGCCTATAAAATTAGAAGAGGGCTGCTTGAATCTCAAGTCCAGATAGCTCAGTTCATTTAACTTGGTTTCTTCTTATTTCTGCTTCAAAGTTCTTCTCCTACTCAGCTTTGGAGACATGGTTTGTAAATTTTTTTTAACTTATTATTATACATTCATTTACTTGCATAGCCATTTTCTTGATCATTTGACCCACACACAAAAAAAAAAATAATAATAAATAAATAAATAATAAGAATGTTACCTTGCAAAATCTTATGTTGATGTTAATTATTAACAGGGTGAGATGGTGAGTTACACTGTTGCTGATGCAGTAGATTATAAGGGGCTTCCTGCTGATAAGTCCAAAACTGGTGGTTGGGTTCCTGCTGCTCTTAGCTTAGGTATGGCATCTGTTGCAACTCTTGACTTTGATCTGGGAAAAAAACACACTTTTTGCCCATATGAAGTTTTCTGGTGAATGAGCTAGATCATGAAGTGGACCAGCTTCAGAATCTTTCTTTCATTTCTATTGATTGCATAGAAGTTTGGATCCATGAGTTTGCACATAAGATAGGATAGGACTTTATATTACATAGGGCTATAGCATACAAACCGACATGATGTCATAACATCTGGTACTATCTCATCCGTTTGGATATTACAGTGCCTGTATTATCTTGTTCGTCCGGATGTTATTACCATCAAAACATCTGCACCTTATCAGCTCTGCTATATTATATTTCCATTAGGATAAATAAACTACTAACTTAAAGTATTGTTGCTATTAACATTATGTCATCGTTTTGTTGATCTCATGGTTTTTGGCCAATGTTATCTTAAGCTACATGGTGCTTAACAATCTCTTGTGTTGCAATATTTATGTTCTCCTGCATTTTGACAGATTCATATTCATTTTTTTCTTATTTTTTCGATTTTTTTGGGCCTATGGGATATGAAAATGAAAAAACATTTTATGGACTGGTGTGACAAACATTAGTGATTGTATGTTCATATGCATATGCAAATTCTAAATCTTGAAAGCTTCTCCAGGAATTGAAATATGTGAGAGGCTCTCAACAATGGGAATCGCGGTGAACCTTGTGACGTATTTGGGTGGAACAATGCATCTGCCAAGTGCAACATCTGCCAATATAGTCACAGACTTTATGGGAACATCCTTCTTGCTAAGTTTACTAGGCGGCTTCCTTGCTGACTCATTTCTAGGCCGATACAGAACGATTGCAATATTTGCCTCAATCCAAACTGTTGTAAGTGTCATAGTTCATGCTTGCAGTTTTTCAAATAGCTTTTTATGATTTTATTCTCGTTTAATCTTTTTCGTTGCATATATTGGTGATATGATATGGTGAATTAGGGGACTGGCTTGTTAGCAATATCAACAAAACTGCGGGAGCTGCGCCCGCCTCCTTGCCATGGTACTGATGTAACCAAATGCCAAAGAGCTTCTGGATTTCAAATGACAGTCCTATATATTTCCTTGTATCTAATTGCACTGGGAACTGGTGGCCTAAAGTCAAGTGTCTCAGGATTTGGAACTGATCAGTTTGATGAGAAAGATAAGAAGGAAAAGGCCCAAATGTCCTACTTCTTCAGTAGGTTCTTCTTTGTCATTAGTACAGGGACTTTGATGGCTGTGACGGTGCTCGTTTACATTCAAGATGAAGTTGGTCGAAGCTGGGGTTATGGAATTTGCTCCATTTCCATGTTTATTGCTATCTTGATATTTTTATCAGGAACTCGAAGATACAGATACAAGAAATGCATGGGTAGCCCCATTGTCCACATTTGCCAGGTTGTTGTTGCTGCTATAAAGAAAAGGAAGGTTGAATTACCTTCCAATACCGCCTCCTTATACGAGGATTACCCTGAGGAGTCCAGAATCCAGCACACATATCAGTTCCGGTAAGATATATGTTGTTATGACTGCATTTTTTAACTTGGCAAAATAATGCAGAATGCAGAAATTTCAAATTTGTTTTTTCATTATATCATCTGATTATAAATTCCAGCCTCATAAGTCTGTGACTTTGTGGTCATGTTAAAGTTGCTTGGACAAGGCCTCAGTTGTCACAAAAGGCGATTACAGTGAAGATGGTTCCTTCGCCTGCAATCCTTGGAAGCTTTGTCCAGTTACAAGGGTCGAGGAGGTGAAGATGGTGATTAGACTACTTCCAATCTGGGCAACAACAATCCTATTTTGGTCAACATATGCACAGATGATCACATTCTCAGTAGAACAAGCTTCCACTATGCAGAGAAACATCGGGCATTTCACAATTCCAGCTGGTTCTCTCACCGTCTTCTTTGTAGCCGCCATACTGATCACCCTAGGATCTTATGATCAGTTAATCATACCACTCATGAAAAAGTGGAAAGGCAAACCAGGTAAGAAGAGCTCTAGCTCTCCAGAAGCCTCATAAAAGTTTATACCAATTCATTGCAAATACAGCACTGAATGATTAATGGTTTTGCCACAGGATTTAGCAATCTGCAATTGATTGCCATAGGCCTCTTCTTGTCGGTGTTAGGAATGGCAGCAGCAGCAGTAGTAGAGGTGAAACGTCTGTCAGTTGCGAAAGCCAATGGCACAACAAGAACAACTCTACCGATCACAGTATTCTATTTGATCCCACAATTTTTCTTGGTGGGTTCTGGAGAAGGGTTTATATACACTGGTCAGCTAGGTTTCTTCATCACTCAATCACCCAAAGGAATGAAAACAATGAGCACTGGCCTCTTCCTCACAACTCTTTCACTTGGGTTCTTTTTCAGCAGCCTTTTGGTTTCCATAGTGAAGGCTGTAACTGGAAGTAATGGTAAACAAGGCTGGGTGGGAGAGAACATAAACAAAGGGAGACTTGATTGCTTCTATGGACTTATAGCTGCATTAAGCTTCACTAATTTTGGATTGTTTCTGCTTTGTGCTTCATGGTACAAGAGGAAAACAACCAAACAGATTCCAGAAATGGAGATTATAGTGAAAGGTTCATCTGTTGAAGAGAAGCACTAGATTTTAATACTGCATTTACATCAAATTAAGCTTTAAGGAGTGTAACATTGTTGCAAGCCTCTTAATAATGGTGTGATTCTATTTCTTCTTAGATTGAAATTTACATTTAATGAAAGAAAATTACGTGTGTACTTTGTAGTCTCCTTTTTATTTATTCATATCCTGCCATCTGTATTGTATTATCTGTTTTTTTTTTTCATTTTTTCAATTGTATTGTATGTAGCAAGTGATTCAGACTTGAAAGAACTGACCACCAACTGATGCATCAGAAATATTTCTAACAAATAATCAGATCTTGCATTGAAGGAGGAAAAAGAAGGATCCACTCAGAAATGGACAGCTATACTTGGAGCAATTTTACCATCATCATTTTATCATGGAGATTTTAGATACCTAATGCAGCATGAAAGTTACAGCAAGCCCAATTGGTGAGTAACTAAGTGAATTAAAAAAAAAAAACAAAAAAACAAAAACAAATCAAAGTGCATTTATATGGTCACTAGTGTTATTATCATCTTCACACACCATGGATGGAGTGGAGTGGCTTCATCAGTCTTAGTTTTCAACTACTACATTTATTGAAAGCCTTCATTGTCCCTCTCAACAGAGTGGGTAATGTCATGACCCTTGATGAATCAAAGATCTTTCAATTGCTAAGGACCCATGTCCCTCTTGAGGGCATCAGCATCTCCTAAGGATCTGACAATACACATGAATATTGAATAGCGTTTCAGGGTGACAATTGATGTAAAACTAAATTCCTTTTATGTAGGAGCATTGTGGTCCAGTAGTACGTATAAATAAGAATTTGGCTATAACTAAAATTTCTGCATGCAATTTTCATCCAAGATTAATAAGATTTGCCAATGAAATTGACATTCAAGTGATTAAATAACAATTCAAGATATGAGGATTTCACAGATGGGATGCTTTATTATCTCACACTGCTTCCAATACCCTATAGCTTAAAGAATGGCTTAAAGAAAGATCATAAATTCATAATACTTGCAGATAAGTTAGTAGTAAAAACATATCATCTAGTCCAGTAGCAACAGTAACACTACTCGGTGCAACCAGTGCCAGGTTTTGTTAGTGTCCTCAGATGCAACCTCCCTAATTTCGTCTGTCCACTGAACCAGCAAAGTGTGAAGAAATCTAAGGTGATTGTTCATAATTAGAAGCGTCTGAGTTATGTATAAGCTGGATCAGCTGGATTCAGGATAATACGGCACAAAGAGAGAGCAAAATGATCGACATAATTGGTTAGAAACTGAGGATTGGATGGACTAAACTGTGAATATGTTTATAGATTGAAACTGTGTGTTGACATTATTGGTTAGCAAAATGACCGGATCACTTGTTTAATACAAGTCTTAACAATCTGACTTGTATATGTGAGAGAAGTTGGCATCATGTGTCAAACTACTCTAACTCAATTGAGTTTGAATAACAAGATAACAGTTAAGAAATAAAACAATGCAGATGAGGCTCCCTTCGGGTGGAAGCATAAATAGGTCAAATAAGAAAGATACTTGAGGATAATGGTGTCTACACATGCAGAGGCAAATAACAGTACCATAACTGTACTCTGCATCTTGCATGCATCTTTGCGATGAAATACAAACGTTTCACGACAATGCAGGAGATGAATTGTTCCAGCACATACCCTCAGTGAAGGTTTGATTAGTGATCAAAACTGATCAAATCGTCATATGATATGATTACCAACAACACAAACATGCATGATTCATAACAATAGAAAAATAAATAACAAGGCAAGAGAAATTTATATGAATAAATAAGCATTAAAATTCCATAAATGAAAGAAGAGCACCTACAAACACATAAATAGTTTAAAGGATGACAAGAAAGACAGGGCATTTGAGACTCTCACTCTACTAACATGAATGGATCGGCACTTTAGCAACAAGATATGAATCTCAAATCCCTAATAATTTAAGCAACAGGAATATAAACGAAACTGAAACCTAAGAGCAACATACCAAACCCAAAAACAAATGCATCCAATGGGCAAATAGAAACCAACACCCTCAATTTCTTTTGCTGAAATTCGAAACCCTTTCTCCGTCATCCACCTCCCCCATATACTCTTATTTCCTTCATACTTTCTTCTTTTGAATGCATTCCCTAAAAATTAACCATTGAATTAATCCTGAGAATCGTTCCTCTTTGTAGATCCACCTCCTTCACCATCCCTCTCCCCCAACAACTTCCCAGCTTCCTCATCACCTTGTTGCACCTTCTTCTGCGCCTCCTTAGCCTTCAATGCCTGCAATTTCGAGTGATTATAATACGCGACACCCATAAAGGCAAGCCCGTATCCAAACAGATTAATTGGTGTGACAGTATCCTTGATCACAGACCACGAAAAAGCGATCAACAACCAATCCTTAACAACACCAGCCACATTCATAGTCAAAGCAGAGGTCTTTCCAACAAGCAAGAACACGGCAAGATTCAAAGCGAATGCACATAACGAATTAGTCCCAAAGATGACAAAATCAAAATGGAAACTTGACGTCTCCCTCAAAATGGGCAACTCCACAAAGATCCAAGGCACAACCAAGAAAACCAAACAACAAGGCGCAACATAATACAAAGAAGTAATAGGATTCAAAGTAATCCCTTTAGATGTAAGCAAGATTTGAATCATTACCAACCTCGTCGCCTCAAAAGCGACGGCACCCAATTGGAGGATGACACCCCACGTGTCAAATTTAGCCTCCCCATAAGCGGCAACGGCGACACCGAAGGAGATCGAGAGCATGTTACACATAGTATCACTCTTAAAGGACTCTTTTTTAAACAAAACCCCGATGGAGTAAACGGCAACGGGCATAAGGGCTTTGAGCATTTGGATAAAGGAGACGGAGAGGTAAATATAAGCGGAATTAGAGAGCCAGAGGCTGAGGGAATACAAAGCGCCGATGGGGACGACGGAGGAGAAGTAAAGATCGCGAGACATGGTGACGGGCTCGACGAATTTGAAGACTTTGATGAGGAGGAAGGCGAGGGTGGAGCAAAAGGACATGTGGATCATAGTAAGGGAGATGGGGAAAGGCCAATTGTACATCTTTTTGTCGAGGATGTATTTGTTGTAGACGATGACAGTGAAGGAGAGGAAGATCCAAATGGCCACGTAGGTGTATGAGAGGAGGATCTTCCTGATGACGCCATCGCTGAGAGAGCCATCTTTGCCCATTGTAGGTGGTCCGAGGAAGGGTGTGCGTGCGTAGGATAAGCAGAGGGGAGTGTTAAGGATAAGCGGAGAGGGAGGTGGGAGTTTAATAAAAGGAGAGACTTTTTGAGATGTGATGTTGGATTGGGAGTTTGAAGGTGTTTTGGACAACGCTTGTTACGAGTTTGGTTTGTTTTTTATTGGCCTCTTGGGGCTTTGGATAATAACATATAGACCCCTTCTCTTTTAGGGAAATCATTTGTAATGATGCACTTTAAATTTTCTTTTCAAATAGGGTTGTTAGAAATCCTCATGTTTCGAATGTATATATTATCTCTCTCACAGTAGTTGGGTCTCATACAGTTGTGGGACCCAGTTCTTATGAGAGAGATGACATATACACCCGAAACATAATATAATTTTTCGTCTGGAAGGGCCAATTAAATTTGGGGTGAGTAAATGAATAATTTTTTTTTAATGTTAATTAATTAGACACGTAAGTATAATATTAACATCTTCATTCAAATATAAGTAAAATCTATGTGTGAAAATGACTCTAAAGGATTCGTGAGGCCCTAACATTAAGACTAAGTACATGTCAATTGTTCATATCTATTGATTGAATGGGTGTGATATAAGTATTGATATCTCGTATGATATTCGGTAAATTTGAAACAAATATATTTTTGGATAAGTTGATCAAAATGATGTACTTAATAATTAAAAGATTGATTTTTATTTTTATTTTTTACAAAAAACTTTGATACTAGAGTTTGACAAGAATGATGTGACATGTGTATTTAATAATTTGATTATTTGACTATTACACTTCTGAAAAAAAATTGAAACAAATAGATTTTATTTTAGGGATATAACCACATGAGTTGGGTGGAGTCATGATAATGTTGGAGATTATCCCAACTATAAGGACTTCTTTTTCCAGTAGTTATTCGTAAAAAAAAACAAATTCCTTGCATCTTTGGGAAAAAAAAATTTATTTATAGTGGGTCACTAATTAAAGAAACACACTCATATTCCCATTATAATTAGGATCATTCCTTTTAATAACTTAACACTACCGAAATCTTTCGGTCAGGATGATCGGATAAAATCTGTATATTAATCGGTATTATTTGATACTATTTTGATATTATTTAATATTATTTTGTGTTATTTTTTAGTGTATCTGGATATAATCCGGATTATAAAGACCGGGAAGACGATCCATTAACACTATAATCAAATTTGCATTATTTTTATATTTTAATTTGGGGCGGATCCATTCCTATAAAGTGAATATTAGATAAACACACATGCTTTCTCCTACAATATAGTTATATAAGTGAAATTACCAAAAAAGGCTAAAACTATGAAGGGAATTTAGAGATCCGCGGCCTGTAACGGGTGACTCGCTCCCCTTAAATTGACACATCATTCATGAATTATTTTTCCCTTTTTGCCCCTTCATTTTATTAACTTTTTAATATGAATTTTGATTTTTCAATTAGTATATGTGTTAATCAAGAATCAATAAAAGTGTATTTAATGCTTATTCTAAGCGTTTTACTTCTATCAATAATCAATCAATGTTGTATTTAGTGCTTATCCTAAGCGTTTTACTCTTCTATGACTATCCTTATTGGATTTCACAAATTAATAAGATATTATTAATGGTGGGCGTGACTTGGTGGTTAGGGTTCATGATCTGATCTTGAGGTCGTGTATTTAAATTTAGGTAAGAATCTGAGATAACAGAGAATTTTACATGTTCCGCTTAAGTCCGGAATGGGTGGTTTAGAAACGGGATTTTCAACGATTTCAAAAAAAAAATTCTCATTAATGTTTTAATTTAAATATGGTAAACTTATACCCTATATATATTTACCATCAAAATAAAATCTACGAGTAAACTTATACCCTATGATAAATTCATTAATTTTATTTCATTATTCGAACTAGATAAATTTCAACAACACGATTTTATACCCACTTTTTTCGGGAATATATATCTCTCAATATGGATATTTATTTAAAATAGTCTTAATTTATTTTAATGAGATCACTTTTTCCCTTTTAACTTTGAATTAAAAACATAATAATGAGAAATTTTTTTATTGAGATGCAAATAAATAAAAGCACTTATAGTTATATTTTTAGGAAGATCTTTTTTATATATTCAAAAAGAAAAGTAATGGAAACGTTTTGCTTCATAATGAGTAAGACTTGGGGAATTTGCTAATTCCTTATTAGACAATCCATGTATCCCATTTGCTCACAAATATTAAAATATAAAGAGAGCATATGCTTCATTTTATTTATTAATGCAGATTTTGACTTGGAAGATTATGATTCGTGTCGTTAATGGTGTGACTTGATGGTGTAAGATTCAGGATTTCACCTTGAGATATTGGGTTCAAATTAATGAAGTGTGTTTCTTGTAAAATTTTAGAACGGCCGATGGTTTTACCTACTCCGTTTAAACCTCAAAATGATAATTTTACAACGGAATTTCCAATGATCAAAAGAAATGATTATGATTGGCTAGGCATCCAATTGGAATATTACTCGTATTCAAGCACATAATAATAATATTATTTTTTTTGTATCATTTTAGCAAGTCTAATATTATTAATTTTTTAATTGGTTCTTGCAGGTTTGGTGTCGTGGGCAAACATTATTGGATTAAATTGGTCCCATAAGCTGCGTTTGAATCACAAAAATACAAAGCTTTGGACATTTGGTGTGTAAAAAATGAATATTCCACAAAAATATACCTAACCCAAGTTATGGATTTTATCATGTATGCATAAAGTCTACACCTCTTGTTGCAAAATTGAGATCTCAATTATTGAAATTGAAACTGTGTTGATTAAAATTTGAAATTTGCATAACGAACTTAAAATTGATATATAAACTTGAAATATTTTCATATTCAATATCGAAAGTTTCGAGTTCAATGATATTGTTTCATGTGATTATTTCAATTTTATTATATTTGCCTTTTTTTAATGTCCATGTTGTAATGTACACTTCACAATGACAATTCAACGAACAATAAGATGTAGACTTTGTGGAAAAAAAATAACAAATTGCATGTATTTTAGCAATTGATAGACCATTTAATATTGACCAATTCTTCTTTATCAAATCAAATTTTAGGATCCGATTTTTCTCCTAATCTGAACTTTTACTTTAGTAAATACGAGTCGATGGTCCCCAAAGGATGTGACTTAGTGGTGTAGGGTTCAAGATCTCATCTTGAGATTTTGGGTTCAAATCCGGGAAGTGCGTTTTTTTATAAGAGTTTGGGACAGCGGAAGATTTTACCTGCTCCACTTAAGCCCGTAATGAGTGATTTGACGGTGAGATTTCCAGCGATTTCAAAAAAAAAAATACAAGTAATGAAAATAATAAAAATAATGAACTACAAATCTTGATAATACATCAACACGGTGACTTAAAAGTAATGGGACCCCCAGGTTAAAATTGATGAATTCTACTATTTGAAAATTTAAAAATATTTGATTATCTAAGAAAATTTATTGGACAATTTTACTTCATTGATATGATCACTTGGTGAGACTATCCCAAGTAAAATGTTCTAAATAGAATTTCAAAGATCTTGCGGCCGTGTCTTAAATTTTTTTTAAATAATATACACTTTCTCTAATGAGGATATTAGGCTTAAATTGAGATATTCTATATCATTAGGAAATATGTTAAGATGAACTTATAAATGATGATATCCTTAAATTAATAATACATAATTTGAGTGAACGTGACTAATATCAAGAATAAAATTTTAAAAGACCATAGTTTCAGATGTAGATGACCCTGGATCTCTAAAGAAAATAGTATCAAAGCCACTCCGATATTAAAATCATTCCTAACTGAAAGTGCATGAATGAACAATTAAACAATAGTTAAATTCAGCCCGATTCAATATAAATTAAGAATTTGATATAAAAGTATATGGTTCATGGTATATATTTTTATACATAATGTAAGATATGAAAGCCAAAAGTATTGGTAGAATTATTAAAACTACCCAATTATTTATTGGTTGATTTGGGTTGGTAATGTTATACAATTAGCCTATAATTATTGCTTTGCAAAAGCCAATAATCAATATGTTGACTCCAATACGTAATGTGTCTTCTTCAACATGAAAGTGAAGTGTGTTTGAATCTGAGAAATCTTGGCCTTGAAAATGTGAATTTTGCAATGGGAGATGGACATGGCAATGGAATTAGGACAAGTCATTGCTCATTAATTTGCTAAACATTTGGGACTTCGATTTATTCCCTTTGCTTGTTGATTTGGGAAACTTTAGGGTTTTTTTTTTCGCATTTAGGTTAGGTCCGCATTAAATGGTCATTTAATTTGGCTTTAATAATTCTTGGAGTAAAAGTCAAGATTATGAAACTTTGATGCCCATCAAAAACCAAATAAGATTCGACCAAATCAGATTATGAAAATGAAAATAAATGGTGTTGTCATATGTTAAATGAAGTCAGAAAAAATCTAAGTAAATATAAAAATGAACTATAAAAAGATACATATATTTGATTAAGACGTCAAATAATTTATGTAACCGACATCATATAAATTATTTTTTTTGGATTTAATTTAATTATTTCACATAATATTGCATGAACTAGACTGGAAATTTTGTTAGGCGACCTAACAATTGAACAGTTTTGTGTTATGACTTCAAAAGTAGCCCTGCAAAAAGTTAATTCCTAGATCTTGCACTTGCCTACCCACAATCTTATATAGGATGAAGTTGTAAAGTTTCCTTTTGGGCATTCACTTTTAATGTTTCCCATCATGTCTTCCTCAATACAATCACACGCATCGCCTTCTTTTGTCCCTGCCAATTATGGCATCTCAATTTACTTTCCTATATACTTTTCCTTTTTGACTTGATTTTGTTTCTTTGTTTGTATTCTCTCTTTTGGGTAATCTTCTTTTTTTTTGGAATCGTTGGAAATCCTGCCGTAAAATTATTTCTTTCGGGCTTAAGCGGAGTAGGTAAAACCATCAACTGTCACAAGTTCAAACCCATTATCTCAAAGTGAGATCATGAACCCTACATTATCAAGCAACGTCCGTTTGAGACTTTTATTTAGGCCAATATATATTTCCATATTTGAGTGATCCAAAATTCTTTATATGAACCTTATTTAACAACACACCCACCTTCATGCAATGGAAGGGTTGTACCTTATTCATTATGGGGGTGTGTTTAGAATGAAATTGGTGTGGATATAGAAACATTTACCATTTAGAGATTTTGGGTTCTTCAGGAAAATAAAAAAAGAACAAAAAGTATAAAATCAAAGCTTATTAGAATAGGCCAATAAGAAAAGCTAAAATCTATAAGGTTTCAGGACACTAAAAAGAACTAACATGAACTTACTTGAAGCATTGAAACTTTGTAGTAACAAGTGAGATTTCGATCCAAGCTTTCTGTCAACTTGGTCATAAAATTATTTAACCATGTTAGCATCTGCGTCAATATAAACGTCATACCTAGTACACAAGGCTCCCGCCACAAGCTTACACAGCCTTATCCTTGCAATATGGATTCTAGACTTTGATCCCCTTTTAAAAGTGCTTACAACAGGATCTGCAAAGGAGATAATGAGCTCAAAAAACAGTGCATATAAGGACTGCAAAAGTTGCAAAATGGAGAAAAAATGATGATCAGTTGGAAAGAAATCAGAAAAACAAGCTGGTAACTGACTTTTATCTTCAACTTCAACCAAGATAAGGATTTAAAGCAGTAGCGGAGCCACATACATATGAGCGAGGGTAGTCATGGAAAATTTCTTCAACTCGGTCAACTGCTGATCCTCGTTCCTGTCCTGTTCTGGCCGAATTGCTATCGGCTGGTGGCGAGGAAGGAAAGCTTAGTCGAGCCTGATGGTTTAACCGGCTTTGAGACCTAAAGCAATTTGATTATAATTCAATTCGTGACGGGTCTAGTCGGTGGAACCGGTGAACCACGCGAGCTGGTTAGATGCGTGGGGCAGAGGGCTCGACATCCTTCTCCTTGGAGGTGTAATGCTAAAAGCTCAAGAGAAGTGAGGCTTTTCCCGCTCGTCTCGTCTTTGGTGACAAAACTTCTCTCGTCCATCTCCTTGCTATTCCTCCTCGTCCATGAAATTAGGGCCGGGGGGAAGTCAGAAGGGAAGGATGCTCATCGGTCGATATGAGCTTAGATTCTTGATAGCATCTTATATCTTTTTCCTTCCCAACAACAACCGCTAAAAAAACATCGTATAAATTAATGAAAACTTTGTTTTATTAATGAGATAATTTTAATTGTTTTCACTAAAATGAAGAGTAACGCCGCTGATTTGAAAGCCTCTTGTCCATAGCCACCCATGAAAAAGAAAAAAAAAAAGAAAAAAAAAAGAATTATTTAATATTGTTAGCTGCAGAGAAAAATCGATGAATTGTCACTAAAATGACAGCAAGAATAGCATTCTGTTTGAAACTAGCAAGTTCTGTATTCTTGGAATCACTCATCATGAAAGTTCCTAATTCCAAGAAAATACCAAAATGATGAAAAATTAAGCTCTATCTTTGATTGCATCAATCATCAAAACACAATAAAATCCAAAAACAATTTTAAGTAAATGACAGAAATTTGAAGAAGCAAAAGAAGTTTATATGTTGTAGATGACTTGTTGTAAAGCTTTCAACGCTAAAACTACATTTTCCCAGAAGCCAAACAGAGCTAGATACTATGAATTCACTTATTTCATTGAAACTTCAAGACCATAGGTATCATAATCCCAACAAAAAAAACAGCATCAAGAGTCGCTGAGTTGGCAAAACTATGAAAAGGGTCTAAAGCAAATAAAGAATATGAGGCGTCAGTGTCACCTGGTTGATGATTGGAGCAGAGGCGGCTCTAAGTTACTTGAGGAATTTTTAAAATGGGCCCTATCAATAAAAAATAAATAAATCATATTATATATTAAAAATTGAAATTTTTCTAAATTCGAGATCTCTAATTTTGAGTTAAATTTAGGGAGTCCAGCCGACCATATGTGTCGACTCTTCTCGACAATAACGTGTAAAAAAGAAAGTCCAAGATACCGAGTTTTGGTCTTGATTCAGCCATTTGGAGTTTTCTTTCAAACAAGTGATTCAGTTGGTAGTTGAAGTTGCCAGCATTCATAGAATCAAAACTACAAATCCCGATCCCTTTGTTTTTTGCCCTTTTAACTCTGTTAATATCTTATGATTCGTAGGATTCAAGTTTAAAAAATGGCGTGCCTTCACTCATAAGCGTTTGTAGTCCAACGGTTAGGATAATTGCCTTCCAAGCAATAGACCCGGGTTCGACTCCCGGCAAATGCAATTAATTTTTTTTTATTTCGATATGAAATTCATAATTAAAGTCCAAATACTTATTACTTCTTGGGTTGAGATCGGAAAATATAAATCATACCTTAAATTTAGGGAGTGAATTAATATATTAGTATTCGACAACAATCCTTACTCTAATCCTATTTAGTTTCAGGTGATCCTACTCCTCAGATTTTAGAGGAAAAAATAATGTCTTACACAATAACGAATGTTATCATCAAAATCAAGTAATTGATCATATTACATTAGATGCATAATAAAATATTTTATATTATGTAGGAGATATTTATGAGTATTTTGGAGACTCCCCAAATTAAAAATCAATCAATTGACATTACACTATATGTATAATAAAATATTTTATATTATGTAATATATATGTATGAGTATTGTTAGAGCAAATCCTTCTCTGAATTAAAAATAATGTTATTTTTAGATAAATATAATGAGTGGGGTAGAGGACTTTGTTAGAAATATTGTAATTGCTGTCTTATTAGCTTCGGCCTTTATAATTGTTTGGAATCCGCAAACCGTTCCAACAACCAATCAAAATTTCTTCGAATATGTCTTTGAAAACTCAGATTAGAAAAGGACAAATAGACTTCATGGAAGAATGAGGATAATTGGTTAATTTAAAGCTAATTGAACTGCATATTTTTTTTTTGGTTTATTTTAATGTTTCGTTTTAAGATTTTTCGATTAAAATCCTATTTTCATTTATTTTAATATAAAATCATAATTAAATCATAATTATTCATTATTATCTATCACACACTTCACACCTCCATGCATGATTGACTCAATTCTATACAAATAACAATCAATACAAATAATGGTTTGTGTTTCTCTCTCTATATACAAGAAGTAAGTTTCACAAGATATACAGAAATTCAGTTGTAGTCATAATGGTAACAATGGGCACGAGTCCAAATCTTATGTCTCATTAATTGTGTTTCACTTCGTATTCCACCAATCAAATTTGGACAACTAATATCTCTCATTAAATGAGAGAACAATTGAGAGATATTAGTTGTCCAAATTTAATTGGTGGAGCACAATTGATAAGACATAAGATTTGGACTCCTATGGGCACATCCCCATTTTCAAACTTAATTTAGTCACCAGGAGTTATTGTCTCATCTGTGGCAACAATAGCACTGGAGCCAAAATCAGTTGTTGAAGAAGAAGAAACAGATACATAAACAGCATTTGGCCTTGCTTCTGGTAATTCCATTAATGGTTCATTCGGATTCAAGAAAATTTGTACCACTTTTCTTATCTTAGGACGAAGCACACAGTCAGGATGCAAGCTTGCAAGCCCCACAATCAATGTCCTCTTCACTTGTTCTTCATCAAATTCACCTTCTAATTGTTTATCCACACACTCAAGCAATGTATTTTTTCCATATAAACTCCACACAGAATCTACTAAACTATTTTCTTCAAAAAATCCTTTTGATCTTCTTCCGCAAACTACTTCAAGTACCACCATTCCAAAGCTGTATATATCAGATTCTGGGGTTGCTTTCCCTGAGAAGCTTACTTCGGGGGCTAAATATCCTGGAGTTCCGGCCATCATTGTGGTGACACAGGCATCGTTTTGAAGCAACCTCGCGAGCCCAAAATCGCCTAGACGGGCATTGTACTCGGAGTCTAGCATCACATTGTTTGGCTTAACGTCTCGGTGAACCACAGGATTGTCACATTCTTCATGAAGATATAGCAAAGCTGATGCTAAGCCTGTTAAGATTTTGTACCTTGTTTTCCAATCTAGAAAGCATTTGCCAATGAAACGATCAAGGCTGCCGTTGGCCATATATTCATACACTAAGAGAAGATGCTCACCCTCATGGCACCATCCTTGGAGTTGCACTAAATTCTTGTGCCTCAGACGCCCTATTGTGCAAATTTCTGCTAAGTACTCCCTTTCACCTATTAAGTTTGAAGAGCAAAAACTGTGTAAATCTGCTGAATTGCATAATTAATGCGAGTTTCAATGCAGTGTTGAGCTGAGTTATACTAAATATTTTATAATATTCTATCACTCGTGCATTAATAATAATGAACGGTTAAGATTCAATTACATATAATTTTTTATTTGATAACTATCAATAACAATTCATAAAAAAACTCAGTATAAAACTCAGATCAATATTGAATCCAAGTCCAACTAATACATAAAGAATGTCTACAATACATTGTTATCTGATATATCGCTCCGATCCATTCAATCTTCTTATATTTCTGAATCTCCCAAGTTTTCATTATGGTCTCTTAACTTATGATATATTATGTACATTGTTGCAAGATTTAAGGTGTCAGCAGTAGCAAAAAATTGGAAGAAACTAGAGGTTTTTAACAAAGAACAACAACACTATACCAAACCATTTTGCAGTGCAAATTGAATTATTTTGATAAATTTACCATCTTTTATCTTTTAGCAACTCTTGAGGTAGAAAAATGATTAGGAGACTAAATCAGAATAAAATGAGGATAAAATTATCATAAAAACTACATCGTTTTGATGGTGATGTTGTTCTTATTTTAATCTCTATATCATTCTTCCTTATGATATTAATAAATATGATTCTGAACTTTTTTCAAGAAAGAATTGGGAAGTCAAACATACCTTGATGTGAAGTTGCTGAAATCTTTTTGACAGCTACAATTATTGTAGGATCCTGTAAAGTGCCTTTGTAAACACTTCCAAATCCACCCTTGCCCAATAAATTTTCCTTACTGAAATTACGAGTTGCCTTTTGTAGCTGCTTGTAGGTAAACATTTGAGGGACATTAGCAGCACTCCTTGCTCTGCTCTCTATATCCACTTTCTTCTTCATCCTCATCTTTCTTTTCTTCAGGGTTCTTTGAATAAATGGACACGTGACCCCCACAAGAAGCATTAAAGCCATTGTAGGAACAACAATAACCAAAACTGTTCTTATAATGTCACCTTTTGATTGCCCATTTTGAACAAATTCAGTAGGAATCGAAGCAAAAACCCAATCAAGCAACTGATGACTCTCAGGTAATGTTCCTGTAGAGGCTGTAAAGCCAACGTAAACAGAATTCGGAACGATTTTTGATAAGATAATGGATTGATTAAGAATGCTGATTAATGGTTGCCCAGCATAGGCAATGTAAATGCGAAGCATCTGCTTAGCGCCGTCGAAATCGATCCTGAATGTAATGTTTCTTCCACTTTTGAGATCAATGCCTGTAGTGTTGAGACTCTTTGCTGCAACTGGATTTGGCATGCTTGTTGTGTCGATGCCAATGTGGTTTCCATCTGGATCAATGTATTCGTTCATATATGTGTCTAGCTCCACTGCTAGTTGACGAACAACACCATCTGTACGTATGTTTTTGCACATAGTAGAAACAAGTACCCATTATTAAAATGTTGAAATAATTCAGGAGTAATGATATGGAGATTAAACGGGGACAAAAAGAGACGATGGCATTTTTGTCTTTTTAATTTTTTTTTTAAATATTTTTATTTATGATGGTAATTTTATTTCTGTTTTATTCTGATTCTTCTAGCATTTTCATAATTTAATGTGAAAAATAAACAATTCGTGTCAATACAAATATTGATTTTCACTTAATATAAATATTGATTGGCTAGTTTGCGCTATTCAATCATTATTCTAAAATTATGTAGAGGTGGGCAAGGTTCGGTCCTGTTCGATATGATTATAAAAAAAAAATTGTAATTATAATTATTTTTTTAAAAAATAACCCTACGGTTTTTTATTTAAAAAAAACCTATTTTTAATTGTCGGTTCGGTTATGTAGAATTCGGTTTTTTCAATTTTTTAATAATAACATTAAATTATTAAAAAAATTAATTACATTCATTGAATCTAATATTCACTTAAATTATTTTACACGGTAACTCTTTTAATTATTGCAACTACACCGATAAAAAATTTTCGCAAGTTAATAATTATTTAAATTACTTAAAATGTAGGAAAATAAAAAAGGATAACAACTGCAAAGCAAAAAATTATAAATATTTCATGAAATTAATCATCACTAAACACTCAATAAATTAAATAATGTAACAAATATAATTATAAAATATTAATATAATATGATTAGATTTTAAAAATTCAATTAATTAAATTATTTAATTAATTCGGTTCGGTTTTTTAGTTTAAAAATTATTCTAATTCAATTTGGTTTTTTAATTAAAATATCGAACATTTATTTTTTAAAATAAAAATTATCACTTCGGTTCAATTTTTCTGGTTCGGTTCGTTTTTTCATTTTCAGTTTCAGTTACTTTTTTATCCAATCCCTAAAATTATGTGATTGTGTAATTTTCTTTTAAAGGAAAAATGATACACAACTACTCAATTGATGATCTTGACATTTTACGCCTCAGGATATGACCTTCAGGTTCTGAGAGTGTATTTCTTGTAAGAGTTTAAGAAAGTCGGGGGGTTTTACATGCCCAACTTAAGCTAGCCTGGAAGTGGTGGTTTGACAGTGGGATTACAACGATTTAAAAAAATACTGATATTTTAGTCCCTATGGTTTTGAATCACTGTCGTTAATTATTTTTCATTAATTATAAGTTATTTTTATCTGATTAGTGTTAAATGATTTGAATACTCCAAAAATTATCCAAAAATAATAAATATTTATTTTAAAATTAAATAAATTAATGACTTAATTGACAAAAAAAAATTAACGGTAAGGATTAAAACTTATATCTTCTAGAACTATATAGATTAAAATTTATATTTCTAAAATTATAAAGATTAAAGATAGTCTGTAAGGTAGTTAAATGTGATTCTTTTCTTATAAAAAGTTTATTCACTTATAGAAATTAAGCATTTCAAGACTGTAATGAAAAATCAAGAGTGAATTTCATTAATCTATGATTTTCCCCATGGAGTGGTGATACACTCACTAACAATCTCACAAACAAATTTATAAACCCTTCATTGCAGCTACAGTGATCTACAGTGAATTACTGTAGCTACAGTGAGAAAGTTTGTAAAATTGTTTGTGAAATTGTTAGTGAGTGTATCATTTTTCTTTCCCCATGTGGTGAAATCATTAAAAAACAAAAATGTTTTAAAAGTTAAACTTATAAAATTAGGAAATATTGAATTGAGTTTATATTGAATATGAGGTCAATGATTAAGGGAAAAATAAAATTTATATGAGATTTATATTAAATAAATCTTGAAAAATCAATTCAGCACAAACTCATCTCAACACTGAATCTTGATTAATTTGTTCTGAAGTCTAAATGACTCAAGTCTATCTTAGGTGCTTGGGCAATTATGTGATGATCATTTGTTAAAGATATTTACCTTGAGTGGATTTATCCATAATTCCTAGATATGAGCCATAGCTACTGGGTGGTGAAGGCTTATTATCCTGAGCCAAGACAAAGGCCATTCCATCTCCAGAATCCGTAGTATTCGGAAACCTGGAAATCCTGACAGTGAAGGTGCTAGTAAACGTGGCCGGCCATGCAAGCACAGGTTGATGATACAAGACCCGACCGACCTTGTTAAGCGGCGGCGGCAACGTCGAATTTGGCTCCGGAGTCAGGCTCAAATACCCATCACCAGCCGTCACTGAGCCCATGCAAATTAGGTCTCCATTGTTGCAACTATCAGGATTGAAATTTTTGAAAGTGATTGGGATAGTGATAGGCTGGATGATAGAGCTTGATGATGCTTGGTTTAGGAATGAAGAGATGAGTAAAAGATAAAACATGGTTGTATAAGTGCTACAATGTAGAATTAATGCCATTTCCAATTGAATTTATTTATAGGATTGTATATATAGTGTCTAGTAGGAATTGAAATGTATGTTGTTTCTAGTGCTTGTTTTTATTTAAGAGAGCTAACATTGTTTTCAAAGGAGCTTTGGGTATTTCGACTATTGAAATTCATTTTCTTGGAAGTATATATTTGGTATTTGCATAGTAAAAGTTTATTTGCAACCAATAGATTATGCAATTTCTTGTTTTATTTGTATAGGGATGTCAATATGATCAGTTATTTTAGATACCCGATATTATCTGATTGAAAAAATTATTCGATATCCGAAATTTAGTGGATAATACTTAAGTTTCGGTTTTGAAATTACGTAACTAAAATCATTTTGGTCTGTTATGATTTTTGATATTTCAAATATTCCATATCCAACCAAAAACTAAAAATTGAATAAATACTATAATATTTATAGTGAAAGTTGTTCCTCTAAGTGAATTAAGAAAAAATCCCAATAAGAAGTTAAGAAAAATATCATAATTTTCTAACTATTCACACTGGATGGTGAATCTAATAATATGCTCTAATGAGGACTGACCATCCTCTCCAAAAAAAAAATCAAGAATCATGTATCCTTTGGGATAATGATTCTTTTTATTAACAATATTAGGATATGGCTTATGAAATTTAGGACGGCCAATTTATCAAATACCTAGTCTCATAGCATTCCTGCACGACCTCCTTTACTGTTTCGACATCCATATGTTAAGGTATATACATTTGTGAATGATTTCCTTTGTTGAACATTAGAGGATTTTTCTCCGAGCCCATTCATGTATGCGCTTATTGTTCATAAATTGAATAATGGTTGTTCAAATTTATGGCTCCGAAGAATTATTGAGGAACCATAGTTTTGCCATTACTAAAATGGTGGCGACTGATAGTAAGAATCCCGACCAATCCTCCAACTTCTTTCCACTTGTGAGGGGGTTGACATCTTTCTTCCGGAGCAGGATGGGAATGATTTGGAACAACATGACGAGGTAAGTCATTTGTTTCATGAGAATCTTTAGGGGAATGCCCTCGAGATCTCCATGTCTATCATATTTAGAGGTTGCTTCCTAACCTTCATTCCCCTCACTCCTAGGATTAGAAGTCTGCCTAAAAATGTGTTAGGCAACCCTCTCCAATGTCTGTAAAACATTTATTTGGTTGTTTTATAGGATTTGTAGGACTTTTTCTTAGCTGGGTTTTATCATATTCGCTATTATATCTATAGCATTAATTAAATCAGTAATATAAAATTTGTAAGTGAAACTGAATCACTTGATACTCCAACAACAGGTTCTGCGGGAGTTTTGAGTTTCATGATTGTGAATTTCAAGAGGATTTAAAGTTCCTCTCAATTTGCTCTACCTGGTGTGGTACGATCTTTTATTACCCTACTGTTGTTGGAGCAACCTTTGCATCCTTAGATGTGGCAATGTCTTTTCCAAAATTATTTATTATTTTTGGCAACATCTTGTTAGTTGGTCCCATCAGGCATACCAAAAATATTGTTTGCTTCACTTAAGAAAAGTATATCGAGTTCATGCAGGGGCCACTACAACAAAATTGACTTTTAGTGGCGAAAATTTTCGCCACTAAAACTATTAGTGGCAAAATTATATTTTGCCATTATTTCACCACTAAAAGTGCGACACAAAAGGTATTAGTGACGAAAATTTAATTCGCCACTAAAAGTCTATTTTTTCGCCACTGAAGGTTCATTTTTAGTGGCGAAATAGATTTCGTCTCTGAAAATTCACTTTTAGTGGCGAATAATTCGCCACTAAAAGTCCTTGTTTCGCCAATGAAAGTCATTTTTAGTGGCGAAATATATTTCGCCACTAAAAGTAATTAGATTTAGTGGGGAAATGAATTTAGCCACTAAAAATGATCTTAAATACGGAAAAAATGGACTTTTAGTGGCAAAATTTTCGCCACTAAAAGTGCAATCTGAGTACATCTTGTGGTGAACTTATATGAAAAAAAAATTGTTTACACCATATGCTATTTTGTATTATAAAATGATACAAAACATAAATTTTAATATATTAATATATGTAAATAGAATTTTGTATTTACAAGCAAAAAAATATATTATGTTCCAACATTAAAACAGACAAATGATCAACTAGTTATAATTCAAAAATCAAAAGCTATTGTTTTCGTCTCACATCTAAATTTACATTCTATATTCAAACTACAAAAAAGAATTTGAACATATGGTGAAACGAAACCATTCATCTAATGAACTAGCTTCTCATTTGTCCACTACTTTTTCAACCAACAAAATAGTTACCTGCTTTTGTATGAAAACAATTATATCAGTGTATATTAATATATAAACAAAAACTAATAATATATAATAAAAAAATTAAAACTAAAGAATTGAGAAAATTCAAGAAATAAAATTAAAATAAACTTGAGTTGATATTTTGAAATAGTATTTCAAATTAACTGATATTTATGAAATATATATGGAACAAAAGTCACAGAACTGTTATCGAACATATCATCTGAAACCGATTCGATGTGATTTCAGTCTTTTCTTCTCATCTTCACCATCATGGGGTTAAGTTAAACGACAATTACTTATTTAGAAGCTATAATTAATAAATCCATTGTTTCCTTAATAATTAAGCAAATTTCAAAATGACTTTAAAATAAATAAAACAAAAACCATGTAAGGATTTCGATCTAGATTTACGCATTCTTCAGCCTTCAAAGAATCTTTTTAGAAGCATTAAAATATTGTCGCAAGTTTGTAACTGCATATAATTATAATTACACTTAAAAATTAGGAAGAAAATACTTAATTAATTTAACTTATCACCTCGAACAAACTTAAATCACAACGTTGAACTATAAATTACTCACCAGGTTCCGAGATCTGAACGGACCAAAAAATTAATAACTCCTTCACTGTTAGAGTATATGCCCTAAAATTAGTTATGAATGTAATGGTTTAAGACATAATATTTGTAATATAGTTTATTATTTATTAATAAAAGGCATTTGTTAACTACACATTACTACATCTATATTTTATGTGTATGTCCTGAGACATTATGTCAGATGAATATCGTTAATCCAAAAGACGTTTGCGATTATGAGAGTCAACGATATTTGTATGTCTCAAATTAAGTTCTTGGTAAAATGTGATTGTTATACATGACAATAATATATCACTTGACCAATATTGTTGTGTGTCGCCTAGATTGACATATGATGTTAATAGAATGGATGATGAGTCTCATATCATAAGGACACAGACAATAGATGTTTCATTAGTAGAATGAAATATCGAACACGACCACAGAAGCGTAAGATCACATGGTAATATTATCTAAGGTCATTGATCTTCGTAATAATACATTAGTGTCATCATATCCTCTGACCTGAGATCATATGATGACTTGTGCGATAATACTCTTGGTTCACTAGTATATCTTAATTCGACTATCCACATTATTTGAATAAATGTTATATGGCCTTGAGCGATTGACGTACGAAGTCACGTATGCTTCAAGATGAGATCCGATAACTTTGATAATAAAAGTTATAGATGTTTCAAGAAAACTCAAAGTTGTGAATATAAGTCTTTGGCTAAAGCAGTCGATATCTTAGAGATATCAAATCCACAAGATAAAGTTTAAAGATATGTCGAGTATAAGGATTTGACCTTACCATGATCCAGACTCGATAAGAAACATAAATATTGGAATGAATGAGATGACATGCTTGAAGTGTATTCTAATAGGTTCATATGTTTTCCCACTTCGTTCATCGACTAGGGGCCATGACTTGCTGTTAGATAATTACCAATGGTTTATGGAATATCATGGAGATGAAATATTAAAGAGTTAATATATTCCACTGCTACTCGATAATGAACCTAGGACGGTCACACAATATAGTTCTCATCTATATATGTTACAAATTCAAATATGTTTATTAAAAGTTAATAAAAGATTATTTTGGCATTTCCCAATTGGATTATGATATCGAGATATTTCGAAAATATTAATTTGATTAATAAATTCGAAATATAAAATAAGATTTAATTGTTAATTAAATATTTGATATTTATATTAAATAAATTAAATATAATTTTAATTAATTGTTAATTAAAATTAAGTAAGTTGAATTAATTAATTAATAGTTAATTAATTATTATGTCAAAATAATATTTAATCTATTGGACTTTAATTTAGTGGGCTAGCACCCAAATTAATTAGAGTCCTATTTAAGATTAAATAGGGAAGTCTTTATTTAATTAGGATTCCTAATTTGATTAAGTATCCTAATTTTATTTTGGAAAGAATCTTTAAGAGACCAAATTTGATTTGGAGAGATATTTGATTGACATTATTGTATTGAGATACAATTAAAACTTCTTGTACAAGTTGAAAGGCAAAACTTCTTGTACAAGTTGAAAGGCAATACTTCTTGTACAAGTTGAAAGGCAAAACTTCTTGTTGAAGTTGAGGCAAAACTTCTTGTTGAAGTTGAGGCTAAACTTCTTGTAGAATGACTTGTTATTAGCAAGCAATTGGATTGTTGTTGCATGAATATATATATATATATATATATATATATATATATGTGCCAATGGTTTGTTAAAAGGAAAATAAGCAAAGTTTGCATGAGAAAAAACTAAGCAATTGATGTTGCTTGTTAAAAGGAAATATATGGAATTAGCGTGTTGACGTTGATATAGACATATATGCTCGTGCATGAAGCTTGCGCATATTGATGCCAAGTTTTGCATATTTCCGAATTCATATATCTCTATTGGAATAGTTCCAATTTATTCCTAAAGACTTCAAACATCCTAGAAAAGAAAAAAAGGGTTTCTTTTGTTCTCAATAGTGGTAGCGATTTGTTCGTATAGGAGAGCTAGTGTGCCAACTAGAGGTGCAACGTTTGGTGCACTACAACAATGGAAAAATCAAGGAGGATATTCAAAAGGCTCGAAAAGATAATAAGCACATAAATGTATGTTTTATTATCAGTAAATTTTATTTATGTTGATAAATAAAATTATTTATTACATGCATGTTAAATTAATATAGATTAATTTAAATAGTATATTGTTTACATCAACAACGACATAACCACGATCTTTAAAGTGGTTTTGGAAGAAAATTTTAAATTCCAGTCACATGGATGCTTCCGCGCTAACCCCAAAACCTTACATTCACCACCAACAACCGAAAATGAAATGTTCGTAAGAAGCTCATTATTGGTCACGTAAATCAGAGAAAACACCTAATTCGGTGCAGATCAAAGTGAAAAATACAGCAGCAAATCTCTCAACAAAATCAAAAATTCAAATTCCCACATCGAAAAATTTAATCTTGCAATGGCTAAAATCAGAGTTGAAATGGGTTAAGGTTTCGTTTAGGAAAGCAGAGTTTTCAACGAGCCTATCATCGTCGATTTAAGAGTTGAAATGGGCTAGGGTTTCGTTTTAATGAAGAAAAATGGAGGATCAGGTTTCAGGGGAATACTACAACAAAATTGACTTTTAGTGGCGAAAATTTTCGCCACTAAAACAACTAGTGGCTGTAAGAGCCAAATTTGGTCTAGGGGTAAAACTGTCTTTCACCTTAAGCCCATCAGCATGTTAGGCCCGAAACCAAAGCCCAAAGAATTATGTATTTGATTACAATTAAAATCATAAAGCATGACCACTTAACCTAACTCTAGCACTAATCCCCACCACTCCACTTAACCTAACTCTAGCACTAATCCTCACTTACTCCAAAACCATTACCAAATACACCAAACCTCAGATCATGTTTTATCTATAAATATGAAAAGAATACAGGAAGAATTCATTCAAGTCTCATTTCTCTCACCATAATACTTCATGCTCTCAATCCTTAATCCCCTCATATATTATTACACGGCTCTCACGGCCAAACAAAGGAAGTAGAGGTAATATTCAACCTTGCTTTCCCATTTTACAAACTTATTTCCTGCCACTGACTTGGGCGTCGGAGTGTACCCGGTATCCACCACACCGGTGGTAGCCTACTCTCGTCCACTCTACTTTGTTTTTTGCAGGATTGCTAGTGCCCAACTTACAAATTCTGATTGGGGACCCTTGGCGAATTACGGAGTCCACAATTTGGCGCCCACCGTGGGGCCCTAGCAATAATTTGCAGACAAAGGCTTTCCACCCTACAAACACTCACTGCTTAGTCAATCATGACTTCAAGCAATGAACAAACACCTGATCCAGTGGCATCACAATTGGCCATACTACAAGACAGATTGAAAGCTTTGGAAGAAGAGAATTTTACCTTTCGTAGTTCCAACATAAACCTCCAAAAACAATTGGAACTACTTTCATCACCCACACAGCTTCACAATACATCAGAACAACACAACAACCGGATCACTCCAGCTAACCTTCAAGGAGCATTTGACGAAACCACAGACGACGTTCCATCAAATGGTGAGAACCAGAGGAACTTACCAAGTTCACCAGTCAACCAAGCCCAGCAAATTGTCGTCACAATGAGAAAGGAAATGAAAGAATTTAAAGAAGCTATTATGTCCAGTCTACCAGGGGTGAAACTCCCAATGAAGAAGAGTAGAGCTGGAACCATTTCAGATACCCCTTTCATTGAGACGATAACATCTGTTGAGCTACCACGGAAGTTCAGCCCACCAGACATGAAGTTATACGATGGATCTACTGACCCAGACGACCATGTCATTCATTATAAATACAAAATGATGTCAACAGGCTTAGCTCCTCATCAATGGGAAGCTGGAATGTGCAGAGGATTTGAGAGAAACTTTGGGTGGTCCAGCTCTTACATGGTTCATCAACCTACCATACAGATCCATCAAATCTTATCAACAATTAGCAGACAAATTTGTTGAACATTTCGCCAGCTCTTGCAAACTTGAAAAAACTACTGATGATCTTAGTGCCATCCTACAACGGAGGGGAGAATCATTGCGAAGTTATGTTGCTCGATTCAACAAAGAAAGAATAACAATTCCAGACCTTCATCAACCAACAGCTGTGGAGGCTTTCAGGAACGGGTTACTTTGTGAAAGTGGACTCTACAAAAAGCTGACCAAGTTCCGGTGCTACACGATGGACCAGGTTATGGCTCGAGCCCAAGTCGAAATCAGGTGGGAAGAAGATAAAAGGAATAAAAGGAAAGACATTTCCTCCAACATGCAAAACGAAAGAACAGCCCATTCTACCAAACGACATAAAGAATTTACAAATGTGATGCCTAAGCGTCATTCGGAGAAATGGAACCACCCAAGGAGAGAACATCAGCCCCACCAAAAAGGTTTTGATCAAAGACCTCCACCATACAGAGCTCGGGAAACAATTCCGATGGAAAAACCAAGACTCCCAGACTACAATTTTTCTATATCTCCGGGAGAGTTAGTCTTGGTACTTAAAAAGATGGGAAATGAAGTAAAGTGGCCACCACGCAACAGAGAAAGTTTCAAAAATAAAGACACAAACAAATGGTGTGAGTTCCATCGAGACTACGGCCATACCACAGCTGAATGTGTAGCATTAAGGTTGGAAGTACTTGAGTTGTTGAACAAAGGGTTTTTAAGGGATCTACTTACGGAGAAGGGGCAAGCTACTTTAGCTCAGAGGAATGAGAAGGATGGACATGGGGAAGCACCAATTCAACCTCCACCAATTGATAACACCGTGAATTTCATTTCAGGAGGATCAGAGATTAGTGGAGTATCATATTCAGCAGCCAAACGACATTCCAGAGCGATTGTGTCAAGCCTTCAACATTCCACGACGTCTTTAGAAAAAATGTTTACAAACTTAATAATGGAGTTTCCAGACGACATCAACTCTGGTAGCATGAACCCTCATCATGACGCCTTAGTAATCTCTCTACAGGTGGCAAATTTCATGATCAAACGAGTTCTGGTAGATACAGGATCCTCAGCCAACATCATCTTTACAACAGCCTTGGCAGACATGGGAGCTGAATTAGAGAAAATTAACAAAAAGACGACTGTGTTGATTGGATTCAGTGGTGAACAAAAATTTACTTTGGGAGAAATAAGCCTTCCAGTCTACGCAGGGGGAATCAACAAAATGACAACCTTCCTAGTCCTAGATTGTCCTTCAGCCTACAATCTAATTATTGGGAGGCCATGGATTCATGAAATGAGGGCAGTATCGTCCACCTATCATCAAACTCTAAAGTTTCCTACAAAGTGGGGGATTCAAGAGATAAGGGGAGATAGAGTTGCTTCCAGAGGATGCTACCAAACAACAATGAAGGCAAAGGTCCATTCAGCATAGCAATTACAGAACGAACCTCATTCGCAGGAGCCCACACTTCCAAATATTGAAGAATTGGATGAGGTTCAAATCCATGACAAATATGCAGACCATAAAACTCAAATTGGAGCAAATCTAGATCCCAGACTACGGGCAGACTTAAGTGAATTTTTGCGAAAACGACATGACCAGTTCGCTTGGTCGCATGAAGACATGACTGGGATTGACCCCAGCTTGATTACTCATCAACTCCATGTGGATCCAGACTACCCTCCAATCAGACAGAAAAGAAGGAAGTTTGCCCCAGAGAGAAACCAGATCATTGATGAAGAAATCCAAAAATTGTTACAAAATGGTGCCATTAAAGAAGTTCAATTCCCAGCCTGGTTAGCCAATGTGGTGGTGGTACGAAAGAAGAATGGAAAATGGAGAGTTTGTATCGACTTCACAGATTTGAACAAAGCATGCCCAAAAGATTCATTCCCATTGCCTCATATTGATCAAATGGTTGATGCTACAGCTGGACACGAATTGCTAAGTTTTATGGATGCATATTCTGGGTACAATCAAATCCTTATGCATCCAAACGACCAAGAGAAAACAGCTTTCATGACCAATAGGGGCATATTCTGTTACAAGGTAATGCCCTTTGGTCTCAAAAATGCAGGTGCTACATATCAGAGAATGGTCAATAAAATTTCTCACAACAGATTGGAAAAACAATGGAGGTGTATGTAGACGACATGTTGGTGAAATCATCGAAATCTGATCAGCATCTGCAACACCTGGAAGAAGCATTCAAGGTGATGAACAGGTATGGGATGAAATTGAATCCAACAAAATGTGCGTTTGGAGTTGCTTCTGGGAAATTCTTGGGATATGTCGTTACACAACGAGGGATTGAGGCAAATCCAGATCAAATCAGGTCCATACTTGAAATTCCTTCACCAACCTGCCCAAAGGAAGTCATGCGACTAGCAGGGAGAATTGCTGCGTTGAACAGATTCATCTCCAAGTCGACAGACAAAAGTTTTATGTTCTTTTCAGCCATTAAAAACAAAAAACTTTGAATGGACTCCAGCCTGCGAACAAGCTCTGAAAGAGCTGAAGCAGTACTTAACATCCCCACCATTGTTGTCAAAACCACTCGACAATGAAAGGTTATTCTTGTATTTGGGAGTGTCAGACCAAGCAGTGAGCGCTGTTTTGATTCGAGAAGAGAACGGCACCCAACTTCCAGTCTACTATGTAAGCAAAGCATTACTTGATACGGAGTCACGTTATTTGCATTTGGAGAAATTGGTATTAGCCTTGGTAATGTCTGCCAGGAAGCTACGACCATACTTTCAAGGGCATCCAATCACAGTTTACTCGGAGTACCCCTTGAGGAGCATACTACACAAGCCAGAATTGACTGGGAGATTAACAAAATGGGCTGTCGAATTGGGAGAACACGACATCACTTACCAGCCCAGAACAGCAATCAAATCTCAAGCCTTGGCTGACTTTGTAGCAGATTTCAGTCCAACTCAGAATCCCTTGGAAGGTACTGAAGTCAATTCAATCCAATCAAATTCACTTTGGAAACTTTCAGTCGACGGTTCTAGCAATAAGAAGGGGTGTGGCCTTGGCATAGTAATCACTACTCCTGATGGGGATATACTACAACAAGCAATCAAATATGGATTCCGAGTTACAAACAATGAAGCAGAATATGAAGCTTTGATTGCAGGAATCAGCTTGGTCAAAGAACTTGGTGGAAGAAGAATCGAAGTAAAATCAGACTCCCAATTGATAGTGAATCAGCTCCAAGGTTCATATCAGGCACGAGACCCTCAAATGTTATCCTACTTGCAGAAAGTTAAAGAAATCCAGGCGACATTTCAAGAATTCAACATATCTCAGGTGTCAAGAAGTGAAAACACTCAGGCGGACGCGTTGGCTACCCTCGGGTCGATGATGCATGGGGACAAACTTCAATCAATTCCAGTAGTGTATTTAAATTGGCCATCAATTTGGAAGGAGAACAATGAGATGAACACCATCAATTCAGACGACTCATGGATGACACCAATCATGAAATACTTGCAAGATGGACTGCTTCCAGAAGAAGATAGAAATGAAGCAAGAAGGATTCAAAGGCAGGCAGCAAGATTCACCATATTTGATGGACAACTATTGAAAAGGTCGTTCTCTGGACCCTACTTGAAATGTCTTACTCATGATCAAGCACAACATGTACTATCAGAATTGCACAAAGGAGAATGCGGAAATCATTCTGGAGGACGAAGCCTTGCCTCACGCGCCCATTCGACTGGGTATTATTGGCCAACTATGAGAATTGATTCAGTCAATTACACGAAGAAGTGTGAAAAGTGTCAGAGATTCGCTCCTATTCCACATCTTCCACCAGAAAAGCTGAAACCTATCCTATCCCCATGGCCGTTCATGAAGTGGGGTATGGATATTGTAGGGAAGCTACCAACCGCCCCTGGACAACGAGTCTACATGCTAGTCCTGACAGATTATTTTTCAAAGTGGATTGAAGCGGACTCCTTTGCCAAAATACGAGACAAAGAAGTTCAAACATTTGTCTGGAAAAACATCATATGTCGTTTCGGCATTCCCAAGGAGATTGTAACAGATAATGGCTCCCAGTTCATTAGTCGGCATTTTCAAGACTTTTGTAAAAATTGGGGGATCAAGTTAAGTTTTTCAACCCCACGCTTTCCACAAGCTAATGGGCAAGCCGAGTCTTCTAACAAGACACTTTTGAATACTTTGAAGAAAAGATTGGAGAAGGCAAAAGGATCATGGGCAGACGAACTTCCTGGAGTATTGTGGTCCTACAGAACGACCATCCGTTCTTCCACGACTGGAACAAACCCCTTCTCTTTGGCATTTGGAACAGAGGCAGTAATTCCAATCGAAGAAGCCATTCCTTCTCTACGCTACCAGTACGCTGGTGATGAGGCAAATCAGCAGTTGATGTATATGAATCTAGATACAATCGACGAAAGACGAGAAAAGGCGACCATACGACTTGCATCTCATCGGCAAAGAATGGCGAGATATTTCAACAAAAATGTCAGAAGCAGAACATTCAAGGAAGGGGATTGGGTACTACGAAAAGTCTTTCAAAACACAAAAGAAGTCGGAGAAGGGAAGTTGGGACCAAATTGGGAAGGGCCATACATCATCACAAGAGTTGTTGGACACGGAGCCTACAAATTACAAACAATTGAGGGGAGACAAATTCACAATAGTTGGAATGCAATTCACCTTAAGCAATTTCACCGGTAATTTAAGCGTGCATTTATTCATATTTTAAGATTCAGAGTAATTTTTCTACTTTATGTATTGTGTGATTCGACTTAATAACAAATTTCATTTGAAATTTCATCCCAAAATATCATTAATTCATTAAAATTGTTCTACAAAGAAGTTAAATTAAAATTACAAAAGATTCAAATTTCTGGAGTAGCTTCTTCCTGAATGCATTCAGCAGCAACTTCAAGTGCAGGAATTTCTTGAACTTGATTTGTCGGCTCGATTTCCATTCGACTAAGTTCTTCATTCTTCTTATCCGTTTCTTGAACTTCAGCCGCTCCCTCGCTATCAATTACTTCTTTTTCTGCCACTTTCGAGTCGACCTCTTCGCCTTTCTCTTCCACATCACCCTCGTCTGAAAGGGAAACCCCTGCCAATAGTTGGTCATACTGCTGAATCCATTTCTCAGGCTCCCAAGCTCCTGTCTTCCCATCAAGGAAATCCTTCATCAGATGACTGCGTTCTTTCATCATAGATTCAAGAGCGATCCCTTCAAGATTCTCGAGTAATTCTTCATTCTCCTTCTTCACATTCTCGAACGCATCCTTATAGCCTTCAATCGTAACCTCAGAAGTCTCCTTTTCCATCTGAAGTGTTGCCTTCACTTCCTTCAACTCCTTCTCCAATTCAGCATTTCTTTTTTCAAGCGACTTCTTTTGGACCACTTCCTTTTTCATAGCCGCAAATGATTTATCCATCTCTCTCTGTTTCTTAAGAGTCGATTCGACATATCGCTGCATATGTAGACTGCACTCCATTGCCTGGAAAAAGGATTTGATTAGAATCCATCCTACAAATTAATAAGAAATTTCTATCTACTTTCTTACTTGGTAATTTAAAGCCGCAGCCTTTTTCATCGACTCGACCGGGCCAATCTTGGATACCTCTGTTCATCCTCCTCCAGCAAAAGCTTCTTAATAAAAGGGTCAAGGCTTGATGGGTCCGAAATTGCAGTCGACCCTGATGGAATCCTGACAACTATATTATCGATGTCTTCGATTTCATCCGCCTTCCTTTTCCCCCCTTTGACAATTATTTCGGTCGACTTCCCCTTATGCTTTGGAGTTCCAGTCGACGATACCAATTGTGGTTCTGGAACCTCCACTTCTGGCTCCTTTATCTTGAGCTTCCTAGCCTTTTTTCGGCTCATCAACTCATCAATTGATGCTACTTTTATTTGCCTCGACGCCATGTCCTCTGCGCATAAATTTCTTTTGGAGTTAATGTCTTTATAAACCACACCTTTTTGTACAGAGCTCGAATCGACCGAGTACAGTAGATGACTTCCAATACGTTTTTAGAAAGTGCCAAAGGGGTAGATATACCTTCTGATTCGAAGATTTCTTTCCACTGTAAAGTTGCTCTTAGTCTCTGCTCTACCAAGATTATCCTCCAATCTCTTTGTTCGACGGGAAGATCAAGAAGAGCTTTTGTGTTCGACAAAATAAGAGGTGTTTTGTCGAATAAACTGTTTCGAAAAGGACCTGCATAATAAACAATCCATACATTAGTATCATACGACAATAACATTGATAAATTTTCAATAAATAGAAGAAGTTGATACTCACTAAATACACTCCAGTATTCTGAAACTCGACCCATTCCAGTCGACCCAAAGATACCCTCATTTTTCACAAAGAAATAGTCCGACTGCCAATTACCCCTATCGATTGTTGGAAGCCCCATAACTATTTGTTCCCTCTTACGACGAAGGTACAAAATATATCTCTCTTTTTCAGTTAGGTGCTCTTTAAGGTAGTATGAATATAAAATGTCCTTCACCTCAAACAATAACCCTTGTTCGAATGCTAAGCATTCACTCGACATTAAAATCCTCCAAGCATTCGGCATTAGTTGTGAAGGAGCAATCCCATAATGATCCAAAATTTCCCAAGCTAACCTCGGAATAGGGAATCTAAGCCCATTAGAAAACGGTACTACATAAAAACCAATCCATCCGGGAATTTTATAATCGATCCTTTCAGACGGCAAGGGCACCCTCAGTTCCATTGATCTAGGAAATCTATACTTAATCCTAATTTCCATCAGCAAACTAGCCGTCATTCGACTAGCTGGGTTCTTGGTTAGTATGTTGGTAGGCTCACTTGTGCTCACCCCTCCACTAAATTCCTCGACAGCTGCCAATGATCTAATAGGAATTGCCTGCAACGGAACTTCATGCGACATAACGGTTACAGGTCCTTCCTCAAAAAACTCTTGACGCGACCATTCCCTTAATAATTTTTCTTCTGTTGATTCACTCGATGATGATCCTACGAATGTATCGATCTGTTCTCCTAAACTTTCTAAAGAGTCTCCACTCGACATATTCTATTCAGCGAGTCTACAAACAAATAATTTCTAGGATTTGGGTTCCTTAAAGATCAAATCCTACTTCTATCTCCAAACACAAATCCACCAAAAAACGTATGATTCTAAAGATCAAACAACCTAATTTAGCTAAGAACAGATTGAAGCTACTCTACGAATATTCAAAGCAAATGAAGAACGCGAAGAGAGTGAAAGAAGTACCTTGAAGCCTTGAAGTTCTCTCCCAAATCGATTGATCTTGTGAAATGAAACAAATGAACCCAACAAGCCACACTTATACTACTTCTTTTGGCGGTTTATTTCCCGCCATAAGACTCCTCGTTATTTGCACTAGGTTTTACTCCGTTAAACGACACGTGGAAGATCTATAGAATGTAACTCATATCTAGTCAAGTGAACTCCTGAACCTGTATTAGGTTCAGTCGACAAAGGATCATTCCCCTTGACTCGTATAAAGACAAGTGAACTCCTGAACCTGCATTTGGTTCAGTCGACAAAGGGACATTCCCTTGGACTCATGTCGAGTCAAGTAAACTCCTGAACCACCGTTTGGATCAGTCGACAAAGGGACATTCCCCTTGACTCGTATAAAGACAAGTGAACTCCTGAACCTGCATTTGGTTCAGTCGACAAAGGGACATTCCCCTAGACTCATGTCGAGTCAAGTAAACTCCTGAACCACCGTTTGGTTCAGTCGACAAGGGACATTCCCTGGACTCGTCTCGAGTCAAGTGAACTCCTGAACCTGCATTTGGTTCAGTCGACAAAGGGACATTCCCCTGGACTCATCTCGAGTCAAGTAAACTCCTGAACCACCGTTTGGTTCAGTCGACAAGGAACATTCCCTGGACTCATCTCGAGTCAAGTGAACTCCTGAACCACCGTTTGGTTCATTCGACAAAGGGACATTCCCCTGGACTCATGTCGAGTCAAGTAAACTCCTGAACCACCGTTTGGTTCAGTCGACAAGGGACATTCCCCTAGACTCATGTCGAGTCAAGTAAACTCCTGAACCACCGTTTGGTTCAGTCGACAAGGGACATTCCCCTAGACTCATGTCGAGTCAAGTAAACTCCTGAACCACCGTTTGGTTCAGTCGACAAGGGACATTCGCCTAGACTCATGTCGAGTCAAGTAAACTCCTGAACCACCGTCTGGTTCAGTCGACAAGGGACATTCCCCTAGACTCATGTCGAGTCAAGTAAACTCCTGAACCACCGTTTGGTTCAGTCGACAAGGGACATTCCCCTAGACTCATGTCGAGTCAAGTAAACTCCTGAACCACCGTTTGGTTCAGTCGACAAGGGACATTCCCTGGACTCGTCTCGAGTCAAGTGAATTCCTGAACCACCGTTTGGTTCAGTCGACAAGGGACATTCCCCTAGACTCATGTCGAGTCAAGTAAACTCCTGAACCACCGTTTGGTTCAGTCGACAAGGGACATTCCCTGGACTCGTCTCGAGTCAAGTGAATTCCTGAACCACCGTTTGGTTCAGTCGACAAGGGACATTCCCCTAGACTCATGTCGAGTCAAGTAAACTCCTGAACCACCGTTTGGTTCAGTCGACAAGGGACATTCCCTTGGACTCTTGTCGAGTCAAGTTGGACTCCTGAACCTGCATTTGGTTAAGTCGACAAACGGGCATTCCCCATGACTCTAGTCGAGTCAAGGTTGGACTCCTGAACCTGCATTTGGTTCAGTCGACAAAGGGACATTCCCCATGACTCTAGTCGAGTCAAGGTTGGACTCCTGAACCTGCATTTGGTTCAGTCGACAAAGGGATATTCCCCATGACTCTAGTCGAGTCAAGGTTGGACTCCTGAACCTGCATTTGGTTCAGTCGACAAATGGACGTTCCCCATGACTCTTGTCGAGTCAAGTTGGACTCCTGAACCTGCATTTGGTTCAGTCGACAAATGGACATTCCCCATGACTCTAGTCGAGTCAAAGATTGGACTCCTGAACCCGCATTTGGTTCAGTCGACAAAGGGACATTCCCCATGACTCTAGTCGAGTCAAGGATTGGACTCCTGAACCCGCATTTGGTTCAGTCGACAAAGGGACATTCCCCATGACTCTAGTCGAGTCAAAGATTGGACTCCTGAACCCTCATTTGGTTCAGTCGACAAAGGGACATTCCCCATGACTCTAGTCGAGTCAAGGTTGGACTCCTGAACCCGCATTTGGTTCAGTCGACAAAGGGACATTCCCCATGACTCTAGTCGAGTCAAGGTTGGACTCCTGAACCTGCATTTGGTTCAGTCGACAAATGGACGTTCCCCATGACTCTTGTCGAGTCAAATGGGACTCCTAAACTTACATTCGGTTCAGTTGACCAGAGAATATTCCCCATTACCTATGTCGAGTCAAATGTATCCATGGATCTTCAAACTGATCAGACGACCAAGAACCAATTACCATAAAGTTAAGTCAAAACAGAAGGACTAAGACTTCGTCTCCCCAGACGATACACGCGATATATTCCAAAAAAACCACATTTTGCACAAAGCTCTTATAAAACAATCCAACAGAAAGTGATACATTCTTGTCACGTGCTTCTGTGATTAGTATCATTCGACACAAACGTATATACTCTCTAAGACAAAACTTCTTTGACTTAGAGAGTAAGGGACAAACTGTAAGAGCCAAATTTGGTCTAAGGGTAAAACTGTCTTTCACCTTAAGCCCATCAGCATGTTAGGCCCGAAACCAAAGCCCAAAGAATTATGTATTTGATTACAATTAAAATCATAAAGCATGACCACTTAACCTAACTCTAGCACTAATCCCCACCACTCCACTTAACCTAACTCTAGCACTAATCCTCACTTACTCCAAAACCATTACCAAATACACCAAACCTCAGATCATGTTTTATCTATAAATATGAAAAGAATACAGGAAGAATTCATTCAAGTCTCATTTCTCTCACCCTAATATTTCATGCTCTCAATCCTTAATCCCCTCATATATTATTACACGGCTCTCACGGCCAAACAAAGGAAGTAGAGGTAATATTCAACCTTGTTTTCCCATTTTACAAACTTATTTCCTGCCACTGACTTGGGCGTCGGAGTGTACCCGGTATCCACCACACCGGTGGTAGCCTACTCTCGTCCACTCTACTTTGTTTTTTGCAGGATTGCTAGTGCCCAACTTACAAATTCTGATTGGGGACCCTTGGCGAATTCCGGAGTCCACAATGGCGAAATATAATTTCGCCACTAAAAGTGCGACACAAAAGGCTTTAGTGGCGAAAATTGTAGACTTTTAGTGGCGAAATTTCAGGCCATGAAATTTCTTTCAAATTCAGGACTCATAACAACAGAGGACATGTCTAAAATCAATACCTTTCTAAATTTCACTGGGGTCAGGCAGGGGGCACCGCTTCTCTTCGCCCCAATCGTGAGCTACAGTCCATATGTTTTGAACAATCACAGAATTCTCGGTAACCTTATCACCAATAAGTCGTACATTGTAATGCAAAACTATAGGAGGATCTGACTCTAAAATAAGTATTCAGTCAGCAAATCGAATTTCAACAAACCCTATAAAACCTAATTGAAAAGCAATTAAAACCCAGGTGTCATTAAAACCCTAAGCGACATTCGGAGGAAAAAAAAAACTCAAAAACAACTTCAAGATCTATAAAACCCACAAAACCCAAATTGAGGAAATAGAAATAGAAGCATACCTGAAAGATAACGAGAGTAAAAAACTGTTCGAGCTTTAGGATGAGCTAGTACCAGAGCTTCTTCTAGTACGAAGGCGATAAAGGGCAAAGTGCAAAAGGATTGTTGTCAAGTGAAGATGAAAGAACACGCAAAAGTCTGTGGGTTTTCAAGGTGATGAGTGTTGTGATAAAACACACACAATATAGTAGATGTGAGAGAAAATTCTTCTTTATTATACACAAACAAAGAATTACAAAGCTTACAAACTCAAGCTTTACAAAAAACTCTCAACCTTATTTACTCTCTATTATACTCACGTTTTAGGATTACTGGGATGCTTAGGAATGATCTGGGGACTCCAATTTATAGTTCCAAAATCGTGTGAACAGTGTCACATGGTTTGGCCAGCTTTCACACGTCTCTGCCAGCTCCTTAGAAGCTGGGATGTTGTTGTCTTCACAGCACACGTTTACAACTTCATGCATGCAAACAGCTTTCAACAAATCTCCCCCTCGGTGAAGATTTCCCAAAATCTGAGCCGACCATTAATCATCCAAACCGGATCCTCCAAAGGATCCTCCCCTGGTTGCATCTGAATGACTGCCTACGTACCCTGAGTTGGGATCAAGCCAATCGTAGTTCTCTGAATCTCCCCACTCTGAATATGTGGAGAGTTTTGTCATCTCGGCTATGGCACGACAGATTTCAAGCTTCTCATTTGGTAAAACCCTGGTGAATATATCGGTACCGTTGTCGTCGGTGTGAATTTTCCTGAGTTCTAACAGCTTTGAGCTCAGGACGTCCCGTATCCAGTGATACCTCACATGGATATGTTTTGACCTCGAGTGAAATGTAGAATTTTTACCAAGGTAGATAACACTCTGGCTATCGCAGTACAAAGTGTACTTCTCCTGCTTAAAACCCAATTCCTGGAGGAATGTCTTCATCCACAGCAATTCCTTGCAAGCTTCTGTAACTACAATGAATTCTGCCTCTGTTGTAGAAAGTGCAACACATCTCTGCAACCTTGACTGCCATGCCACAGCTTCCCCTGAGAGAGTAATCAGATATCCCGAAGTAGACTTTCGGGTATCCACATCTTCTGCCATATCTGAATCGGTGTAGCCCATTAACACTGGTTCACTGCTTCCAAAACATAACCTTATTTTGGATGTGCCTCGAAGATACCGCATGATCCATTTGATCGCATTCCAATGTTCTCTTCCTGGGTTTGACATAAACCGGCTGACCAATCCAACTGCGTGTGCTAAGTCTTGCCTCGTGCACACCATGGCATACATAAGACTTCCCACTGCTGAGGTGTATGGAACCTGTTTCATTTCCTCCTTCTCTGTCTCAGTAGAGAGACACTGTTGTGTACTCAATCTAAAGTGGGTAGCAAGAGGAGTGTTAACCGCTTTAGCCTTGTCCATCTGGAATCTCTAAAGTACTTTCTCGATGTACTCCTCCTGTGACAAGTATAACCTCCTGGCTTTCCGATCACGGCCGATCCTGATGCCAAGAATCTGTTTAGCTGGCCCCAAGTCTTTCATCTCAAAAGATTTACTCAGTTGCTGCTTCAAATCATCAATCCTTGATTGATTCCGGCCAACTATCAACATATCATCTACATATAGCAGTAAGATGATAAAGTCATCGTTAGAAAATTTCTGAACGAAAACACAATGGTCTGAAGTGGTCTTCTTGTATCACTGCTCCCCCATAACTGACTCAAACTTCACGTACCACTGTCTCGGTGCCTGTTTCAAACCGTAGAGGCTTTTTCTGAGTCTGCAAACATAGTCCTCTTTCCCTCTGACTCTGAAGCTTTCTGGTTGCTCCATGTAAATTTCTTTTTCCAGATCTCCGTAAAGAAATGCGGTCTTGACATCCATATGCTCAACTTCCAGGTCGAGGCTTGCTGCTAAGCTGAATACCACTCTGATGGATGACATCTTCACAACTGGAGAGAAGATTTCATCGAAGTCAATGTCTTTCCTCTGATTGAATCCCTTGACAACTAGTCTGGCTTTGTACCGGGGTTGTGAAGTGTGCTCATGTTGCTTCACCCTGTACACCCATTTGTTCTTCAAAGCATGTTTGCCTCTTGGCAATTTCACCAACTCAAAGGTGTGATTGTCATGCAAAGATTCCATCTCATCTTGCATGGTTTCCTCCCACTTTTCTCTGTCTTCTGTTTCCACAGCCTCCTGGTAGCTCTCGGGTTCTCCCCCGTCAGTAAGCAGCACATACTCATATACAGAGTATTTGGTTGAAGGTCGCCTCTCTCTGTCAGACCTTCTCTATGGAACTGTTGGTGTAGCTTCTGGTATTGGTGGTTGATCATGATCATCATCTCTGGGAGCTTCATCACATGTACCCTCCTTTCTGGGAACCTCATCTTCAACTTGTACTGGCACTGGTGTATGAGGTTCTGGATTCACATCTCTGTATTGCTAGGGCATTGTCTTCATCTCCTTTCTGATATCTTCTATGGTCTGGTCTTCAACGAAGACAACATCTCGGCTCCTTACGATCTTCTTTTCCACAGGATCATACAGTTTGTAGCCGAAATCATCCTGACCATAGCCAATAAAGACACAATGTCGCGTCTTTGCATCAAGCTTGGATCTCTCGTCCTTTGGGACGTGTACAAATGTTTTGCACCCAAAGACATGCAAGTGTTCGTATGACACTTCTTTACCTGTCCAGGCTTGGTTAGGAACATTACCTTTCAGTGCGACCGTTGGGGACATGTTCAAAACATGTACTGCTGTGTTGAGTGCCTCCCCCCAGAATGTCTTCGGTAGTTTGTCTTGTGACAGCAAGCTTCTGACCCTTTCGCACAAGGTTCTGTTCATCTTCTCAGCTAGGCCATTCAGCTGAGGTGTCTTCGGATGTGTCGTTTGATGTTGGATTCCTTGCGTCTTGCAGTACTGATCAAACGGACCTCTGTATTCTCCACAGTTGTCTGTTATGATGCATTTGAGTTTCTTGATGGTTTCTCTCTCCACCAGGGCATGAAACTCCTTGAACACTCCCATCACTTGATCTTTTCTTTTCAAGATGTATGCCCAGATCTTCCTTGAATGATCGTCAATGAATGTCACAAAATACAGTGACCCACCAAGTGTTCTCGTTTGCATCGGACCACATACATCTAAATGTATGAGGTCAAGTACCTCCGGTTTCCGTTGAGGCGGGGAGCTCTGGAAGGACATTATATTCTGCTTTCCAGCCATGCAGTGTTCACACTTCCGTAAGTGTGAGTTCTTCAATTCGGGAAGAACATTCCTCCTGCGTAGTATCTCCATCCCTGTTTGACTCATGTGACCGAGCTTTTTATGCCATAGCTCGGCTGCCTCATTACTGTTGACTGTATTTATGCTACTATTTGAAAGCTTAGCATGCATCAAATACAGAGTTGAGTCTTTCTTACCTCGTGCCACCACCATTGATCCTTTAGTGAGCTTCCAACTACCGTCACTAAAGGTGCTGCAGAAACCTTCATCTTCTAGCTTGCCTGTTTAGATCAGGTTTAACCGGATGTCTGGGATGTGCTTGACTCCCTTCAACACTAGCCTTGTCCCGTTGTATGTGACCGGCGTAAACACACACGTATAACGCAAGCGCACGTATCGTTCAAGTAGTATAAAAATATCGATCCCACGAGGACTTATTTCCTACTGTTGTTATTAATTGTTGAATCTATTTAATTACAAATATCTAATTAAATGGATAAGAGAGAGATTGTTTGTTTGTTTGGTTGAATGTGGCTTTGCAAAATAAATAAATAAATAAAAAGACAAAGAAAATACTAAGGAAAATAACAAAAGACACAAAATTCTAGGGTTGTGATTTATTCCAATATCATTATAAAGATGAAGTGATTATTTTATAGTTAGGAAATACAATGATTTATTAACCTGGAACACGAAATTATGCGAAAGCATCTGTCGATGGTCAGACACAAATACCCAGTATAACCCAATTGAACCATATTCCTATGTCAACCACATTATCTGGATTCATTAAGATTAAGTTCCAATTTATGGCTACCCTCGCCCGACAGGTATATTCCTATCCTGTAAGGAAATCTATTAAAGGGTTATCTATCCTCAAGGAAGATCGTTGGCTATTGAGTCTAAGGTTTTAAACTTAAAATCTCTATGTCTAGTTCATTTTAAGTTTACCTAATCAATTTTATTAGTGATCAGTTAATAAAAAGCATTAAGATTAAGACTCAATAAATAAATCATTATATTACCCAAACTATAATCTAACCCTTATAAACCGGTGATATTGAAATTCATCACAACCTTAGAAAAACTAACACATAATTATAACTAGTAAAAACATAAAATTAAAAGACATAAAATAAAATGCTAAAAAGTAAATTACAATAAAATAAAATGCTAAGGTAAAAGGAATTACTTTTACTACTACTAATTTAGATATCTCCCATAAAATAATATATAAACTTGTGATATTATTTAACCAACCGACCAATCTGGCGGTATCCTGATTAAGTCCAATTAAGTCCAACCAGCCATATAGGCGGTAATATTTGTCCATAATCCAGCCATAAAGGCGGTACAAAAATAAATTTATCAACCGACCAATCTGGCGGTATCCTTGATTTATCAGGTTTAAACCAACAGAAAATAAATATACCAACCGACCAATATAGCGGTATTCCTTTATTAATCAGTATTTTAAAGTGTAAATATATTATTTTTAAGGGAGATTAATCTAAATAGTAACAGTAAAAGAATTACCTTTCACCCTAGCTGGGAAATTACTTTCTCATGAATAGTAAAAACTGTAAAAAGTAAAAGTAAAATTAAATTACTATTATTACAAATGGTAATAAAAATAAATTACAAATAAATTAAAAAAAAACTAAAAATAAAAGTAAAAATTCTAGAGAGAGAAACTCTCTCTAGAGAGAGAAATCAAGAGAGAGAGAGGTGTCTGGTATTCTGAAATTTCGCCTTCTATTTATAGGCAAAAATTTCACTGTTCGGGAGCGGCGTCGCGACGCCAAGGACCTCAGCGTCGCGACGCTGGATTGGTCGACGTGGCACGCTGAGAAGGCGACACGTGGCATGGCGGCTGACTGTTCACGCGACACGTGTCAAGGCGGCTAAGACTCAATTATTGTGATGACGTCATTGATGACGTCATGCTGATGTGGCGACGACGTGGCGCTGATGTGGCGATGACGTGGCGCTGGCGTGTGGTGGCATGTGTTGCAATTGTCGGCACAATAGGATTGCGACACGTGGCGACACGTGTCACGCGGTGATTGGCTGATGCTGAGGTGTCAAGTTGACTTGGTTGACCTTGTGACGTGGCTGATGACATGGCGTGACACATGGCGAGTTGACTCGTTGACCGCTGACATGGCTGATGACAAGGCGACACGTGTCAAGTCAAGTGTCGGCAGCATATGATGTTGACACATGGCACGGCACGTTAGCAGATTCGTTGTGATGGTGACACGTGGCACGGCGCATTTTAGCAAAGTCAAACTTCTCAAATCCTGATCAGTTGACCAGGCGCACGTTAGCAGATTCGGCTCACGCTGGGCGTCGCGGCGCGCAGTGTTCCAGTGTCGCGACGCTGAAGAGACGAAAATATCCCTGTTGACGCATTTTTGTCCGGTTTTGCCTCAAATTGCCTCCAGTGCTTTCCAAACTTTATTTATCTACAAAATAACACAAAACACATCAAAAAACATTCACAAAACTCAAGAAACTATACAAAAATTAGATTAAATGAGTGGGAAATAGTGATATAAATACCACTCATCACACCCCCAAACCTAACATTTTGCTAGTCCTCGAGCAAAATACAAAATAAAATAACTGAATAAAATTTAACTAAGCCATTTTCGTAGGGATCACGGTTGCATTTAGCATATGCAACAAGCCTTTAAACCCCTAGGTGTCCCTAGTGGACGAGTTGTAGTCTCGTGAGGGCTTACAGCAATGATACCCACAAACATTTTACAAAAGTAAAAGGTATTAAAACTAATGCACACAAAAGCAAAAAGACAAGCGAAAAGAGAATAAAGAAGTTAGTAACTAATCAGGTGAAACTTCTACTACAAGTTACTAGATGTTTTGTTTCTTTCTAAATTACCGAATAAGTAAACTCTCCGATTATTTTTATCTTTCTTCATATACACAGTCAACATAATATTAAACAACTCATTTTTGCCCACAACAGTCATAAGTGCAGTTGATAAGAGAGTAATATTTTTGTCCTAAAGTTCTATCAGATTTCACACCTTTTTGTAGTAATGGAATAATTTTCTGATTTTTCTGATTTTTTCTTTGCTTTTCTGAATTTTGACTTTTTATTTATATACAATACCTTCCGTCTATGTAGCGAGCTTTGGGTCGGTGGCTCCCAAACCAGTTGGCTTTAGGGCACCAGGTGTTAAGACACCCCTACGAACTTAATTACTCAGACTTCAGATATAAATATATTTTTTTGTAGCATCTTCGATCCATGTAACGAGCTTTGGGCCAATGACTCCCAAACCAGTTGGTTTTAGGGCACTAGGTGTTAAAACACCCTTACAGACTTAATAACTCGGATCTTAGATACTTTATTTTTGTACATCAAATTTTTTTTTTTTTTTTTTTTTTTTTTTTTTTTACTCCATCACTATTTAGAGATGCTTCCTCCAATTAAACTATAGCACGGAATATTACAAATTTTTCAATTACAGCTCATGTCTGTATGTTACTATGTATGTTGATAATACCTGTCAAATGAGCATATGAAGATTCATTTTAGTCAGATTTATGGAGAATTCACATTAAATAATTCAAAATGAAATAAACAAAAATTAACTTATTTCGAAATAAATGGATTGAATACGTCTCAAGAGTGGAAACTCCTTACTCGGCTATTTCTTACCAATTCACCTTTTTAGTCAAAATAAAAACACAACAAAAAAAAAAAAAAAGCAAAATTTTTTGTAATTTTTGAAAATTTTTCAATTTTTTTGTATTTTTCGAAAAATTTTGGACTAAAAATAAAAACACAATACAAACAAGTACTATTAACTATACCTCACCCACAAACCTAAATGAGACATTGTCCTCAATGTCTTAAACAGTAGAAGAAGAGTTTAGAAAATAATACCTGGTTAGTTGAAATTCTACAGGAAAATTACAGGTTAAGATCCAGATTAATTCGACGTCTCTTACCACGATCGTCCTCGGACCAATTTATCTTTGAAATGATAGGGTCAACTTTCGGTTCATAGGCTATGAGTTGGTCAATTAAATCTGGAGCAGTTCTGGCAGTAAAGAGGAGTTCTTTTAAAGGTTTTGACACGAACCCATTTCTTCGAGCATCATCAAGAAACACACAAAGAAAATCATAAAACCCATCAACGTTGTACAGCCCAATTGGTTTCTGGTGTATGTTTAGGTTCGCCCAAGATAGTACAATAAAAATTTCCTCCAATGTGCCCAAGCCTCCTGGCAAAGCAATAAAAGCATCAGAACGGTTAATCATTTCTACCAGTCGTTCAGACATACCTGGCACGATCAGTTCCTCGCCGTTTGATGATCCAATAAGGTTTGCCTCTGCCAAGGGTTTTGGTACGATTCCCAAAACGTTACTGCCTCCTTCCTGTACAGCCTTTGAAACGATCCCCATAAGTCCGAGATTGCCTCCGCCATATATTAGGTGCATATTCCTTGCTGCTAAGACTCGACCCAATTCCTGTGCTGCTTCTATGTATTGTGGTTTAGTACCAATTGTACTACCGCAAAACACACAGATATTTTCAACTCGTCTTCTTGAAGTGGCTTCCATTTTTTTTTTTTTATGTAATTCTTTTTCAACTATGGATGCTTTCAAAAGTGCAATGACGGGCTGAATTTATAGTACCTGAAAAAGGTGAGTAAAAATAGTACAAGTATCTTCCAGAGGACGCTTGTTAGCTAAACAACAAAATGGATCGTGAAAGGTCAAAAAGTCTGGATCCTGTCTACGAAAATAAAGATAATTACAACAGAAAAGCAAATAAAAGCAATAATTAAGGCAACGGAATTGTGTATGCAATACGCCACTTGCGTAGTATAAATTCATTAGGATGTATCTTAAGATTTCATTCCTTATTCAGCCATCGCTAATGAATTAGCTCTCTTCTTTTTTTGATTGTCAAACACAATTCCTTCTGTATTAAAATGCTCCGTTTGTGCTTTTCTCTACAAAAATAACACACAAAATTAAAAAGTTCACACTATGTATACACAAAAGAGATTAGAAGATATTACCTAGTCAGCTGAAATTTTACAGGAAAAATTACCGATAGGAAAAATTTATGTCCAATTGATACTTGACGATTTTTTTTTAGTGAAAATTTCGACAGAGTTTCCTCTAAAAATTTAAAATCTCCCCAAATTCATCCTAAAAAATTATCACCAATCAAATCCCAACTTTGGCATTTTTTAGAAAAATCCGACAGAGTCTCCCCTGAATTTTTGATTATCCAACACAGCCTAAATCTAACAAATGCCACAAACACTCCAATTCAATTCTTCGCTCCCATAACTACGAATCAAATTAATCCACAATCCAACCCTTCGTAATTCAAAATTCCCAAATCAAACACACCACAATTCAAACCTAATTACCAAATCAATTTACCAATTACCAAATCAAATTTTTATCAAATCATTAATGTTAATCTCAAATTCTGAATTTGGCAGTGGTGGGTTTTCTCGTTTGGTTCGTTGGTGGTGTTCGCGGTTTCTCTGTTTTGGTCTCAGGTGATGGCTTCTGGTTTCGGCAAGAGTGGGTTCGTGGCTTTGGGTTGGTGATGACTTGCTCACGGCAAGGATGGCTCTCGGTTTGGGTGTGGTTTTCGGCTAGTGGTGTCTCGGCTGTGGTGGGTTTCGGTGAAGGTGATCAGCAAGTGTGGATTTTGTTGGTGCTCGACAGTGGGTCGGCTCGGCAGTGGTGGATGGGTTGGTTTTGATGGTGAAGGACGGGCTCGGTCACGGCAAGACACGGCTCGGCAGTGATGGAAAGACACGGCAGTGGCTTGGTTGATTCGGTTTTGACTCGGCGAAGGAAGGGCTCGGTGGTTGAACTCGGCGGTAGTGGTAGATTTCGGTTTGGCAAGGATGGCTCACGGTGGTGAGGTTCACGGCAGATCTGGCTTGGTTTCTGGTTTCTGGTCGATCTCGGCTGCGGAGGTGCGGTTCAGGCGAAATGGTTCATGCGTGGTGGGTGGTGGGTTGCGGTGATGGTCTGGTTTCGGTTGGATTTGGCTTCTGGGTTGAGAGAAAATGGTGAGATCTGTGAAGAAGAGGAGTGATCTGTGCGTGGTGGCTGCTGGTTTTAGGCTTGTAAACAAACCAGTGTCGCGACGCTGAAATTGGTCGTGCGTCGCGACGCTCGGTAATTTTTAGGGTTTTTTTTTTTTTTTTTTTTTTTTTTTTTTTTTTTTTTTTGGCAAAACCATGTCTTGCGACAGATGAATCCATAGGGACGCGTCCCAAAAGTAGACTTCTTACTCGGCCGTCTTTTCTGGATTGACTTTGTATCTTCGTGATTTTGTCAAATTTTTATTTTGTAAAAATCCCGCTTGTACTGGCTTGCTTTGTCCTGATAAATTCCATTTTAATTTTTCCTGCAAAACTCACACAATTAAAAAGTTCACACACAAAAATAAATAAATAATAAAATAAATTACAACAAATTGCATGGGTTGCCTCCCTGCTAGCGCTAAATTTTTCGTCTTCAGCCAGACGTGACTGAAATTCATCTGTTAAGGAGGTTTCAATGTCGTTTTGGATGTCCGATTAAAGACAATCCCGTGAGCGTTGCTTTTGAAGGGTCTCTTCCAACGGTAAAGTGGTAAAAAGAATTTTGTCTTATTCAATGCTCGTGCCACCTTTTTGATCCTTGTTGCTCCAGTGATTCCTGCAAAGAAAGAAAGAAAATCAGGAGGTCTCGTATGGTGCTTGACTTGGAATGGAAATTCCATTTTGTCAAGCTTCTGAGTGGTTTCTTTGATTTGTACTCCCCAAAACAGCGATGTTTCTCCTGAATGCTCTGGATCTTTAATAAGGTCAGATATTTGCTCTTCTATTTGCTCTGCTTCTTGCTCCACCTTTTCTTCACAGATGTATTTGAAAATTTCTGCATTCAGTTCTTCATCTGTCATCTGTGAAATACATGTTTCAAAATTTTCAACCTGAAAAGAAATGTTAGATTTTAGGTCTTCATCCTCTGATCTGGTTGAAATGATTGGCTCAGGTATTTCTTCATCAAACATTTGTGCAATGGAATCTCCAAGATCTTCACTTTGAGGATACAGAATTCCATCCTCAATTTTTGATGTATTTGGTAGAAATATTTCAGCTTCATCCTCGTCAGAATCTGAATAATAGAAGTCAAATCGAGACTTTGCCGGTTCGGGTTCCTGAACTGATACCTCTAGTGTTGATTGACTACTGCTCAACCTCCTCCTCTGTTAAGGTGTCATCGTGGATTTCTGGGTACTCGAAGGCTTCATCAGTGTCATCAGAAACTGGTTCTTGAGGTATTTTGTTCTGGTTTTCTATTAATTGTCTGATCTGATCTGTCATTCTCTGTATGGATTCTGCGTTACTATGAATTTGTGCATCAAATCGAGCTCCTTGTTCTTTGAACATGTGAATTAATTGATCTTCCTCGGATGGTTCTGGTTCTTGATAAGGATTGAAGGAAGATGGTGGATAAGATGGAAAATATGATGGTTCTGTGAAATTGTTGGCTCATCATACCATGAAGGATTCTGATAGTTCTGCCACCCTGAATTGTAGTTGTACTCGCAATAATCGCTTGGGTGGTTACCATTACATATGTCACATCTCCACATTGAGTTTTGTTGAACAAAAGTAGCATTGCTTGGTTCTGGCGTCCAGTGATAATTATTGGGCTCGACAACAGGCCTCAGAAAACCGGACTGTTGCTCCCAGATTTGGGGTGTATCTTCTTGTAAAGTTCGTGATCTTTCAATCTCCCAATAATGTTCCATTTTTTTAATCACCTGAAAACAAAAGAAAAAAAATTACAAAATAAAAGAAAGAAAATTAGATATAAGTAAATTAGATAGTTTCAAAATTAACAACTCAAGAAAATTAAGTCCCCGGCAACGGCGCCAAAAACTTGACCGGCGTAAACACACACGTATAACGCAAGCGCACGTATCGTTCAAGTAGTATAAAATATCGATCCCACGAGCACTTATTTCCTACTGTTGTTATTAATTGTTGAATCTATTTAATTACAAATATCTAATTAAATGGATAAGAGAGAGATTGTTTGTTTGTTTGGTTGAATGTGGCTTTGCAAAATAAATAAATAAATAAAAAGACAAAAGAAAATACTAAGGAAAATAACAAAAGACACAAAATTCTAGGGTTGTGATTTATTCCAATATCATTATAAAGATGAAGTGATTATTTTATAGTTAGGAAATACAATGATTTATTAACCTGGAACACGAAATTATGCGAAAGCATCTGTCGATGGTCAGACACAAATACCCAGTATAACCCAATTGAACCATATTCATATGTCAACCACATTATCTGGATTCATTAAGATTAAGTTCCAATTTATGGCTACCCTCGCCCGACAGGTATATTCCTATCCTGTAAGGAAATCTATTAAAGGGTTATCTATCCTCAAGGAAGATCGTTGGCTATTGAGTCTAAGGTTTTAAACTTAAAATCTCTATGTCTAGTTCATTTTAAGTTTACCTAATCAATTTTATTAGTGATCAGTTAATAAAAAGCATTAAGATTAAGACTCAATAAATAAATCATTATATTACCCAAACTATAATCTAACCCTTATAAACCGGTGATATTGAAATTCATCACAACCTTAGAAAAACTAACACATAATTATAACTAGTAAAAACATAAAATTAAAAGACATAAAATAAAAATGCTAAAAAGTAAATTACAATAAAATAAAATGCTAAGGTAAAAGGAATTACTTTTACTACTACTAATTTAGATATCTCCCATAAAATAATATATAAACTTGTGATATTATTTAACCAACCGACCAATCTGGCGGTATCCTGATTAAGTCCAATTAAGTCCAACCAGCCATATAGGCGGTAATATTTGTCCATAATCCAGCCATAAAGGCGGTACAAAAATAAATTTATCAACCGACCAATCTGGCGGTATCCTTGATTTATCAGGTTTAAACCAACAGAAAATAAATATACCAACCGACCAATATAGCGGTATTCCTTTATTAATCAGTATTTTAAAGTGTAAATATATTATTTTTAAGGGAGATTAATCTAAATAGTAACAGTAAAAGAATTACCTTTCACCCTAGCTGGGAAATTACTTTCTCATGAATAGTAAAAACTGTAAAAAGTAAAAAGTAAAAATTAAATTACTATTATTACAAATGGTAATAAAAATAAATTACAAATAAATTAAAAAAAAACTAAAAATAAAAGTAAAAATTCTAGAGAGAGAAACTCTCTCTAGAGAGAGAAATCAAGAGAGAGAGAGGTGTCTGGTATTCTGAAATTTCGCCTTCTATTTATAGGCAAAAATTTCACTGTTCGGGCGTCGCGACGCCAAGGACCTCAGCGTCGCGACGCTGGATTTGTCGACGTGGCACGCTGAGAAGGCGACACGTGGCATGGCGGCTGACTGTTCACGCGACACGTGTCAAGGCGGCTAAGACTCAATTATTGTGATGACGTCATTGATGACGTCATGCTGATGTGGCGACGACGTGGCGCTGATGTGGCGATGACGTGGCGCTGGCGTGTGGTGGCATGTGTTGCAATTGTCGGCACAATAGGATTGCGACACGTGGCGACACGTGTCACGCGGTGATTGGCTGATGCTGAGGTGTCAAGTTGACTTGGTTGACCTTGTGACGTGGCTGATGACATGGCGTGACACATGGCGAGTTGACTCGTTGACCGCTGACATGGCTGATGACAAGGCGACACGTGTCAAGTCAAAGTGTCGGCAGCATATGATGTTGACACATGGCACGGCGCACGTTAGCAGATTCGTTGTGATGGTGACACGTGGCACGGCGCATTTTAGCAAAGTCAAACTTCTCAAATCCTGATCAGTTGACCAGGCGCACGTTAGCAGATTCGGCTCACGCTGGGCGTCGCGGCGCGCAGTGTTCCAGTGTCGCGACGCTGAAGAGACGAAAATATCCATGTTGACGCATTTTTGTCCGGTTTTGCCTCAAATTGCCTCCAGTGCTTTCCAAACTTTATTTATCTACAAAATAACACAAAACACATCAAAACATTCACAAAACTCAAGAAACTATACAAAATATTAGATTAAATGAGTGGGAAATAGTGATATAAATACCACTCATCAGTATGTTTCAAGGCAGATGTCTCCAATACCGACGGCTTTGGACTGATCGTCGTTCCCCATCCTTACAGCACCGTAGTCTCCTGGTGTGTAAGATGAAAAGAAGTCTCTACGAGATGTGGCGTGTATGGATGTGCCACTATCTATCACCCAACTGGTCTCGTGGCTGGCAAGATTCACAATATTTTCTTCATATATAATGAAGAACTGTTTGGAGGTGTTGTCGGTGGTAGTAGCAACTCTTTCTTGATTAGAGTCACCATCTTTCCTGGACTGCTCGTTCTTCAACTTGTAGCAATCCCTCTTCATATGGCCTTTCTTTTTACAGTGATAGCACTCAATATCTCTTATTTTTGATTTACCTCGGTTCTTGTCTGGTCTACCTGGGCCTCGGCTTTTACTCCTCCCCTTCTGGTGTTCTTCTCTGTCACTAGAGCTTCTGAGGTTGAGGCCGATGCTGACTCCTGCATTCTCGTCCTCTTTTCTTCCTCAAAGATCCTGGTCTTTGCCAACTCCATAGTGACTTTCCCATCTGCGGCTGAATTTATCACCGTAGATCTGAACGTTTCCCAAGATTCTGGTAACGTATTAAGGAGTATTAACCCATTTACCTCATCACCGAAGTCTATGCCCAATCCCGATAATTCTTTCATGGTTCCGAGGAAATCGTTGATATGGTCTGCCGCAGCTGTACCTTCCTGGTATTTCAACCCCATCATCTTCTTGATGTAGTACAGCTTTTTGTTGCCAGTCTTTGCTCGGAAAAGCTCCTCCAACTTTCTCCATAAGACATATGCATTTGTTTCTTCACTGACATGGTTCACGATACTATCGTCGATCCACTGACGAATAGTACTGCATGTTTTCTGGTGAGGATTAGCCCACTTCTCATCGGACATTCCTTCTAGTTTCTGCTCTAGAAATACCGATCCATCATAGTCCTTCACATACAGAAGGTCTTTCATCCTTCATCTCCATGTGAAATAGTTTGTACTGGTTAACAAAATCATTTTTCTGTTGCCCCCATCCATCATAAAAATTCTAAGCAGAATTTCAAAAAACGGACCTCACCGTTGCGTCCGGAATGGTCGAAAATGGTGGAAATGACAATTCGTTTGTCAAAATCCGACACAGAGACCAAATTACAAATTTCAGAAATTATAGGGGTCAAAGTGCAATTTCCAAAAGTTCAGGGGCCAAAGTACAATTAAGGAAAAGTTTAGGGACTAAAATACAATTGCAAAAAAGTAAAAGGGCTAAAATGTAATTTCTAGAAAGTATAAGGACCTATCTGAAAATTACTAGGTATGCTGACGTGGCACCTGCTGACGTGGCAGCTGATGTGGTGCTGACGTGGCAAATGACTGGCGCTGACGTGGCTGCTGACTGTGCGATGACGTGTCTTCTGACTGGGCGCTGACTGTGCGCTGACTGGGCGACATGTGGGCTGACTGAGCTGCTGACGTGGCGTCGTCTTCAACCTCCAGAGCGCGTGCAATGCACGTGCGTGTGGCCGGCGCGTGAAGGAGGTTCTGGTTGGCTCGTGCGGCTGACTGGGACCTCCGTTCGATTGCCGGAAAATATCACCGTGCTCGTCTCTCCGTGAAAAATCTGATGGTATGCTCAAAATCGATTTTCAACTACTTTTTTCGGAACCGACTTTCCGAACCGAATCTCAATTACCGAGTTTCGGGATCCCTACGAGTAACCTTAGCTACTGATACCACTTGTTGTGATAAAACACACACAATAGAGGAGATGTGAGAGAAAATTCTTATTTATTATACACAAACAAAGAATTACAAAGCTTACAAACTCAAGGTTTACAAAAAACTCTCAACCCTCTTTACTCTCTATTATATTCACGTTTTGGGATTACTGGGATGCTTAGGAATGATCTGGGGACTCCAATTTATAGTGCCAAAATCGTGTGAACAGTGTCACACGGTTTGGCCAGCTTTCACACGTCTCTGCCAGCTCCTTAGAAGCTGGAATGTTGCTGTCTTCACAGCACACGTTTACAGCTTCATGCATGCAAACAGCTTTCAACAATGAGATGAAGATGAAGTTGAATCCCTGTGTTTTTTTATGGTGTGAGATGAAGACGAAGTTGAATCTGTGGGGGGCAGGTGATGAGATGAAGATGAAGTTTTTGATCAAGGTGTGTTTTGACTGTAAAACAAAATAAAAAACAAGAAGGCCAAACAAAAATAAAAGGGCACCAAATTTCTCATTAAAAACGAGTAATTTAGTAGCGAAGTAAATTTCGCCACTAAATTTTTGCCATTAAAAGTATAATTTAAAGCAAATTTTTTGGGTCAATAGAAAACCTATATGAAACAAAAATAAGCATGATTACTCACTTTGTCACTTGGATCCATCATTTTTACTAGGTTTTTGAAGAATCTAAGACAAATCCAGATGGAAAACTGAGAAACAGAGGTGGATTTTGAATCTAAATAGAAACTAATCACTCTAGCCAATGATCTGAAATGAAGGTTTTGAAGCTTTCTTGACTATGGCTAAAATTGAAATGAACGAAAGAGAGGATGATGAAGCTGTGAACGAAAGAGAGGGATGATGAAGTTGTGAAGTCCGCGCAGTCAAGTGAAAATTAAAGGAAAATTTATTTTGGTAAATGAAGAGGCCACAAAAGTAGGGGCGTCAATTTGTAATATTTATTAGTGGGGAAAAAATTTCATCACTAAAAATTTTTTAGTGACGAAAATTGATTTCGCCACTAAATATAAACTTTTAGTGGCGAAATTTATTTCCCTACTAAATTTTCACCACTAAAAAATAATTTTCTTGTAGTGGGCGTGCCCGATGAATGGATCCTCAAAAGGAAGTGAATAAAAGATTGATTTATATAATCAAACTAGACCCGACCGGCGGTTCGGTTCCGATTCGGAACCGAACCGAACCGGCCGGTTTCCGGTTCCACAAGTGTGGAACCGGAACCGAACCGGTTAAATCCGGTTTGGTTCCGGTTCCACACTTAAGTGGAACCGGAACCTTAAACCGAATCGGAACCGAACGGTCCGGTTCGGTTCAGAGACTTTTTTTTTTTTGAAAATTAATTAAAATAAATGAGATTAATTTTATAAATAAAAAAAATTTATTAAATTGAAGAGCTTGAGCTTAAATTTTTAAAAATTTAAGTTGCCTACGTATCCTCCAAGGGTGAGAGGAATCAAAGCTCACGTAGTTCCATTACAAGTTTTAGACATATCCCCTTTGTAAATTATAATTTTACAATTATCAATCATCATTATCAGTTGATCCTTCGGCTCCGGTTCCGCTTGCACTTGTTGCAGAAGCATTATCAAACAAATCTTCAAAATCATCGGGGGCATCTTCTTGTTGTCTCAGATCAGCTCGAGTCCAATCATCCACACAAGCTGTTGCTTCTAGAGTGCTTGGATGTAATGAAGATTGCCTAGCTTCCAATATATTACCTCCCAAGCTGAAGGCTTGCTCAACCGCAACGGTGGAAATATGTGCTGCCAAGATCTATTTAGCAATAATAGATAAAACAAGAGATATATTTTGATGCCGGTTCCACCATTCAAGGATTTTAAAATTTTTACTGCATAAACTTTCATTAGAAAACTCAAAATTTGTAGATAAATAATTATCTAATTCAGGGTTATTAGTTGTCGTATCCCTAGATTTTTTATTTCGTTGCAATAACCAACGATCCCCTGCGCTAAGTCTTGTTTGAATTACCGGTTCGCTACTACTAGATTGACCTAATGTTCCTAAGTTATATCTTACAATATAATCATTAAATAAAATAATTAAATCACTTCTTAATTTCGTCATTATGCTCGAAATATCAATTTCATCTAATATTCCTAAATAACCATAATAAGCTTGTAAACCATCATTCAAACCTTCTAATTTAAATATAGGATCAGAAACAGCAGCAATGAGATAAAGTAAAGGAATTTCTCTAAAATAATGCAACCATTTTACCTTCATAGCAGTAATGGCTTCGAACAAAACAATATCATTAGGGTCGCCACTGTCAACATGCTCATCGAGAGTGCCAACAATATTCAAACTCTCAAGAAGAAATAAATGTGTTGTTGGATAATAAACACCGCTAAAAACTAAAGTAGCATCATTAAAAACTCTTAAAATATCTAAAAAAAATTCACAAATATCCCATTGACTAGGATAAAGTGTGATATTTTGAACATGTTGAGAAAAAAAACTACATAATGCATCTTTGTATTGAAATGCTTGACATAAAAGAAAATAAGTAGAATTCAAACGTGTTGGAACATCTCTTGAAAATTTAATCGGTTTAATATCATTTATTTTACAAAACTTGGTCCATTCTCTCATAACTTGAGAATATGACCAAATACAGTTAAGTGCCGTTTTAATTGGATCAAGGAAAGGCGATAATAATTTTAGACCGTCTTGCACACATAAGTTTATGACATGACATGTACAACGAATATGAAAAAATTGACCCCCTAAATTTGGTTCACATAAGGATTTTAAATCATTAATGGATGCAGTATTTGCAGATGCATTATCAAATCCAATTGTTAAAATTTTTTCTACTAAGTCATATTCATCAAAAATTACCTTCATCATTTTATAAATATTATGTGCAGTATGTGGGTCATCAAAAACTCTTAAATGCAATAAGTCTTTTTTGCATAGTAAATGATGCATCAATCCAATGACAAGTCACACCCATGTATGAGTGTGTTTGCCAATGGTCACTCCAAATATCAGAACATATAGAAATACGACCTTTCATCTCTTTAAATAATTCATTTAAAATAATTTTACCATCTTTATATAATTTGAAAATATGACGTTTTGTTGTGTTCCTAGTCATTCTACATGCAGAAGGGTTTAAAGCATTATGCACATAATTAGTAAAATGAAATTTTTCACCGAATATTTAAATAAATCCATACCACTCGTACCTCTACTAGATGATGCGTACCTGCCCATTTGCGTTTGCGTCGTATCAATGTCAAGTTCAACCGAATGATATTTTTCCATGTGCTTGATCATATTGCCGTATCTACCAGAAAATTTATATTGCACCCCACAGTAGTTGCAAATTGCTCGTTGTGTATCATCTTCTAGGCGTTCCAATAGAAAATGAATTTTGAAAATATCCGAGGACCGAGCCTTCACTTCTCTTCTTCGTGATTGTGCACTGATACTAGGACCGCTCTCTTGGGTTGGCATATTTGACATTATGTTCTCAGATGAGCTTGTCATTTTTTTTTTTTGAGAAATTAGGAAGAAAAATAAGAAAATTGAATAATTGCGATGCGAATGATAACAAATTAACAACTAAATGAATTGAGATTGAGAATAAGAATATAAGATTATAAGAGAATTGTATTGAAGTAAGATTGAGAATAAGAGAATTATAGAAAATGAGAGAGTTGAGAATTTGGTGTGATGAAATTATGAAAAATGAATCATATTTATAGAATTTTAGAATTTTTTTGATACCAAAAATGCCCCTAAATATAACCGTTTTATTACCGTTATTAGGGGTACATTAGTAATTTATATTTTATATAATAAAAATAATTTTTATTTCTTAATTTTTTTTTATTTGGGCAGGGAGCCAAACGGCTCCCTGCCCCCCCCAACGGCTAGTAGCCGTTGGGGGCGTAGGGTTCATGTTGGAACCCTACGGTTCCAACAGGAACCGTCCCAACGGTTCCACCGGTTCGGACCGGTTTGAGTTGGGGTGGAACCCCAACCGAACCGGTCCCCTTCCGGTTCGGTTCCGGAACCGGTTGCCTTCCGGTTCCAACCGGTTCGGTTCCGGTTCCGAACCGGAACCGTGGCCGGGTTTAAATCAAACAACTGTGAAAACGATTCTCTAAAAGCTTGAAAGTGTTGTAAAGACAAATAAATACTACTAGAATATAAACTGAAAAGAACAGTGGTTGAAACATAAAACTATACTGGAATTGAATTAAATTCCTAATTATATGAGGAAATTGAAAGTTTAAAAAGGATTTAAACTGCTACAATGAATTGAGTATATTGTATTTGGTTGATTTCTGAATTCACTACAAGAAAAGTTATTTTTAACGTCTAAATCTTTAGCGTCGAAACAACATTCGACACTAAAAGTCCGTTTTAGCGTCGAAATATAAAATTCTATGGTAAAAGAACAAATTTATAGTATCGACAAGTATTTTGACGCATATAATGTATTTTTAACATCGAAACATTTAATTCGACACTAAAGTGTTAGACTTTTAGCGTCGAACTGAACTTTCGACGCAAAAAAAAGGTATAATTTTTTAGAGTCAAAATTAATTTCGATGCCAAAGGGTTTAACTTTTAGCATCGAATATCAATTTTGATGCTAAAGGTCTTACACTCTAGCATTGAAATGTATATTTTACACCAAAAGTGATACATTTTTACGTCGATATATGTTTGACGTTAAATTTCTTATACTGTAGTGTCAAATTAAAAGTTTCGACGTTAAAGGAGTAACATTTAACATCGAAATATTTATTTCGAAGATAAAGACTTATTATAACTCATTGACACTCCTTGTACCGTTTAATGTCGAATTAAAAGTTTTGACGCTAAAGAAGTGACATTTAACTTCGAAATATTTAATTCGACGCTAAAGAGTTGTTATAACCCAAAAACCAATGATTCTTCTTTCTCCTATTCTCTTTCTCCTCTTTCTCTTCATTGTAATATTTTCTCAAAAATTTCATGCAAATCATCAATGGGATCTCAATCTCGATTTCTCTTTTATTAAACCATGATTCTTTATTTTTCTTTATACTTGAATCACTTTCACTTAATTTAAATTTAATTTCTCTCAAAAATTAGGGTTCTATTTTTTTATAATTATCTTTATTATATGCATTGTGTGTGTTAGTTAATTTGTTGTTAGTTGATTATGATGCATATATGTGAGATTAGTTTATAATTAATTATGTGCATGCTTAAATTAATTAATTAATTGATGGGTGATGTTGATGAGTTTAATATAATGTCTAACAATTATATTTTTATATTTTTATTATATAAAAATAAAGATATATTTTTTTGTAATGTCTAATAATTATAAAAATAATTATAATATCTAATTATTATATTTTTATATCTTTATTATTAAAAAATTAGGGTTCTAATTTTTTATAATTATCTTTATTTATACATTGTGTTAGTTAGTTAAAAATTATGGTTCTATTATTAAAATTTAGGGTTCTATTTTTTTTTTATAATTATCTTTATTTATACATTATGTTAGTTAGTTAATCTGTTATTAGTTGATTATGATGCATATATGTGAGATTAGTTTGTTTTGTAAGTAATTAATTAATTATGTGCATGCTTAAATTAATTAATTAATTAACGGGTGATGGTGATGAGTTTAATATAATATATAACAATTATATTTTTATATTTCTATTATATAAAAATAACGATATAATTTTTTGTAATGTCTAATAATTATAAAAATAATTATAATATCTAATTATTATATTATTATATCTTTATTATTAAAAAATTAGGGTTCTAATTTTTTATAATTATCTTTATTTATACATTGTGTTAGTTAGTTAACGTGTTGTTAGTTGATTATGATGTATATAAGTGAGATTAGTTTGTTTTGTAATTAATTAATTAATTGTGTTAATTAGTTAATTATTTATATGTTTAAATTAATTAATTAATTGGTGATGTTGATGAGATTAATATAATGTCTAATAATTATATTTTTATATATAGATATTTGGTTGAAATTAATAGAAATTAGATGCGCTCGGTGGATAGATTGAATGTTGAATATTGTAATGAAGTTTATGAGTTTATGGAATTGCCAAAGTAACACGTAGATGTAGAAGGTCGTGTTCAGTGTTCATGTACAAATTATTTGAATAGGAAAAGGAAACGGTTAGATGATGTTTTCAATCATTTATACATGCTGGGAATATCACCAACTTACCGTATATAGATTTATCATGGTGAGCAGTATAATTCTCAATCGCGGTAATTCTCAATCGCGGTTTATTGATTCCAGTTAAGGGAGTAGTATTTACAATCAACCTACAAACGAGGAGAAAATTGATGCTTTGCGCAACATACAGGGTCCGCAAGTCGGTCATAGTGTTGGTGGTGACATATCAGTGTTAGATGGAAATAATCAAAATTTGTTTAGCCAACTACTTGAGGAGGCACAAAAAATACCATTTGGAGGTGCTACTATTGCACATTAAAGTGATAAATAGAATGACCTACAAAATTATTGATATGATGTTAGAGTTACTTGGTCAAATATTACCGGTTGGGAGCGAATTGTCTAAGTTGTACGACGAGGTAAAGTAAATATTACGTGATCTGAGAATGAGATTGGGGTATGAATCTATTAATGCTTGTAAGTATGATTGTGTATTATTCCGTGCTGAGTATGAATTACTTGAATATTATCCGATATGTGGTGAAATCTGATACAAAGTCCGTAGTCTTGGGAATAAAGTGCCTCAAAAGATATTACGGTATTTCCCGTTAACACTCAGGCTGCAGAGCTTGTCCATATCACGATACACAGCGTCTGACATGAGGTGGCGTCATGAAAAATGGGTTGGTGGTGAGGGCATACTTAGACATCATGTGGAAGGAATTCAATGATATGTACCCCTGTTTCGCCGAGGACCCTCATAATGTCAGGTTAGGCCTCGCCTCTAATGGTTTTAACCTGTTTGGGAATATGTACAATTCTTATAATATGTGGCCCGTAATTGTTATACCATACAAGCTACCTCCAAGGAAATGTATGAAAGATTCATTCATGTTTATGTCATTTTTTATTCCTGGTCCACGTTCCCCTAATAAAGATATGAATGTTTACATGAGATCGTTAATCGAAGAGTTACAAATATTATGGAATGTCGGTGTGCATATATATGATGAAGTTTTTCAATAATATTTTCAGATACACATGTCGCATTATTATAAACCATTAATTACTTTTCAAATTATGGTTCGTAACTTGGATGGAGTATTAAGGGTTATATGACATATCCAGTTTGTGCGGGTAAAAATCTTCTGAGTGGCTACTTTATCACGTTTTGATACATTGGGGAAAATGCGTAATAGAATTAGTCGTATCTTGAGTCAAAACATAAAATCTTTGAAGATAATAATAACGAAAGAAAACCGAGAGTTTATATCTTGGCCTCTTTAGTTTAAATTTTAAACACAAGGATTATGTTATAAATAACTCTATTAATGAAATATGATTCATTAATTATGAGTTAATTAATAAAAAAAAAAAAAGAGCTTGAAATTGAGTTCATTCAGTACACAATAAAAATTACAACATCATCAATCTGCATATCATCTCCCAAAATTGGGCGATCAGCACCTCATTGATCATTATTATTATTATTATGATCACATAATTAATTATTAAAAGATAGAGCTTAACACAACCACGTTTATTTCCTGAGGACCAGTAATTAGCTACTAATTACGATTTCAATGGCTCTGATGTGAAGGACCAATTAAGAAGCTGGTGGCTTTCAGAGAAGGCTCCTGTAGCAGCTGTGAATCCGACAAAAACAGAACTTGGAACTATATCCGAAATGTTAATAGATTGTTCCAGAACCTTCTTTGGTGATTTGCCAAGGTAATGAACATACACATAAAGCACCTTCTTCGATCCATTATAGTTAATTATAACCCTGATTTGTCTTCCACTTTTAAGCTCAACGCCAGTATCATTCAGACTCTTAGCTGCAATTGGTAAGCTTACGCTTGTTGTATCCACACCAACATGGTTTCCATCCAGATCAAAGTCGTTTTTATAAGTGTCCAGCTCCACTGCTAATTGCTGATTATTTTCACCTACATCAACAATTAGAAAAAAACTTCACGACTAATGGTGGCAGAATCGTGATTTTGGTTCACTAAACGCTATAATAGAAGAAGAAGAAGAAGAAGAAAAGAAGTCATATTAGCAATGGATAGATATTTACCATAAGGTGAGCTATCGATGAATCCAAGATTTGAGCCATAGCTACTAGGTGGTGAGGGATTGGCATTAGGAGCAAAAATAAAAGTCATCCCATCTCCAGAATCAGTAGTTGAATTTGAGTACTTTAATATCCTAATGGTGAAAATGGAAGTAATTGAAGCTGGCCATGCTAACACAGGCTGGCTGTATAATACTCGCCCGACCTTGTCTATCGGCAAAGATGGTGAGCCAGGAAATGGCTCCGATGTAAGGCTCAAGTGCCCTTTGCTTGGGGTCACATCGCCCGTACAAATTAGGTAACCATCGCTGCAACTTTCAGGATTGAATGAGATGAAAGTGAAGGAGACAGTTTCATTGTTAATAATGCTAGGGCTTGAAGAAGCTGAATCACTAAGAAATGGAGAGAGCAATATGAGCAAAAGGATCATCATCATCATGGTTGATGAGGATGTGTGGGTGATGAAACTTAATTTCATGTCCTTATTTATATAGGGGGCTTATGGTTTGTTTCATTTGAGATTCAACTATTACTAAAGCGATTATTCATATGAGATTTTTTCATCATTTTTGCTTGACTTTTATAAGAAATACAAACAGAAAGAGACATTCAGCAAGGATATAAAATCAATCGAAGATAAATATATACAAATTAGGCAGCCAAATTAAAAGAGAAATTTGCTATTTAGTTTCTCATCCTTATGTTTTTCTCCCTATATTTTAAAAAATCGCCCAAGACATCTTAAAATTAATTTATTATAGTTAAAAATTATTATTTTTTTTAATTTTTGGAAAGGTTGGAAAATCCCCGTAAAACCACCTGATCTGAATTTAAGCGGAGCAGTTTAAACCACAGTTGTCCCAGACTCTTACAAGAAACGCATCTCATGGACTCGGACTCAGGACCTAACAACTAAGTCATAAGCCATTTGCCTAAACTCGGCCATGGTTCCAGTTCGGAACTGAAAACCTGAATACGGTTCCATCCGGTTCGGTTTTGGAACCAAAACCAAACATAAACCTATTTCAGTTTGGTTATGGTTCCACATAATGTGGAACCGTAACTTTAAAATACGGTTCGGTTCGGAACCGGACCGGAACCATCCTTTTTTTTTTTTTTCCAAAAATGAAAGATTTAATCGGAACCAAACCGGTTTTTTCCGATTCAGTTCTGGTTCGGTCCGGTTCTACGGTTCTAAAAATACCAGAACCGTAAACTATTTGGTTCGATTTCGATTCAAAACCAAACCGAATCGGTAGCCGGATCTACCTTTGCCACCAAGCAAAGGGGGGCGTTAAAATAAGATACCCCATATCTTATATTAATCAACATTCGAATGGTGGCTTTTACCTCTTCATGAATAAAGTTCCAATCATATGGGAGTTGACCCATATTTTTATTTTTATTTTTATTTTATTTTTTTAATTTAGGTGATTTTTTTTTTTATGTAAACTCTATGTAATAATGGTATTGGTCACGCTTTGAAACAATTTAATTTACTGTTCACTGGTTGTTATTGCCGCTGTTCGTTTCTTGCTGGTAGCTTTGTCGAGATTGTTGCTAATAATTTACTCATATTTTGGAACAATACTTGCTTGGCCATTACAACAATTGCAAACAAAAGAGACATTCAAGATCTACAAATTAAAGATAAAACTATACGGTAATTGATTTTCAAGTGATAATCTAGGTAATTTTCGACGGCCAAAAAGAGGAAATCCATTTAAATTAATTTTGCTTCTAGTAGAAGTTTTAGTAATAATTAGATTTCGTCCCACTCATTGATGCGATTTTTTATTTTCTATAATTTGATGTAGGTACTTAAATGAAAGAATTAAACCAAATAAAAATGGATTAAGTTATATGACAGTTTTAATTACTCAATAGATGATGAACATTGAAAATAAAAAATATATTTAAAAATGACATGTGACAAAACCATAAATAACAGGGGATAAAAATTATTCATTTGCTTAATTCCTTGAATTGTTTGGTCCTTTTCCCCGAGATGTGGATTGGGTCCCCTCACTCATAGACATGTCTTAGGGTCTAATGAGTCGACCATTGAGCTTCACTTAGCTAGGTCAATGATCCATTTTCGGGTGGCAGCTGTTATCAAGTGTTTTAATAGAGATTTTTTATTTTCTTTCTTTTGACATAGCGAAAAATAATAAAATATTTTTGATTTTTTTTTGAAATCGTTGGAAATCCCGCCGTCAGACCATCCATTCCGGACTTAAGCGGAGTAGGTAAAACCCCCGACTGTCTCATACTCTTATAAAAAACGCACTCACTGAATTCTAACTCATGAAGAAAATTAAGGAAATTAAGAGTTTCTTTAGGAAGTGTTTTTTTTAAACGTTGAAAATCACACCGTCAAATCATCGTTGGAAATTCTTCTAAAATATTCATTAAGGGTAATTCTGTCATTTTGTTACATTGGGTGCTTGTGAGGGGTATAACCCTTTAGAAGGTTGCACCCCACCCCAAAGGGTACCCTATTAGCACCCTTCCATGCCTTATAAAAGAGGCAATATATCCAATACAAAAATACAGAAAGAAAATCTGAATCTGTAAGAGACATTTCGTTTTTGTTGTTTGGTTTTTGAGAGAGAGAGTTTCACCATTTCTCTAGTTCAAACATTTTTCAAGGAGTGCACCTTGGACAAGAAGGAACCAAGTTATCCTGGGAGAACATTGGTCAATTGCGAATCCGTGAAGCACCTGTGACGGGGCCAATAAGTTCTTAAGGACAGAGAGAGATCTCGACTTGGATTCGTCATTGCATTTACCGGGTTTTTCTTAATTGTCAAGTTTTAAGGTTTCTAGGGTTTATGCATATTAGATCCGATTTTCTGGTTTGATTTGGTTGTTTGCATGTTAATTGATGTTTAATGACACTAATCGGACCACAATCTTAAGAACTTATTGGATTCTAGTGTTGTTAGATAGTAATTTGCATGCTAAGGTAGAAAACTTTCTGGGAAAATACGAACTGTACATGAAAAACTCGTAGGGCGTTCGAAAGCCCGACGCGCGCGAAGGCAAAAATCTGAAAATTTGTAAGAACGTTTGAACGAGTCTTCAAACGCAACTCGAACGCAAGCCTTCTGCCTAAGAACGTTCGAACGCGTCCTAAACGCAACTCGAACGCAAACTCTCTGGAATCATTTCGTTCGAACGCGTTCTCGAACGCTATACGAACGTGAACTCTTTAGAATCATTTCATTCGAACGCGTTATCAAACGCTACTCGAACGTGAACTCTCTGGAAACACATCGTTCGAACGCGTTGTCAAACGCAACATGAACGCACCCACACTGCCAGTCTCGTTCGAACGAATATACGAACGTGACACTAACGAAATAGTCCTGTAATTATTATAAACTGCAAACTAAAATTAATATTAACTTAGTAAATCATATATTGTAACACATTAATCTTGGTAGTATAGATTTAAGTTATTATTAGGTTGATCAATTATCACAAGCATACACATAGTGATAAAGTTGAAATTGATTGTGTGTTGCATACTTGGTTGAGAATTTAAAGTGTAATTAGACACAAGAAATTTCATCCAATCTTGATTGACACCTACACATATTTACACATATTGTATATTGTCTATTGTATAAAGTGTAGTTCTAGGTTTGAATTGCTAAAAGATTCTATTGGAAAAGTGTTTAAAGAATATTCTGTCAAAAAGGCGATATTCGTTTATTCATTTTTCTAAAGAATCTTTAGTTTAAATTCAAGAACTTGTGTTTATTGGATCCACCGTCCAATAGAACAACAAGTGGTTACCTAGTACATCACTTTGAACAAGATCATTCATTGATTGTTGTGCAATTTGTCTTTTGTAGACTAATTGACCCCTATTGGATTTTCCAGTTACAAATGGCTAGCGGAAATATCACAGTACCGGTCTCTCATGGAGAAAAGCCGGAGAAATTTGGTGGGGCAAATTTCAAGCAGTGGCAGAGCAAAATACTGTTCTACCTGACAACTCTTCAGTTGGCTAAATTCCTCAAATATCCTCCGGGTCCTGTGGAGGGTGAATCTGAAATGGCCAAGGAAGAGCGAGAACAGACTTGGATGTCTGGAGACTTCTTATGCAAGAACTACCTTTTGGGTGGTATTGACAATACCATGTACAATGTGTACCAAGGCATGACTTCTGCGAAGATTCTCTGGGAATCTCTCGAGAAGAAGTATAAAACTGAGGATGCCGGACAAAAGAAATTTATCGTAGGTAGGTTCCTGGACTACAAGATGGTAGATTCAAGGACGGTGATGTCTCAATTGGGTGAACTGCAGTTGATCGTTCATGAAATACTGGATGAGGGTATGAAACTCTGTGAGATGTTTCAAGTTGCCGCCATAATTGAAAAGTTGCCTCCATCATGGAAGGACTTCAGGAGCTATCTGAAACACAAAAAGAAGCATATGAGCCTTGAAGACCTTAGTGTTCGATTGAGAATCGAGAAGGACAACAGGATGTCCGAGAAGGCCAGCTACAAGACTATGGAGTCTAAGGCCAACATCATTGAGGGTGTGAAGGGTAGCAAGAAAAGAAAGAACAGTGGAGCTGATTCTTCGAAGAAGAAGTTCAAGGGGAAATGCTACAATTGTGGAAAAAGCAGCCATATATCAAAGGACTGCAGAAATAAGAAGTTTCAGGACAAGGGCAAGAAAAAAAAAATGAGGCCCATGTCACTGAGGGTGAGCAGCTGACTGATGATATCTCAGAGATGGAACTATCAGCAATGGTAACCGAAGCCAACATAGTTGGGAATCTGAGGGAATGGTGGGTAGACACTGAGGCTACTCGTCATATCTGTGCGGAAAGCAAAATATTTTCCATGTACCAGAAGGTCGATGGCGGCGATCATCTGACAATGGGAAACTCGTCTACCTCTCAGGTGGTTGGACAAGGCATAGTGGTTCTGAAGATGACATCAGGAAAGAAGCTAACATTGAGAAATGTACTGCACGTTCCGGATATTCGGAAGAACTTGGTCTCGGGTTCTCTTCTTAGTAAGTCTGATTTTAAGCTAGTATTTATTTCTGATAAGTTTGTAATGACAAAGAATGATATGTATGTAGGAAAATGTTACCTAACTAAGGGACTTTTCAAACTAAATGTAATGACTGTTAATCGTGCGAATAATAAAGTTAGTACTTCTGCTTATATTATTGAGTCACAAAATGTATGGCATGGGAGGTTAGGACATGTTAATTATGATACCATGCATAAATTAATTAACATGGACCTTATACCTAAAATTGCAATTGATAGCCAACATAAGTGTGAGGCATGTGTTGAAGCAAAAATGCATCGAACATCATTTCATTCTATTGAACACAGTTCTGAACCTTTAGAACTTGTACACACTGACGTGTGTGACATGAACATTGTGCAAATAATAGGCGGTGAAAAGTACTTTGTCACTTTTATCGATGACAGCACAAGATTATGCTATGTGTACTTGCTGAGAAGCAAAGCAGAAGCTATTGAGAGCTTTGTAAACTATAAAAGCGAAGTTGAAAATCAACTTGGCAAGAAAATCAAAAGAATCGGGAGTGATAGAGGTGGTGAATACGTTTCACCATTCGGTGAATATTGTTCTGTGCACGGAATTATTCACGAAACCACTGCTCCTTATTCTCCTCAACAGAACGGAATTGCAGAACGCAAAAACCGAACGTTGAAGGAAATGATAAACGCCATGTTGACGAGTTCGGGTCTACCCCAGAACTTGTGGGGGGGAAACATTGCTTTCCGCGAACTACGTTCTAAACAAGCTTCCTCACATGAGGTTGGACAAGACACCATATGAGTTGTGAAAAGGTTTCGTACCTTCCTACAAATACCTAAAAGTGTGGGGGTGTCTTGCCAAAGTAATGGTTCCTAAACCTAAGAAGGTTAGAATAGGACCCAAAACTGTTGATTGTATATTCATTGGATATGCTCGTAACAGTAGTGCGTATCGATTCTTGGTACACAAGTCGGAGATTCCTAACATCAATCCGAATATGATAATTGAGTCAATGAATGCGATATTTTTTGAAGAGATGTTTCCTTGCAAGGAAAGACAGGGAACAGAGTCTCTCAAAAGAACAGTTGATACTGTCAAGGACAGTGATCAGGTTGACCAAAAATCAGATCAACATGTAAATATTGAGACAATCGAGCCTAGACGTAGCAAAAGAGCTAGAACATCTAAGTCGTTTGGTCCCGATTTTCTGACATACCTGTTAGAAAATGAGCCTCAAAGCTATAAAGAAGCTATGGCTTCTCCGGAGGCACCTCTTTGGAAAGAGGCTATTAACAGTGAGATTGATTCAATCCTACATAACCATACTTGGGAGTTGGTTGATCTTCCACCAGATTGTAAGCCGATGGGCTGCAAATGGATATTCAAAAGGAAGATGAAAACGGATGGATCAATAGATAAGTACAAGGCGAGACTTGTCATAAAAGGTTATAGACAAAAAGAAGGCATTGATTACTTTGACACTTATTCACCAGTGACTCGTATCACATCGATAAGAATGCTCATAACCACAGCAGCTATATTTTGTCTTGAAATACATCAAATGGATGTAAAGACGACATTCTTGAATGGTGAATTGGATGAAGAGATTTACATGGAACAACCATAAGGGTTTAGTGTTCCTGGACAAGAACAGAAGGTGTGCAAACTTGTAAAATCCTTGTACGGATTAAAACAAGCACCTAAACAATGGCATGAGAAATTTGACAAAGAAATGTTGTCAAGTGGGTTCAAAACCAATGAGTGTGATAAGTGTGTGTACACCAAATCAACTCAAAAAGGATATGTCATTGTTTGTCTCTATGTAGACGATATGCTGATAATTGGTAGTAATCATGAAATGATTCAGTCTACCAAAACGTGTTATCCAGCAGATTTGATATGAAAGATTTGGGAGTAGCTGATGTGATCCTAGAAATTAAGATTTCTAGGACATCATACGGATATATTGATAGAAACCTGTCTGGAACAAAGCCAAGCAAACCTCTCCACGTGTTCTAAGCCCCAAGAACTGCGAATATTGATTTTGTAGAACAAAATCCTTCCAAGATCAACTCCAACCCTTAAGGAACATTGCCCTTAAAAACCTTCTTTATTTCTTTGGAGAATCCTGAACAGCGATACAGCACCACAACGCTTGCCACACATTGATAAGCTTTTGTTCTGTAAAATCAAGGAAGAATCCACTCCCTCAAGATGACACAAGTCAATTTGTTTTGTAAAAAGATATATTATCGGTTAATTATCCATTACAATGAATAATGCCCCTTTAAATAGGTGGCTAACCCTAATTCTACCAAAATATAATAAAACCCTAATAAAATACTTGAAAATTTTGTCTATGGGCTTTTTAATTTAATTAATGTTCAGCCCAACACTTAAACAACACATAACTTAAAAAAATATAACATACAAAAACTATAGGGATACATTGCGTCCTCATTTAGACCATGAAGAAATCCGAACTGGACTTTGATGAAAACTTAAAAGTTGTAAAGCTACGAGTTCTTTTTTCAATGAAACTTGAATGACCAAAATTGGATATCGGACGAGAAAGTTACGTCCAAAATACGAAGACTGCGTAAATCTCACCACTGCTAATGCACCATTCGGAAATAAAGCCCAAAATCAATCAAGGCAGCCCAAGCACGTCCTAGACCCATTCCAATATTGCTTTAGACATAATAAAGCCTTCACATAATGTCTCATGCATGGACCAAACTCCAGAACCCAAGGAATCTTCCAAATCCACCAAAATGGCCCAAATACACCAATTTGACCAAGCCATGCAATCAGCCACAACTTCAAGTTAACTTGGCCCAACAAACAGAGCTCATTCTGGATCACATCATATATATTATCTCAGACTCATTATATTGATAAGATACTTGATAAATATATCAAAGAGGATCTAAATGTGGCTAGAACCCATGTGGACCCAACTCTTCATCTATCAAAGAATACTGGTTCAAGCGTATCGCAATTAGAGTATTCGAGAATCATCGGAAGTCTGATGTATCTCACGAATTGCACACGACCTGATATCGCTCAAGCTGTGAACCGGCTTAGCAGATATACGAGCAATCCAGGACATGACCACTGGAAAGCCATAGTAAGAGTTTTGAGGTATCTGAGAGAAACTTCAAAATATGGGCTGTATTATAAGAGATATCCAACTGTACTAGAGGGATACAGCGATGCTAACTGGATATCTGATACGGTGGATTCCAAATCTACGAGTGGATTTGTTTTCACACTTGGTAATGCAGCCGTGTCATGGAAATCCTCGAGGTAAACATATATTGCCCGGTCTACTATGGAATCAGAGTTCATAGCGTTAGACAAAACAGCAGAAGAAGCAGAATGGCTTAGAAACTTCCTGGAGGATATTCCTAGATGGCCCAAACCGGTGCCAGCGATAAGCATACATTGTGACAGCCAATCGGCTATTGGGAGAGCCCAAAATACAATGTATAATGGTAAGTCTCGACATATACGTCGGAGACATAATACCATACGTCAACTGCTCTTAAGTGGCATAATAACGATCGATTATGTTAAGTCGAAGGAAAACCTAGCGGATCCACTAACTAAAGGTTTACCTCGAGAGGAAGTTGAGAAGTCATCGAGGGGAATGGGCTTGAAGCCTATAATCTAAGAATTGTCACTGTGGAAACCCAACCTAGCTGACTGGAGATCCCAAGATCTAGGTTCAAAAGGGACACAGAAACTTTGTGCAATTCAAAACAAGCACTGAAGAGTTTCGTACTCTTTCCCATTCCGATAATGACGCTGAGTGTTGTATGTCATTGGTTAGGATAAGCTAAGGCTTTTAATGATCACTATATTAGGAGATGAGTTCTAATGGGGGTAAAGACAGATTATCTCTTCATAGTAGATCACATATTTCAAGTAAGAAGTGAGGCCGCTTCCATAGGAACTTTTAAAGGCGGGTTACCCTAAAGTGCTTGATGAAACCGGGACCGTTGTTCAGGGCCGAAATGAACACAACCGTAGAACGGAAAAATGGTCGAATTAAAGCTGTGTGTTGGCAGTTGTCTTGGTTTACACCAACGACAGAACAGTTCAAGACTATGGGTCACTGATTTACCAAGTAAATCCGATTGTCACTCACTAGGAAAGGTTCAAGGCGAAAGCTACCTATTTCGATGCAGCTTTAGTTCATGGTAACTCTCTCAAGTGTCTCCATGAATATTTGAAGAATTGTGGGGGGATTGTTGGAAATTCTTCTAAAATATTCATTAAGGGTAATTCTGTCATTTTGTTACATTGGGTGCTTATGAGGGGTACAACCCTTTAGAAGGTTGCACCTCACCCCAAAGGGTGCCCTATTAGCACCCTTCCATGCCTTATAAAAGAGGCAATATATCCAATACAGAAAGAAAATCCGAATTTGTAAGAGACATTTCGTTTTTGTTGTTTGGTTTTTAAGAGAGAGAGTTCCACCATTTCTCTAGTTCAAACACTTGTCAAGAAGTGCACCTTGAACAAGAAGGAACCAAGTTATCATGGGAGAACATTGGTCAATTGCGAATCCGTGAAGCACCTGTGATGGGGCCAATAAGTTCTTAAGGACAGAGAGAGAACTCGACTTGGATTCATCATTGCATTTACCAGGTTTTTCTTAATTGTCAAGTTTTAAGGTTTCTAGGGTTTATGCATATTAGATCCGATTTTCTGGTTTGATTTGGTTGTTTACATGTTAATTGATGTTTAATGACATTAATCGGACCACAATCATCTGATCTAGACTTAAGCGGAATAGGTAAAATTTCCGGTTGTCCTAGAGTTTTCTTTAGGAAGTGTTTTTTAAAACTTTGCAAGTTGGTTGTCAATTTATAAAGAATATTTTGCCTATTTTTCACCAAAATTTTCTCTTAAATTTATTTTTATTTTAATAATTTTCCCTTGCTTAGTGGACGTTTGCCTTTGAAAAAAAAAAAACATAGTGCAATTTATTAGTTTATTTGACTACTAAAATTACATAATCCGTAATACATATCCCTCAAAAGGATCATCATTATTATTATATATGATTATTATAGGAAGAACTTAAAATGGTTTAAACAGACACAGCCACTTTTAATTGCTGAGCGGCAATGGCTGGCTCTGATACGAAGGACCATTCAAGCAGCTGATGGCTTTCTGCAAAAGCCCCAGTAGCAGCAGTGAATCCGACATAGACAGAACTTGGAACTATATCCGACATGTTAATAGGTTGTTTGATAACATTCTTCGGTGGGTGGTCAGCGTAATGCACATCGATATAAAGCAAATTCTGCCATCCATTATATTCAATTCTGACAGTGATATTGCTTCCACTTTTCAGGTCAACGCCTGTGCTGTTAAGACTCTCTACTACAACTGGTTTGCTTACGCTTGTTGTGTCAATACCAACGTGGTTTCCGTCCGGATCAAAGTCGTTCTTATAAGTGTCAAGCTCCACAGCTAATTGCTGATTATTTTTTCCTATAATTTGCAAAATTAGACATAAATATTGGTACATAGTCAGCTATATATTTTACCCATAAACAGACTATTAGATATGGATTCGATTCTAAACTCCATCTCAGTTCGTTCAGGGACGATCCCGAGTTTTAAGAACTCGTTTAGGGTAACTCAGGGCTGCCCTTGTGATGTGGATGTAAAATGGGGAAACACAATTAATGGTAAACTACAAGACATTTGACTCTAACACCATGTTAGTTGAATAACTTGACTAAAAATGTTAATCAAAACAGTATAATTTATGAATGAAGCAAAATAAACAAAATATAATTACCTTCAGAAAATTTATCCATGATTCCAAGATATGAGCCGTAGCTGATAGCTGATGAGGGCAGGCTGTCAGGTGCAAAAATAAACGCCATCCCGTCTCCAGAATCAGTTGAATTTGGGTACTTTGAAATCCTGAAGGTGAAGCTAGAAACGATCGATATATTGGGCCATGCTAACACAGGCTGGTGGTATAATACTCGCCCGATCTCGTCTAGTGGCAGATGTTGTGAGCCAGGTAATGGCTCTGATGTAAGGCTTAAGTACCCATTGTATGCAGTCACTGCGCCTGTGCAAATTAGGCTGCCATTGCTGCAACTTTCAGAGGTGAATGAGGGGAATAGAAGGAGGTAGTTTCATTGCTAGGGCTTGAAGAAACTTGGTGAAGAAAGGCAGATAGCAGTATGAGCAAAAAGATCTTCATGATTGAGGACGAGTACTTGACACTTATTTTCATGTCCTTAATATAGTACAAATTATACCATAAAATAATGATATCGTATAACAATTTAATAATATTTCATCATTCAAGTTAAAATAATTGAGAAAAAAGTAAATAAATGTTAATTATATTTAATATAACTCCACTTTTATATATTTATTAGTTGGTATTTGGTAATATCATATCATTTATATAAATATGATACTAAAAAAATATTTCTGATTCAGGGTTTAATTTAATTAAAAATTAATGTTATGAGCCGGGCCAGGCCAGCTAGCTAATATTTGTTTGATTCAAATATTATTAAAGCGATGATTCGTAGGAACTTTGGATAATTCAAAATCTATTTACCGCTTATATATTCTTTTGCAATAAGCGTTGAATTAGCTAGCTGTTTCCTGTAAACGGCAGATTCAAAAGAATCTAATGATTTTTTCAATGTGATTACTGGAAGGAAAATGAAATATCATATACATTGTAAGGGGATATGCTGTGAAAATAATGCAGTTTAGAGAGAGTAATGAGAGAAACACATAGTAAACAAATGCTACTTCACTTGGTTAATATTGAGTTCGATTCTTTACGGTGACAAGTGAATAAAGAACCGATCACAATGGAAGAAGATGTTTTATAAATTTAATTCATTTACGCCACCGTGAGAAATCGAATATAAAAATTTTATCGAATATTGATGATTCATAGGAGATTTGAATAATTAAAATTTTACATATTTCAATACTGGAAGGAAGCTAGTTATTTTCAAGAAATCCATTCTTGTTTGGCTCTTACGAAAAAAGGGACTAAAGAAGATTCATTCAAAAGAATATCTAATTAAGGAAAAATTCTATTACACTACAGTGGTATAACGTCATGCACCTATCAAATAATCCAATAATATATTATCACGCATGATAAATAATAATTAAAAAACTAAATAAATATTAATTTAATTTGCTCGACACAACTCCTATATGTTATATAATTGTTAGTTAGCAGTACCACGTTACTCATACAACAGTGGTACGAAAGAATTATTAGATGTGGAAAATTCTACTATCCAATGGTGGTAGCACGTCACCTATACAACAACTCAATAATATATTGACATGTATATTAAAATAGTAAAAAAATAACAAAATAAATGGTAGCTATATTTAATATGTCTCCACATATTATATATGACGAAGGAACCCACTTGCTCAATTATGAAACAAGCAAATCCCTTGATTTGTTGAAGCCCCAAGAACCTTGATCATGATTTGTTGGAACAAACCCACTTCTAAGATAGCCCATAAACCCCCTAAGAACAGTGTCGTAGGTAACTCAAAAGTCGAACTTGATGGTGTTTGTTAGTTTGGAGACGCCACTAAGCTACCCAAAGCTTAGATAAGTCAGATTTGCACTTGAATAAGGGAAATCTCTCCCTTACAAGCTTCTGCCATAGCCAAACATGAAGAAGTTTGTTTTTGTTTCTAAAATTTTCGTGGCTGCTCATGAAAGAAGTTGTAATGGCATAAAATGGCCAGAATACCCTTGATGGGTGAAATGATATTTAAAACCTAAAAACTATCATTGCTTACACTCAAGCACGTTCATAATAGTCATTTCCCACATAAAGTAACTTAAACATATCAAAACATAATATTTAAAAAAATATAATACTTTGGCCGAATTCCACTGTCATGAATTAGGCCGAATTCTTCAAAATGGGCGTGTGAACGTCACTCATATCTGATTTGGACCAAGTGAAATAGCTTTGAACTCTCTCCATTGAAACCCGCATGTGCTTCCAGTGTGCCCCTGAATATGCTGCAGTCGACCATGAAATTATGTGTTAATCTCGACAGTTTCTTTGATCTTCTTGGTCTTCTGTCTTGTGACTGGCCCTTCTGATATTTGCAATGGTTTCATCATTCATAAGCTTGGTCGTGTCCCTTGTTACTAGGCATGGGCATTATCGAATTCGGATCGGATCGAACCGAATCCGAATTCGATCCGATCCGAAATTTGTGGATATTTATGATCCGATCGGATCAGACCAGCTAAACGAACTCGATCCGATTCGATTCGAATCGGATCTGATCAGTCCGATTCGAAATCGGACTATTTCGAATCGGACCAATCCGATTCGATTCGGATCGGATTGGTCCAATTCGAAAAAGTCCGATTTCGAATCGGATCGAATCGGATGAGATAGAATGCATACACACAACAATACAACAAATAACATGACATCGAGAAACTGCCAGCCTAATCTGGTTTTGACAGTACACACAACATTCAACAATAACAAATAACAATAATACAACATGACCACAAGATGAAAAAAAATCAAATAGTAGTTAAACAATAATACCACGAGATGTCAAGATCAACAAAACTACAAAAGCCAAAATTTTTACTAAACAGTAGTGAGTAGTGACAGTACACACAACACAACCAACATGACCACAATATCAATCCACAATACTATCTAGTATCCCCACCTCAGTGTCCTTCCACTTCCAGCACGGCAGCAACACAACAACATCAAGCCTGCAAAAGATGGAAATTATTAAACATTAAACAATGTTTCTGAAATATAAAATATAAGTATATAACCACTTCATAATTCATATCGTACTCAAAATCAAAGAAAAACATAACTTTGTCAAAATTGTACCTTCAAAGATAATTCGCCTCAAACTCTGTTGCCAACGACATGATCCGGTGATTGTGATTCAGATTGTAACTTGTGTCTTGTGATATTCTTCAAATAAAATAAAATAAAAAATTATTCACAGTTTGTAAGTTTGCATTTAATGGTATTCATTATAACAATTAAAAAACTAATTAAGTAAAAAATTTTATTTTTACCTTCCTCAAGTTTTTCTTAGTAATCTGCCTCCAATAACATTGCTTCCACTTAATTGGTTTTGTCAATTGTAAGTCTATTCTGTATCCAATTTTGAGTGCATATTAGAGCCTCGACCATAACGGGAGTTAATGAGCTACAAAAACTGTCAAGAACATGACCGCCCATACTAAATGCCAATTCAGATGCCACAGTCGATACTGGCATTGCAAAAATATCACGAGCAATCCTAGCCAAAATTGGATACTTACCGGTATTTGTTTTCCACCACATCAGAACACTAAAGTTATGGTCACGACTAATCTCATAGGGTTCCATTAAATACATTTCAACCTCAGTACTATCCTCTTGATGCATTGCATGACTAGTCTGAAAAACTTGAAATGGATCATCAGGTTGCACGTTTGTATTGCGCTTACGAACTTTATCTTGTACTCGTGGTCTAACAAATGGCTGAGATTGTGTAGCACTAGACCCCTCTCCACCAACACCAGTTACACCCCCAGCCCTTGATCCATCACTGTCAACAAACAATCCATTTGTGTCATACCAATCATTATACATATCGTATAATCTCTTCAATAAATCTCTAGAAGACTTTCTCATTTCCTCTATCTTCACATCATCATTATCAAAAAGTATACCAAAGCAAACAGAGGCAAATGTCATCTTCCGTCGTGGATCAAGAATAGTACTGACAATCAATAATTTATTGATTTTGGCAATGGTCTCCCAATATTTATCAAACTTCATCTTCATAGATAATGTCATGTCATGTAAAAGAGGATGTTCATTACGCGCCAGGTTTTTCAAACTTGTATGAATCTTGCAAATCTCATTGTAGGTGAAACAAGATGTGACGGTGGATGAGGCACTGAACATATTCGTTGCATCATAAAAAATCTCCAAAAAATCAGCAAAATATGACCTTTCTCCCAATCTATATCTGTAGGAGGCCCAACCCTTTTGCTCACATTTTCATCATCTCTAAAATATGGAGCATAGTGACCATCATCATCAATCATTCGATCAAAGGCCTTCTGAAAGTCTAATGCAGCATTCAACATTAAGTAGGTGGAATTCCACCTGGTAGGAACATCTAAGATGACATTACCCTTGCTCTCAATCTTCTCACGTGCTACCGCCGATTTAAATGCTTCCAATCTTGATGGAGAAGATCTCACATACTTAACAGCATTTCGAATTGCTATAATGCTGTCATCCATTTGTTTCAAACCATCAGACACAACTAAGTTTAATATGTGAGCACAACACCGCATATGCACATACTCTCCATTAAGCACCAATGCATCTCCCCTCCACGTCCCCATCTTTCTCACCAACTGTTGGATGGCTACGGCATTGGCACTGGCGTTATCCACAGTTATAGTAAAAATTCTCTCAATACCCCAATGTTGTAAACAATACTCTATTAACCTTCTGATAGTGTCTTCTTTGTGATTGTTAATTGGACAGAAGCTAAGGATTCGCCGATGCAACTGCCAATCATTGTCTATAAAATGTCCAGTGATAACCATGTAATTAATATTTTGAATTGACGTCCATATGTCGGTGGTCAAACTAACTCTCTGATAACCCGCAGATAAAATACTCTTCAACATCACTTTTTCATCAGCAAACAACTGTATGATATCTCTCGTTATAGTCCTACGAGATGGGACATCAAAATGAGGGACTGCAACACTACAGAAATGTCGAAAACTCTCTTTCTCTATAAAGCTAAATGGTAGCTCGTCAACAATGATCATCTTCACAGCTGCTTTCCGACACGCTGCTTGATTGAAATGACCATCTCTCACGGAGAGATTTCCACTTGTGCCTCCCTCTTCACCAACCCCAACCAAAACACCTTGTGCTTCACAATAAGCCATATATGATTTGCAGGCCTCCATATGCCTCTTCAAGTTGGTTGTTGACCGATCCTTTGAACTACAAGCATAAGTCTTCTGACAATACATAGATTCAGCTCTATCTTGATTATCTTCACACATGCGGAAAAATTTCCACACTTCAGATCTTCTATTTCTTGTTTTATTTGCTACTGATGTGATTGATGGCGATGAATTATGTTTTTTTGACAATGGCGGTCTCTCGGAGTTTGGGGGAACTTTGCTCTTCTGTTTCCTTGGTTCTCGTAATTGTGCATCAAATGAATCTGATTCCTGTGGACAACAGGACCTGGGCGACGCCGTTTCTAGGCTCGCGGCACTAGTTGGGAAATACTAAATAATATGGAGTCGTCACCCGGTGTGAACCGGGACAAAAATTTAAGGCCGCACTCACCCCTCGCAAGGGAAGACCTCAAACCATTGGGTTCGGAATGGTCCCTTACTTATGTCACTTGTAATGAAAGAATTTATGTAATAATTTAATCAAGCTTAAGTAACACTTATTTCCAAGAGTATCATGCTTCTAAATTTTCATATGCAAAATAAAACTTATGTACACATTTCACATATATCTTACATTTAAAATTGTATGCTTAACATATATCAAAATAGCAACGAACATACAACTTCATTTGCATATTACATTCAGGAAAAACACAAGCACAAATATTAACCATACAAGCACACATATGGGCACTTTTCCAAGTGGTACGTGGAATTGTATCCCAAGTACAGACCGCACTACCGTCCATTCGGAATCGGCTACGGAATTTACGTCTGGGTTTCCATCCGATATACCGCAAGAAATAATACTCAAATGTTATCATGGCATAAGCATATGAACTGTAATACATTAACATATTTGTATTCATGCATATGGGGATAGCTACTAGGAAAACTATGCATAAAATCTAATGAAGAGGACTCAATTCAATGGGTGCGCGTTCGTGTAGCGTTCGTAAACGCGTTCGAACGGTAAGCAGAAGGTTCGCGTTCGTATGGCGTTTAATAACGCGTTCGAACGGAAATGAAACAGAATGCTCACGTTAGTATGGCGTTCGTGAACGCGTTCGAACGGAAATGAAACAGAATGCTCACGTTCGTGTGGCGTTCGTGAACGCGTTCGAACGGAAATGAAACAGAATGCTCACGTTCGTATGGCATTCGTGAACGCGTTCGAACATAAGCAAGACCTGATGTATGACAAGGCAAAATACATGCGCGTTCGAGTTGCGTTCGTAAACGCGTTCGAACGGGAACAGACCTGATGCAGGAAATGGGACGCAATACATAAACGACAAAATAAAGGGGGGCGCGGTGAAGTACTGTCGTAAAGGTGGCCTTTTGGGGCTCTTGATCTCTCAAAGAGAGGACCTTTAGACCAACATACTAAGCCCATGCGCTCGACTGAATCATGCATACATAGAATGAAAAGCAATAATATTAAACATAGTGTGCCCGATTGAACGTATCTTGTATCCAACCGAACATACATCAATCGGCGCGGCAAAGCCTCGTGGTAAAGGGCTTTAGCCCCTCCCCATAGGGGATCTCACATCGCACTTACTAAGCCCATGCGCTCGGTTGAATCATGCATACGAAAATAAAGACAATCATATCAAACTAAGTATGTCCGATTGAACGTATTTCGCATTCAACCGAACACACATCAATCGGTGCGGTAGAGCATCGTGGTGAAAGATTTTAACCCTCCAATTAGGGGACCTTTCATCGCACTTACTAAGCCCATGCACTCGATCGTATCATACGGGAATGAACAACATGCAGAATTTAAATGGCAAGAATTAAATAAACAAAAGTAACACAAAACAAGAGAAGGTGTCGTTTACTCAAGTGGTAGTACGTGGAGTTGTGTCCCAAGTACAGACCGCACTACCGTCCATTCGGATTCGGCTACGGAATTTACGTCTGGGTTTCCATCCTATATACCACAAGAGACAACACTCTTCCATTCATCCAGTACCCACAATACACATCATACACACAACGAATGCCACAAATACAAGAAATATAATCAAAAATAAATGACCAGAAATTAAATAAGAATAAGTGTGAAAGATACCCTCAGGTCTAACCTTTTAAGATGTCTCTCGGACTCGCGTTCCACGAAGATCGGAAGGGGTAAAGCTCTGCAACTCTTCTGGTTCACTGGTTTGCTTCTTCCTTCGCTGTTCGGCCACTCGAGCTACTGTTCCGACTCCGTTTTGCTGTTGTTTCCTTATGGTTTTGCTGTCGTTCCCTCTGTGTTTTCTGCTTACTGTTGGTGGACTGTTTTGATGTTCTTTTTGGTGTGGTTTTATGTGGTTATTTCAAGGATTGTAAGTGTCTTTTATGTTACTGTTTTAAGGGATTTTAAGGACTGTTTTGGCTGCTGTGTTTTGTGTGATTTTCGGTGGTGGTTAGGGGTTGTTTTGGTGTGATTTTCGGTTATGGAGGGATTATATCAAGGGAGTGATATGCTTGTGATGTCTAGTATTTCTTGCTATAATTCTTGTGTGAATTGTGTGTATGAGCTAGAGAGATTCCAGAGGAGGGATGGCTAGGTTATGGGTTGTTTATATAGAGAAGGGTTAGGGCTTCGCCTTGTCTCACAAGGAAGAGATTTGCTTCCAAATTATGAGAGATGAGAAATGTATACACAAGATTTAGGGGCGACAAAATATTTTAAGTTAGGAAGTTGTAATATTTAATTTGTGTTGGTTTAGGAATACAAATATTTTAGATTGGTAATTATCTTATTAGATTAGGAAGTCAAATATATGATTGGCTTTAATTGGTTAGGATTGATTTTAATTAGGTGTATCTTCTTTTTAGTTTTAGTATATAATATATTTGATTTGTCTAAGTTAGGCATGATTTTATTTTATGTTTTATTTAATTGGTAAATGATTTAATATTTTATTTAATGTTTAATTTTTAATATTTATATTTATTTATTTAATTTGGGATGTGTTTTATGGGATTTGGGGGGCTAAATGGGCTGGGGTGCGAGGCTAGCAGCAAAACCAGAAACACCGACGCCGTTCGAACGCCAATTAGAACGTGGCACGAACGTCCGCAATCTGCACGAGGTTCGAACGAAGTAACGAACGCAGCACCAACGAAGACAGTGAACTTGTGGAATGAAGTTGATGACATACTTATCCCGAATTTCCCCTTCCGACCTCCGTTTCCCGCAATATCCTTAGCTAAAAAAGGTAGTGCCTCCAATTGAGACTCATCATCGGGTTTCACATGCGAAAATGCAATGCCTACAATTCTGACCCACTACTGTAGGGTGAGCTTTCAAACCCACTCATCTACAACAAAAATAAAATAGACAATTAGAATTAACATTCATTAGTTTACATGTTGAATGCATTAGTTTACATGTTCAAACTTGCAAGTACATCAAACTTGACTTGTTCCATTCTACAGAACCATATGAGTTAAATCAGTTGATGAATGCACCATTCTACAGAACCATTCAGTATCACAAGTATAGAAATTTACTAATTCAGTTTTCTTCTTTCAAATTGTTCAAAGTATACTATAAATTTAAAGTTGTGATGGAAAGATATCAGATGAAAATAGAAAGAAGATCATTGTCTTGTTCCATTCTTAGGGTTCGAAGTCAAGGTTACGGGAATAAATACCAAACGCAATCCCATCAAAAATCATATATCCAATGCGATATAAATGTGAGGAACCAATAGATTGTAAAGGTAAAATTACAGTATCACTTGGATTCTGACAAAAGGGGCATGAATTAACATATGTAACACTAGGTGAGCCTCTATAAGGACTAAGGTCATTGATTAATGACTAATAGAAATATTGCATTTAGTTTAAAATCTGGAATTGACATTTCACAGGTTTTTTATAAATAATCAAATATATCAACCTGTCCAGCACCAAAATCCCCAAGATTCACAGCACATAACTTTCAAGCTTACACCTACAAACAAGGCACATATTCTTTCCAGTTTCCACAACAAACTATTCTGGTCACAATCTATAATCTAGATTTTTTTTACGAATGATAAATGAAGAGGAATCTGTTATTGCATACACTAGCAATCTATGGGATCGATAACCTTGCCAGTTGCCAGATTTACACAAAACTGCAGTCTGCAGACAGCTTATGAAATAATTCCCTTTGCAGAAGAATGAACTTCAGAAGAAAAATGAATCAAAACACATCTACACACACTGAATATACAATCAATACTGATTTATTATCTTTAATACTGATTCAAGAACTTTAAAACAAAGTAAATGCTAATTCAGCAGAATCAAAACACATGTAATTGCTAATTCGGCAGAATCAAAACACATCTAAAATTCGGCTAAATGCTAACTACACAGAATCTGAGAATCAGATTTGATGCGAAGGGAACAAACTTACTTTCTTGATTTCTTAAATTTGATGTGTCTCAATGAAACAAGCAAATCAATGATTTGCTCAAAGATTAATGCTTTGCTTTGAACCCTAATTCGTGAGAAGTCATAAGCAATTGGACTGAAGTGGAAGACTGAAGAGAAGTCAGAAGATGGAAGAGTGGAAGGATGGAGACCGAAGCAATTGGATATTTGGATTATGAATTGAAGCTTTGCTTTGAACCCTAATTCGTGACTCGTGATGGAGAGTGGAGACCGAAGCAATTGGCTGGAGACCGAAGCAATTAAGGTTTTGAATCAGAGTGCAAACGACGTCGTTTAAGAAACCCCAAAACGACGTCGTTTTGCATTTCAATCAAAAAAAAAAAAAAAAAACGATCGGATCGGTTCGGATCGGATTTTATCCGATTCGATCCGAAATCTGTCGAACCACACTGACTCCATTCGATCCGATTGAATAACCAGATCCGATCCGATTCGATCCGATAAATTCGGATCGGATCGGATCGGATCGGATCGGATCGGATCGGTTCGAATCCGATCCGATGCCCACCCCTACTTGTTACTCCAAGTATGTCTTGATTCATGTCAATAAATTTATAGTGGTTAGTGATATCACGTCACTCATACAACAGTGATATCAAAGAATTACTACTGTTGTATTTCAAAAAAATTTCTTCCATACATCGGATAATTAATTTTTTCGTGATTGTTACTTTTTCTCTGTTGAAAACTTGAAATCATATTCCATCACTTAAATCCCAGGCGTTTACATAATATATACCCTAGCACCCACTCCAAAACTTTAACAAAAAAATAGCAAATATAAAATCTACATATAAAAAATAAAAATTACAAAAAAAAAGATGAGAGAAAATATTATATATTTTTAATACCTTAACTATATTTTTAGTCTGTAATAAATTTTTGATTATATGTTTTAAAATTATTAGTTTTGGTGGTTGGCTACTCTTTTTGTTTAATTGCATGAAATATTTGTAATTTTTTTTGTTAATGTTAATGTTATTATTATTTTTATTTTGTTATAATTAAAAAAAGTTGTGATGGTTAAAAGAATTATAAGATAAAAATTTTGAATAAACATTCGACACAATAAATGTTATTATTTTTTTTTAGTTTTTTTATTATTATTGTTTAAAAAATCAAACCGCGAACACCCCTAGTAAAGGACAAATTGGTACAAGAATTAAAAAAAGTTAAGAGTCTTGAGAGTAATTGGCATATGCAATCTCCCTCAATTTTCCCTTCACTTATAGAACTCTCATTCTATAGTAATTAGTTATAGCTTACCACAATATCAAAAGAAACCTAAATTATGGCCGGTCCACAACTAATGTTTAGTTGTTATTTATCAGACATTATTGCTGGAAATTGCACTAATTAATGTCCAAGTTATTCTTAATTAGAATTGAAAATTAATTATTTTAAACATTACTCGGTTAGGTTATTTTAACTTAAACATTTTAATACAAATTTTGAATTATTGATTTCATTCAATTTATTAATCATAGATGAATTAACATTATTAAATATTACTTTAATTTTTAATTTATATATATATATATATATACCTTTATATGATAATTCACTATTTTTTTGTGATAAATATTTAAATTGCAATTATAATCAATTTTCTTCATAAGAAGCTTTTATGCGAATGAAACAAATTCAACCTTGGCTCTGAGTTTTTTTTTTTTTTTTTTTTTTTTGTAATTGTTGGAAATTTCGCCGGCAATCACCTCTTCCGGGCTAAGCGGAGCAAGTAAAATCTTCGACTGTCTCAGGCTCTTACAAGAAACGCACTCATTGAATTCAAATCAGAACCTCAAGGTGAAATTATGAACTTTATACCACTGAGTCACGTCCCTTAGGGACCCGTGACTCTATGCATAAAGATGAAGTCTGCAAAACTCAATTTTTTAGAATTAGTGTAAGTAAACTAATTACGTATATGTGTTCAATTGATTATGGTATGTTATTATGCAAAGTTAAGAAGGGAGATGAGCTTACACTTTTGATTTTTGATGCATTAATTAAGGAGATTTAGTAGAGTGCACAGAGAGATAATTGGAAAAAGTAGACTAGTGAAAACTATACAACTTTAAAATTCATGAGACAAATTTCAACCTTAATGGTTAGTGTGACCGTAAAAATCTCTCACATATTTTGTGACTAATACTGTATTTTGTGATTACAATTTTACAGTCATATGTGAGAGCAATATAACGATCACATAAGACACTTTTTTATTAGTGCATATTATGTATTGAAGGAATACTTCTTTGATACAGAATCACAAATAAAATTGTCATTTTAATTTAATGATATAACTTTTCACTTACACAACTTATATATTTGTTTGAAAATGTTATTTTGTACTCATTTTATATTCAAGAAATACATATATCACTACCGAATAAAGAATTATTAGAAATGGCATATCACTATATATGTATTACAATCACTTTTCGCTTCAAGGCTCATTATGTCTCATTCAATAACATAATTTATAATAATTTATTTACATTAATTCTTCATAAATATATACATATGAAATATGTAATTAATATATTTACTAAAAATACATCATCAAATATCGACAATATTATTTTTCTATGATAATTAGCCATAATTTATCGAATCTTAATTGAAAAATAACAATAACTAGTAAAAGAAAATAATAAAACGCATCCTAACGAATTAATGAGCTTAAATTCGTATTCGATTTATTTAATAAACGAATCGAATCGAATTCACCAATTTATTAAACGAATCCATTTTTCCAAACTCGTATTCACTTTAAAGCGAATCGAACGAATAAATGAATCATAAATCAAATTACCACCCCTAATTATCTCCCAAAAATTCAAACACGAGTTACAAGCCAAATTAAGGTAACTCGGGTGATATAATTATACGTGTTTAGGGGTCCTTCATGAACCATTTGTAGTGATAAGTAGTGAATCGCTGTTACCAATAATGATTAGTAATAGATAATACTGAATTGCTAAAAATCACTGTTGGGTCCAATTTTAATTGGCAAATTCCGTAGTAAAATATATCCAATAGAGTTGTAATGGGTCTTGAAGAATTGGTGTTGATTGGACGGCATTTGAAAGAAATTGGATGAAGATTTCATAGCTCAACGTTGATGTCACGTTTGATATATATGACGTTCGAACGAAAGCTTCCAGAGGCTATACATTCGAGTCACGTTCGAGTTTCGTTCGAACTAAACTGACTAGAGGCTTCGCGTTCGAGTTGCATTCGACATGACATTTGAACAGTTTGCGAAAACATTCGCGTTTGTCACGCATTCTTGTGGAGTTCGGATGTCCGTGCGGGATTTGGTTATTTTGGACGTTTTTTTATAGCCAAGTTTGGATAGGGAAAACCCTACCTATAAAAAGAGACACATAGCCATTTTACCTGAGTTGGAAACACATTATTCAGAGCCCTGATATCTTTGTTTCCTCCCTCTTGTGAAATCACCTTAAAGACTTAATTGATTCCCTTGTCTTCTTTCTTTTGGTGAGATTCTTCTTTGATAAACCACCAACACAAAACACAACCCTTATCCAATACTCTAATCCTTCGGAGTTCTGAGGAGGTGATTGGTAGTCGGAGTTCCGGCGTCGAGTGTTTGTATATTGGATTCACTTAAAGACATCAAAGGCTCTGAAAAATGCTATTTGGAGCAGGCTCAATGAGTTCTTCGGGTTATTAAAGTCTAGAGGTATTTGAGTCGGCAAAGTTGTTGTCATAGGTTTTATACCATCGCTATAAGTTTTCTCTATTATAGTGGATTCGAGTGGTAACCTATAGCCGCATTGATTTTTTTTACTCTACAAGAGTTTTCCACTCTGTCAACAAATTTTTGTGTTGATTTTGTTGGTTGTTTGTTTATTTCTGTGCTTTATTATTGCATTGATTTTCATAGTGACAATTGATTAGACTTAGGGTGTTTGGACTTAATAATAAAAACTCTACATTTGACGTGTCTTAACTAAAGTAGATTTGAATAATTCCGCATAGGGTCAGAATCTTAGAACTATACGAATTTTCAATTAACATTTATTTTTATTAACAATTTGATATTCACTCTAAAATTTTAGAACATCATAGAACAACATGAAAAATACAAGAGAGGAAAATTATTGTAGCTATACATATTACATAATAACAACAAACATGTGATTCAATCGATTATCTGCATGATAAGGAGACTAAAGTATAACTACACGGGGATATAATTATCATTAAAACGGCATCGTTTTGATAATAAATAAAATAAAATAAAGATCAAAACGATGTCATTTTAACGATCATTTTGAGCTCCTTTAATTATCGTTTAGATTATATATCATTGCTTGTCTACTGATCTCTGCGTTCATACTTGCGAGCCCAAATATGCTTTCCATTAATCCGAAACTTGGCAACGCGTCTCCCACAGAGAATTTGATCAACAGTTGCCACTGATTGTAACACCAATCGAGCAAACAATGGCTGGTCATCAGAAGGAACATTCTCTTGCATATGAACATTTTCAACACAATTTTCACCATACGTCCTTGTAAAAAGCTCCCTCACTTCATCTTTAGTTACAGGAAATCCTCTAGAGAACGTCAGAAACATTGTTCTATCATCCTCTAAAGCATTACTTGTAGGGTTCCAGCCCCATAATCCACCTTCAGGAAAATGATCATAGTGATCAATTGCCCTAGGAATAATTGTTAGGGCACCAAATATTGTGTGAGGGAATCCAGGAATAACAAGAGGGTCATTATTGAAAATTAATTGAGATGATGTACCCAATACACGTAGCAAAATGTCAGTGAAAATCCTAGAACAAACTGTATTAAGAAAATTTTTGATACCACTAATGGCTTGGAATCTGTTTTGGAGAAACAATTGCAATGAAATTTCTCTGCCCATTAATCCTGATGTGAGGGGAAGGGAAATGTTATTAACTGCTGCTGCAATTATCTGAAGGTTGTGATTTGTTTGAAGACAATTCAAACAAGAGGCAGCTTCATCAGCTAGTAAATTGATCACAGGATCTGCCAGGTTCATCATCTTGATGATGATATTGGGAAAACCTTTCTCTTCAAGCCATAGCCAAGTGGCCATAACTAGTAGAGATTGACCTGGATCTCTCTTGAGATTTATCACCAGACGAGAAAATGCATCTCTGTCGATGCTGTGATAAGCATGGAGCTCCTCTAGAGAAATTGAGGCCATTTTTTGGTACTGTGATTGTGTGTTTGTGCAGGAAGAAACCAAGAGTGTAGCTAAAGAAATGTGCTTTAAAGTTGACAGAAATTAAGCACTTGTTATATAGAAGTGGTGTCTTTACATGCATGGCAAGTTGTGTACTGACTTCATTACTCATGTAAGTGGTTTATTGGACAAAGATTTATTGGGAGATAGTTTTAATGGGACCATCCAATAAAACAACGTCACGGATATTTTAATTTGGGACTTCGATTTGGTATTCTGAGCTGAGTTTTGTATTGGATTTTTTATAAATTACGTTTAATAGTTATTGGATAATAATTTAAATAGGAATATTATTATCATTCGCTCACCAGAAGTTAAGTTAAAATCGAAAAAATATCCTTGATTTTGAAACTTTTCATTTGTCCATATCATCAAGTTATAAAAAAAGATATTTTACACTAATAAAATTAGTAAGAGAGAAGACATTTTACATCTAAAAATTAGTTATAAAAATAACATTTTACATTTAAAAAAATTAGTGATTTGGGTATAAAATATCAGTTTTTAATAACTAGAGATGGATAAGTGAAAAGTCTCATAAATCGAGAATATTTTCTGATTTTAACTTAAAATTGATTGGACATATGATAATTTTCAATTTAAAAATAACTCCTTAATCGTACATTGCTATTAAAGCATGCATGATGCATTAGATTATGAAAACTTAGTATAGCTTATGTGAAAATTGGATCCAAATTCTTCAATTTGTCACTCTTATATCATCACTATTGGTGTCATAACTTGTCAATTTCAAAATAAAATGCAGCGGATTCTTAAATAATCGTTTATTTGAGTGTCTAATATTCATATATTCATAGGCGAAGTCTCATTGAACTGAGAGGATCAGCCAACCTCACTCAATTTTTCTTTTTTAAACTGTTAGTATTAAGTAAATAATAGAGATATCATCATTGACTCTCCTCATTTTTTTCCAACAGTTGGTACTAAGTAAATAATAGAGATATTACTCTGAATTTTTTTTAATAAAAAGTTTTTATCTCCGGTCTTCCCCTTAAATAACCCCTGACTTCGCCCCTACATTTATTTTTATGAGCATACTTTGCATGTATAAACAACACTAAATCAAAAAATGGTTTAAATTTTATGGTTTTGTTAGAAGAAACTAGACAACTTTTGGAAATTTTAGTTTCTTGAAAATTGCAAATTTGCTCCATATAAATCTTTTCTTATGTGGCAATATTATGATGGCTTCTGCAGTAGAAGTTTTGGAAGTAGTTGAAGAAGACAAGTACAGTCTAGCTGGTTATATGAATTTTCCTTGTATGCTTATGTCTATATAAGGGCATATTTTTAATATCATAATTACTGAAACTTATCATTGATTATATAAGATTAAATGACTTAAAACTTCCTTTAATTGCCCTTCACTGCCATATTAGGCGGGTATATCATTTTACTTAAGTGATTTTATTATACAATTTGTTACTTTTGATGAAAAACTTATAATCCTAAAATATAGTAGAGATAACGTTATAATAATTTAATAATATATTATCACGAGTATTAATCTATTAAATAAATTAAATAAATAATAGTTAAATTTAATCTTTATAAATTTCTGACACACGGTCTAAGTAGAATTTGTTGACTCTAATCTGACTGATAAGAACAACATAATGGCGACAGTTACTCTTAACAGAATTGAGAATCCTATGATGATGAGAAGAAATCACTGTATTGGCTACAATTTGATAAAAACAAGGTAGATTTTTAAGCACTGAAATTAATTTGTAAGAGAACCTGCCAATGGTAATAATTAAACGAAATTGGATTCAGTATTGAGTTGCGTAAAATTTTTCATAATTTTATATCATAAATATTTTAATAATAATATACCGTTTGAGATAAATTATATTTAATTTATTATATAATAATTATTAATTATAACAACACTGAATACAAATCCTAATGAAACTCCTTGCTTGCTTGTTCGACGAAGTTCCTTGCAAAAACTGATCATAAAATCATTTTCCAATGCATACATTCACACATATTAAAATACAAATTCCAAATTTGGCTTCAATGCGCCATATCTATCATTACTGGTCAATTATAATTGGATTTTTGGATGCTATGAATGTGATTTTTTTAAAAAATAACACCCTCCTAACATATCCTGAACTAGGGTTGGTAAAAATTTCCATCGGAATGGGGCTTATGGGAGTTCGGTATGTTGGAGACGGGTAAAGAGAATTTTGTATATTCGTTAATTGGATGAATCGGTTATGGGTATTGTATCCCCGTACAAATAACGGTAAAATTCTCGTGTGAACAGGGCCCGAAACATTATGGACATATAATGGATAATTTCATATTCATTTGTTAAATAATACATATACGAGTGTTGACATCCTCATATCATATCTAACTCGTTGTCATCTCTGAACTTCCTTGCAAAATTACAAGAAAATAACATTACAATTTCGGATGTGCACTTCTTATATTTTCTCATGGGCTTCCCAGTTCCGACACTGCATATTTTCTTGCACGTAATGAAAAAAACATCCTATAAAATTGAATATTAAAAAGTCTTTCGAATTAGGATCTTCCCTCGATACGAAGTTTTTCTGAACTTTGTTTATTCTATCATATTGAGTGTTGCCTCATTTGTTCTCATCAGTTTATATTTTAATTTTGTATTTTATTTTTAAAACCATAATATTATTCTTGTCTAATTTGTAGTATTGATTATATTTGCTTAATTATTTAATTTTTATTAAAAAAATGTTTATTGAAAGAATAGTTTGAAGAGTTAAAGGGTTCATATGTTTCGAGAAATTCATTTTTAGAAAGGAAAATGTTTTTCAATATTCGGTTGTTACATGAAAATATTTCTTCGAAAAGAGTTTACAAATATCTGGCACGTCCAATTTTTTTAAAAAATATTTTCTAGTGGTTAGAAGTAAGGATAGCAAAAAGGTCTGAGTCCAGTCTGGATCCGCATTGTCCCAGAAGGACTCGTTTGGAAAATTTCAGACCCGTCAAATACAGACACGGGTATTTTCGGAAATCGATCCGGCTCGAATCCTCGTACACCTGAAAGACAAGGGTCAACAACAAAATTCGAAACCCGAATAGCGAAATTCAGGACCCATACGGATCTTGATCAAGGTATTTTCAAACTCGGATCCGCATAGACTATGAAGACCTAGGTCCGAAAATACCAAATCAAAAAAAAATATGGACCTAGATTCGCCCGGGTCCAAAATTTTGAGATCTGGATAAGAAATTTTTTTAATTTTATACAAATATAATTAAAAAAAAATATGGATTTCTAAATTTGGTCATGGTATATCCATATTTGTGGTCTGGATTTCCATGACCTCGTACATAATTTTATTAATTTTATAAAATATAACTCAAAAGGATTTTAAAAATTCGGATTTCTAGATCCTGTAGGGGTATATATGGATTCACGCGTGTCCGAATTTTTAGGACACTGTTTGAAATTTTATTAATTTTATATAAATATAATTGAAAAAATTATATTAAAAATTCAAAATTCTAGATCTGATCCTGGTATACTCGGATTCGAATCCACGAGGGTCCGAGCAGAAGTCAAGTCCAAAAGTTTATTAATTTTATACTAATATAATTGAAAAAAAAAATCCATATTTCCGAATCTAGGTATTCTCAGATCCATATTCACGTAGTTTGGAATTTCGAGACCGGATCCAAAATTTTATTAATTTCATACAAAAATAATTGAAAAATATTTAAAAAAATCTAACATTCTTTATCCGGTGCGGGAATACTCAAATCCTGATTTCTAGATCTGATCTCGATATATATGGATTTGGATCCATGTAGGTCTGGAATTCTGGGATCCGAATCCATAATTTTATAAAAATATATTTGAGAAAAATTTTAAAAAAATAAGATTTTCGTATCTGGGTATCTCCAGATCCATATCTACGTGGGTATGAAATTATGGGACCCAAGTCCATAATTTTATTAATTTCATACAAATAAAATAGAAAGAAAAAAAGATTTTAAAAGTCCAAATATCTAAAATCAATAAGAATATACCAAGATCCGAATCCATATAGGGTTGAATTTTCGAGATCCGCGTCCATAATTTGATATAAATTAATTGAAAAAGATTAAAAAAAATCTGGATTTCATAAATTCAGGTATTCCTTATCCACGACGGTCCAAAATTCAAGAGCTTGGATTCATAATTTTAAACAAATATAATTGAAAAAATATTAAAAAATATGGAATTCCATATTTAATCAAAATATACTTAGATCCGTACAGAATATAACCACAATCGAGTCTGAATATTTTTTTTTGTCTGGATACATCCCAAACCAAATTCACCAAAATACATCCCAACTCAAATCCATATAAATCCAAATCCCGTGAGAAATGAAAATTTTAGACCCAAAAAATCCAATAATATTTCAGAAATGAAACCCAAACATATTTTATATTGTACTTATTTACCGTAAGTGTCCAAAACGTCCTAAAATGAGAAATATTTTCTCAAAATCATTGACCCTAAATTCATTCAAGAAAATAACTTCACTTTTATCGAGACTTATCCCCTTAAATTTTAACTTCATACTCTCATATCAATCAAACGCCAAAGCATAAACTTTCTGCAGTAAAAAAGTTTGGTTTTTTTGTTTTCCATAAAAAATGTATTCTTTTTATATACACACTCAAATCCCAAGTTAAGTTGTAAAGAAGCACATGTAATTGCAGCAATCCTCCAATAAAACCATGCAACAATCCAATAACTACCTTTCCACAAACTACTGTTTTGAGTTCTAAATAAGAGGTCTAAGAATCTAATCAATTAACAGTGAATCGACATAATCTCAAGCAACTAATACAAAAGTACTAGTAGAATAAAATTCCCAGTAGCAGCAGAACCCAGAGGTTTTTTAAAGGCTACGAATACAAAAAAAAAATAGAGAATCTGATGAATCTCCGAAGGCAACATATGAAAACACATTGGACTTTAGTCTAAAGAAACAAATACATAAACGGCCTGCAGCACCTGCCCCCAAAATTTTCCATATTATTGAACACACCTCCACTAAGATGGCACTGCAAGCAGTAACAATAATAACAGTAAGCAGCAGTTTTAAGGGTGGTGAAGAAACCAAGAGATGTTGATATGAGAAGAAACATACTGTATGTAGATGTATCGATCTGCTCAGGAAGCTCCTTTATATCTACTTCAAACCTTGCCTGGACCTATAATCAAAATTCACCAACAAAATTAAGATTAAAGACTTCCCAAAATCTCAAACTGAATGAATAGAACCAACCAACAAGAACATTAATTTTGAAACCTGATTCAGAATATCAGAGTCTGAAGCTGATGATACAAAAGTAATTGCAAGACCCTTTGTGCCAAACCTACCAGCTCTACCAACCTGCAAAAAAATCCAACAAGTAATATCAAAATGAAAGATCAATAATAAAATGCTTGAAATCAACAAAATAAACATTAACAAAAAGAAACCTACCCTGTGCAGATAAGTATCAGCGGAATCTGGCATGTCATAATTGATGACAATGTTGACACGCTCAATATCAATTCCCCTACCAACCAAATCTGTGGCCACAAGAATCCTCTTATTCCCCTCCTTGAAACCTTTGTAGCGTGTCAACCTACAAGCAACATCAGTCAGATCATAAACATATGCAGCAGAGTGAATAATAAGTTAATAAAGTATGGTATCATTATGTGATCACACTGGAAGTCAGAAAGGAAACAGTTTAGGGACTGAAACAAGTTGATCCTATTCCTAACCAAAGAATCCAACAAGAAGACAGTCATCAAACATTACAAAAGAAAATAAAAAAGAACTAATGTACTGAAAGTCTGAAACACAATAATATCAACATGAAAAAAATCGATAAACAATCACAAATATAACTCAGTTACTAGTTTTCAACCATAGTAAACGAAGAATCCTTATTAAGCAACCCACATTCAGACGAGCCCACCTCAACCCAAAAGAATCCAAAAACTGCATGTCAGCAAAATCCGAAAAGCTGAAAGATAATCATATCCGTCCAGCTCAACAAATAGAGAAGCAAATGAAAACACGGATATCTATCTTTCTGTCCCCATAGCATGTAAAGAACTTGCACATGCTGTTCAAAATCAAAGGTCTGGCGCATGAAAAGGAGCAGAATTAAATCAAAAAGAAACATGAATCAAATAATTAAGATAGATATTTACATCAGAAAGCAATATACACATTATTTGAGTTCCAAAATGCCAAGTTTTAGTGATGGTTCTATCTGATAGAGCTGGAGCACAATGCGAGAACCATACACTAAAACTCTAAAACCCACTGATTGTACACAGCATAGTAGACAGAAAATCAAACTTAAGTTCACTTTGACATGGAGAACAGAACAAAGGAAAGTGTTACAAAAAGAAAAAGTAGAGAAGAGCAGGCAATAGATGTAGGAAAGGCATATATTAAGCAAAAGACAAAAAAAATGAGCAGATAGTTAAACAGCTGACAAACAAGTGATTGCGATGAGCAAAAAAGTATCTACAAAAGATAGATATGCAAACCTTTCTTCTTGGGACATCCCAGAATGGATGCATATAGCCGGAAAATTACACTCTACAAGTAACTTGTTCAACTCCGCTGCACGGCTTACACTTTTGACAAAGATAACAACTTGATTAAAGTCCAATGCGTCAAGCAGATCATTCAACTTCCGGTTTTTCTCCAGCTCACTCAATTTGATGTAG
>SKCR01027573.1:0-87166 GCA_019454045.1 Zanthoxylum bungeanum | reverse complement strand
TCTGGGGGCGAGGCCCAAATCAGTATTAGTTTCAGGGATGAGTCTCAGGGCCGAGGCCCACATCAGCTTCAGCATCAGTTTTCAGAGATGAGTCATAGGGCGAGGCCCACACTAGTATCAGTTTGAGGCGAGGCCCACACTAGTATCATTTTTTGGGGATGAGTCCGAGGCCCACACTAGTATCATTTTTTGGGGATGAGTCCCAGGGCCGAGGCCAACGTCAATATCAGTATCAGTTGCGAGAATGAGTCCTAGGGTCGAGGCCCACATCTACATCAGTAACAGTTTTGGGGATGCGTCCCAGGGTCGAGGCCCACATTATATAAGTAGTTTTGGGGATGCGTCCCAGGGTTGTAACCCACTTTATCAGTATCAGTTTGGGCGAGGCCCATATCAGTATTAGTTAGGGCGAGGCCCATATCAGTATCAGTCTGGGGGCGAGGCTCGCATCAGTATCAGTCTGGGGGCGAGGCCCACATCAGTATCAGTTTTGGCGAGGCCCATATTAGTATCAGTTGGGGCGAGGCCCACATCAGTATCAGTCTGGGGGCGAGGGCCGCATCAGTATCACTCTTGGGCGAGGCTCATATCAATATCAGTTGGGGCGAGGCCCATATTAGTATCAGTTTGGGGCCGAGGCCTACATCAATATCAGTCTGGGGGCGAGGCCCACATCAGTATCAGTTTGGGGCGAGGCCCATATCAGTATCAGTCTAGGGGCGAGGCCCATATCAGTATCAGTTTGGGGCGAGGCCCATATCAGTATCAGTCTGGGGGCGAGGCCCACATCAGCATCAATCTGTGGGTTGAGTCCTACATCATCATCAGTTTGAGGGCGAGGTCCCTATTGTCAGCGGTGTTGGGTCGAGGTGCCCCCGTTGTCGGTTGTAGTTCCGGGTCGAGTTGCCCACTACATCATCAGTTCGAGGGCGAGGTCCCTATTGTCAGCGGTGTTGGGTCGAGGTGTCCCCGTTGTCGGTTGTAGTTCTGGGTCGAGGTGCCCACTACATCATCAGTTTGAGGGCGAGGTCTCTATTGTCAGCGGTGTTGGGTCGAGGTGCCCCCGTTGTCGGTTGTAGTTCCGGGTCGAGGTGCCCACTACATCATCAGTTCGAGGGTGAGGTCCCTATTGTCAGCGGTGTTGGGTCGAGGTACCCAGTTTCGAGGTGCCCCCATTTTCGGTTGTAGTTCCGGGTCGAGGTGCCCACTACATCATCAGTTCGAGGGCGAGGTCCCTATTGTCAGCGGTGTTGGGTCGAGGTACCCAGGGTCGAGGTGCCCCCGTTGTCGGTTGTAGTTCCGGGTCGAGGTGCCCAGGGTCGAGGTGCCCACTACATCATCTGTTCGAGGGCGAGGTCCCTATTGTCAACGGTTTTGGGTCGAAGTGCCCAGGGTCGAGGTGCCCCCATTGTCGGTTGTAGTTCCGGGTCGAGGTGCCCAGGGTCGAGGTGCCTACTACATCATCAGTTCGATGGCGAGGTCCCTATTGTCAGCGGTGTTGGGTCGAGGTGCCCCCGTTGTCGGTTGTAGTTCCGGGTCGAGGTGCCCAGGGTCGAGGTGCCCACTACATCATCAGTTCGAGGGTTGAGGTACCCCCGTTGTCGGTTGTAGTTCCGGGATGCGTCCCAGGGTCGAGGGCCCATTGCATCATCATCACAGTTCACATTCGGTGGTTCGGGAACAAAGCCCAGAGTTCAAGGCACCTCACCACCATATCAACTCAGTTCGAAGCAACAAGCAGACCAGGTGGCAGCTGGCGAGCCAGGTAAGTAAAGATGCATTGCACGAACTTTGATAGGATTGTCATTGTCACACACTGAACAAGTCCCATCAAATGGAGGCACTACCTTTTAAGTCATGAAAGTCGGGGAAAACGGTCGTCGAAAAGGGAAAGTCAAGAGTTGACACATTTTGGTTTTGATTCGCTAAGTTCGCTCGGAGTTCGCTTGTTGAATCTTCATTTCGTTGTATATCTTTGGCCCGAAATCACCGCAAACCACCCTAAGCCCACCTAAACCCACATCCAAAGCCCATGAAACCAAAATAAATTAAACACCAAGCCCACCATCCATTAGGCCCACGCCCATGACACTAAAATTACCCCTCTTTACACTATTCAAATATGATTTACCCATCTACCAAACTTACTTTAACCATTCCACCCCACTTTGACAAAATAATAAACAAATAACAAACACATAATTCAAACCCACACCTCACTCATTCAAACCCACACCTTACCTATACCTCACTTATTCAAACCCATACTTCACTCATTCAAACCCATACCTCACCCATACCTCACTCATTCAAACCCACACTCCACTCATTCTCACCCATACCTCACTCATTCAAACCCACACCTCACTCATTTAAACCCATACCTCACTCATTCACACACACACCTCCACTATTCCATTTGCCTATAAAAACCATCATTTTCCACCTTGGAACCCCTAGCACACATTAAGAGCACATACCTAGAAACATCAAGCAAAATACTCAGCATTTAGAGAACACAAGCAGCCCTTACTCTCTCTATACACTCACGCCCAAGAACTCTCCTCACTGTCTTCATTTCACGCCCAAGTCACTGCCCAACCAGCAGCAAAACAGCCCATTCCAGCAGCTCAAACACACCAAAAACCCCCATGTAGTTCACGCCAGCCACTGTTCCATTTAGCCCCTGGAAATTACATCCAAAGCACCCTAATTTTAGCCCCCAAACCAGTGCACAAACTGCCCTAAATACCCTCCAAATTTCGCCCAAAAACAGCAGCTCAAAAGCACTCAAAACAGTCCCTAAAGTCATCAAAACAGTGAGCAAAAACTGCACTTGAAGATCCTTGAACAAACCAAGCAAACGGCAGTCCAACGCCTCTCAAAAATCACCAAAATCGACCTTAATCCACTGCCAATCAGTGAGCCGAGTGTGGAGACTTGAATCGAAGCGAAACGAAGCGGAAACAGCGGATGAAACAGCGAAACAGTGAATAAAACGTCGAACCAGTGAACCTGTGAAAACAGTGGAAACAACGGACCAGTGAAAATAGCAAAACGATATCCCTTCCGGCACCGTGGAACGCACTCCCGGAAAGCGACTTGAAAGGTAAGACCTGAGGGCACCCTTTTATTTATTATCCTTTATTTTTAGTTATTTTATTGTTTTATTTCGCATGATTATTGTGAATTGGTGCATGATGTGATTTCTGGGTGAACGGAATATGTGTTCTCTCTTGTGGTATATCGGATGGAAACCCGGACGTAAATTCCGTAGCCGAATCCGAATGGACGGTATTGCGGTTTGCACTCGGGATACAATGCCACGTATCACTTGAGAGACACACGTATTTCGTTTCATCCAAACTTTGTATTTGAGCATGATTAGGTTGCTAGTATGTTGTTTATTCCTTAAGAATGATTAGATTGTCAGTATGTTATTTCCCTATATATGTTATAGTTATTTACTTCGCAATATGAGTTTTATCTATGTTTGTTTAGGTTGTTGTTTAGTTTTCATGTTTGATAATGTAACATGTTCGTTGTGTGATATTGTATGTTTACCTTTATGAACTTGAATTAGATCTAAGTTAATCTCAGACATGTATGTTGTGTAGACTTGGTTAAATTATTGCACAAATCCGTTCATTACAAGTGGCATAAGTAAGGGACCATTCCGAACCCAACGGTTTGAGGTCTTCCCTTGCGAGGGGTGAGTGCGGCCTTAAATCATTTTTCCCGGTTCACACCAGGTGGCGACTCCATTTTATTTCTCCGGTTTAGTCCCCCGCGGGCTACTCCGTACGCCCAACCGGGCCGCGAGCCCGGAACATGCGTCGTCCAGTTTCTGTGTCCCACAATGTGTATTTGTTATCTAAATCCGTCAAATCTAGGTATAAACTTTGTAAAGAATACTCAAAAAAAAAATCATCAATACTGTCTCGAACATGAAACTCATCAAATCATAAAAGTATAAAAAAAAAATCTTGACTTATCAAAAACATCTCGACTTATCAAAAATATCTCATAACATTTCTCAAGAACCTCAAACATATCCAAATCATCTCAAATCACTACAAGAAAAAAGGCCTTTACTGACACTAAGGTTAGTGACACTAGGCTAAAAGTGTCAGAAACGACGTGTAAATGGGCCTATTTCCGTGTTTTTCACTTAAATATCAATAATTACTGACACTATGGTATCAGCGATTTTAGTGTCAGTAATTACTATTACAATAGTATCAGTAAGAAATAAAAAAAAAAAAAACGCGTAGTCGTCTGGAGTCGAACCAACACCTCGCGTAAGTGACGTTTTTCGCATATATTACTGACACTAGAGTATCAGTAAATTTAGTGTCAGTAATTAATGATACCTTAGTATCAGTAAAAAAATTAAAAAAAAAATTATTTCCTTAAGTCTGCTGGGACTCGAAATTGTAACCATTGATATAAATTTTTTTTTATTGTAAAGCTTTACCACTGGGCCAAATCGTGACTTTTGTTCCTTAAACCGCGGTTTATAAAAATATATATGTATTTGTCGGGTCAAAACCTGAACCGTAGTTACCAAATCAATCTTAGTAATTTAGGGTTCCTCTCATTCCCACCTTTTTTTTCATCGCGCAGCCTTTGTAGTTACCAAATCAACTTATTCAGGGCTAGGGCCTTATTTATTTCAAAATTTTGATGGATATATATAGGAGTCAAATATTTTATTAACTTGCAAAATCTTTCGTAAGAAACTATCACAAAAATAAATACATTTTGTTTCACTATTTGTTATTGTACTAAAATGTAGGGATTCTATTGTTATTATCCTTTGGAAAACCAGTAGTGAAATTGGGCCGGGCCAAAAGTTCACAGTCAGCAGCCCACTAAATTGCACGTATATACCGCACGCTTTAGCCTAACAGGCGTACCCTATAGACGAAAAAATAACACACTCATCGTTCGTCGTCGTCTCTACAAAGCGAAAAGGAGCCAAAAAAAAAAGAAGAAGAAGAAGAAGAAGCCATGGCGTTGAACAATGGGCTGAGATCAGTCTCAAAGCTTCTCACTTCGTCACAATCGCTCGTATCCAGTTCCGGTCAGTTCTTATTCTTTATGGGTCTTCGATTTCCGCTGTACTTGGATCTGATCATAGCTTCAATTTTTTTTAGGGTTTTGGAGCAGCGAGTCTCTCTAAACGAAACTTACCAGCGCAGCTGCTACCAAGTCCTGGACTCTCACAACAATGGCAGTCGGGTAAAGCTCACCTCACAATCTTTAAAATTATTTATTTCTTCCCCTAATGTGCTCGCATTTGCTGATTCTTTTGTATTTTTTTTTTTTTTGGGTTTTGTGTAGCAAGAACAAGAGAATTTCAAAGGGAAAGAAAGGAGGCAAGAAGAAGGCGTGAGTGTCGTTCATTAATTATTTTCATATTAATTAAATCATACCCATTTTGCGTTTTTCATAGATACGTTTTTGTTTTTGTGATAAAGTTTTGATTTTGTTGTATATTGTTCTATATAGTGCTGATCCGTTTGCCAAAAAGGATTGGTATGATATCAAGGCTCCATCTTGTTTCCACATCAGAAATGTTGGCAAGACTCTTGTTACCCGTACTCAGGGTACCAAGGTATTTTTTTTGTTAACATTTGTTTAGTTTTTGTTATTATATTCTCATTATCAATCATCTATAGATTTCATTTGCTATTGGGTTCTTATGATGTTTGTATATAGGAACTAATTTGTTGTGACTGATTTTTGGTTTATGAGGCATGGTTGCTTTGATATGGGTCTATGCTTTTGTGTATAATTAACATTTCAACTATATTGAAGTGGAGATTATGATGCCCATTTTGAATTCGCAATTTCTTTATGTATGATCAACATCGCAACTATATTGAAGTGGATATTATGGTGTTTATTTTGAACTTGCAATTGATGTCTTCATATATATTGTGATGCTTATTTTGAACTCCAATTGATGCTGTAAAACAATAATGCACTCAATCATATAAGTATGTAATACTTGTTTGTCAGTTTGTTCATAGGATGGCCTAAGCTCTATATTAGTATAATGAGTGTGTTAAGGTTGCGTTTTTCATTCTGTTCTTAGGAGTATTCAGTTTGAACTGAAGAGACAATGCTTGTAAGATTTCTAGGAAGTAGGAACCGATAGGTATCTCTTAACCAGTAGAATTAGTTATACAAATAGCCATATGTGTTGATAGAACTCTTTTTTTATTTGCTCTTATGGGCCTGGTGTATTTGGCATGCTATAAGTTTCCTTGAGATAAACATGTAATCATGCATATATAATATAAGATTCGTTTTTAACAGATTGCTTCAGAAGGTCTCAAACATAGAGTGTTTGAGATATCACTAGGTGACCTTCAGAATGAAGAGGAGCACGCCTACAGAAAAATTAGATTGAGAGCTGAAGATGTGCAGGGGAAGAATGTCCTTACTAACTTCTGGGTATGATATAAAGTGTTATATTTGCTTGTGAGATCATTCATTCGTTACATGCTGCTGGTGATGACATTGCGTAAATGATTTCACCCGTTCCTTTTGAATTATTCAGGGCATGGACTTCACAACAGACAAGTTGAGGTCTTTGGTCAGGAAGTGGCAGACCTTGATTGAAGCTTATGTGGATGTGAAGACAACTGACAACTATACTTTGAGGATGTTCTGCATTGGGTTCACTAAGAGACGTCCAAACCAGGTCAAGAGGACTTGCTATACACAGTCCAGCCAGATCAGACAGGTAATTTATGTGAATTATGATGTCATGATCTTTTTATTTATACTCAGTTTAAATTGGAGTCTTGCTTGTCTTTTTTTATTTTAACATTGTCTTTTGGACTACTATAATATTTGAGCTTTATTATGCTTCATACATTTATTGGAAGCTAATGTTTACTCCTTTTTTGTTTTGTCAGATTCGCCGGAAGATGAGGGAGATCATGGTTGCTCAGGCAACATCTTGTGATTTGAAGGATCTTGTTCAAAAATTTGGTGGGTTAATTTGTTTTATTTGTGAGTTTTGCTAGTGGGTAAGATTGCTTTGAGACTTGAAAGTTAAAACAATCATGATGTAAAATATTCTATTAACAGTGTCTCGATGTTCTCTATGTCAGACATGAACTTGGAGATAGTTTTTTACCTGATGAAGTTTTGCCATGTTCTGATTGATACTTGTTGAAACCTTTGGGGGATATGGCACCTGTCATCTGATGTGCTTTGAGGTGCAGCATGAATGCTATGGAAGCAGTATTTGATATATTGAGATCTAACATGTTTATCTCATCTATTTTTATGGCAATTACCTGGAATGTTACATTCTAGTACATTTTGAGCTTTGAACTTTTAGTTTCCAGGAATTCCATAATGAACAACTATCTTGTCATCTTGATTTGCTTCCTGCATTTGGAAACAGTATTAGATCATGTCATCTGATAAACTTCATCTGGTTCATGAGATCCTTTTCTTTCAGTTTTATGTCCGTCTATATATATATATGTGTGTGTGTGTGTGTGTGTGTGTGTGTGTGTTATTGATTTGTTTGTTTTGGTGATTATGTAGTGGTATGAAAGATACAACTTGTTATTATGGATGCCATTTGGTTTTTTATATGCATGCTCTTAGGTTGTTGGTATGGTTATTGTCAATAAGTGCTTTATGTGACAAAAATTAGATTAGGGTTATATTTTGTATTTTTATTTGGATGTATTTAATGTTTTTATTTATGAAGATATCGATTTTTTTTGGAAGTCCATCTAATTCTTAACATTTGGTTTATAATTTCAGATTTTGTGCCAGATATCATATTGTTGGGGGATTGTTGCAGGCTTCTCAACAAGTATCATGAATTTTGGTGGGGGCATGACATTTTGATGGGACTTTAAGAGTAGTTTTTGAAATATATATATGTTAATTTAAAGATTGTCTATGGAGTTTTTGTATTCATCATGTGATACTGTTGAATTGATTAATACGATTAATCTATTATATTGCGAATTTTATATAAATGTAATTTTTTAGTTTTTTATTTCATTGAGTTGGTATATATATATATATATATATATATATATATATATATTTTATGATTAATTTAATTACAAAAAATAAGAAATATAATTGTGAAATAATACGATTTTTAAATTTTAAAAGATATTGACGGATATTGATACTATAGTAACAATAATTACTGACACTAAAAATCAAATATATGTGATATACTGATACTGCAGTAACAAAATTTACTGACACTATAGTATCACTAAATACTGATGATATAGTGTCAATAATTTACTGACACTAAAATAGTGTGAGAGATTACTGATACCATAGTGTCAATAATTTTCTGATACTACAGTATTAACGTTTACTGACACTAAGAATCACTGACACTAGAAACTAGTGTCAGTGATTTCTGGCTGCGGCAACACTGACACATTTATATAGTGTCAGTAAAACCCTTTACTGACACTAATTAGTATCAGTAAAAGCCTTTTTTCTTGTAGTGAATCATGTCTCAAATACTCAAGTAAATCCATCAACCAATGACAAGTAACTCGTAAATTGTGACACAATAAAACTTTATTGCATACTGTTCTAAAAATAATTATATTGATATATATATATATATATATATATATATATATCTTTAGAAACATACAACGACCAATACGTCAGGTTTTCATCGTGTGAATTCTTACCTGGTTACGCGAATACTCCTGATTATAGTCCAATCTGTCAAAATAAATGGTGAAATACGATTAGAATCACCGTTTTACGGAATTCCTGACTTAACTATAATAAACTTTCGGACTTTCCCGGAACACCCAAATCAAGTACGATTTCAAAAATTTCAATTTCTTTACTCTTAAAACATCTTACACTACATATCCATAACACCACATTCATTTTTCAGCCTAAAATTGATAAATCCTTTGAAAAGTCCAAAAATGTTACAAACAGATCCGAAACATTTGAGATCTTTCTTGTTTCCTCTAAAACTATTCTAATACTCATAATACATTATTATACGCTATTATATATCAACCACTTAGCTTAAATTCTGAAATTACGCGTTTTCGGAAAATCTTTCGAAAAATTTTCTTAAAATGCTACGGAAGGATCTTGACCTCTCCAGACCTTTTCGAAATCATATAAACATCATTATATCATCATAACTAACCCACATCTATCATTACATTTACAGAGGTATCGAAATATGCAAATTTGGAATCTATCGAAAACTTTCATAACCTACTGGATCAATCTAATTCATTCTAATTTCGCCCGGATTTTACCAACTATACATATTCAATACATTCTAGCTCTATTACATCAATATAAAGATATTCAATAATCTACGAATTTATTGGGAGCATCCAAATATTATACACTTTACTTGAAATTAACAAGTTTTTACTAAGATGTCTTACCGAATTTCCTAAGGCACCAACAGACTCCTAACACTCCCATGGACACGTAGGAATCGATGAAATTCGAGTCGAATAACTGTGTGAATGGGTATTATTGTTCACCAAACGTTATTGCTTTATTTTACATAAAATTGAGCGCCGATCGATAAAACCACCACCGCATCCTTGTAGTATGTCGCACGAGATTCGATTTGGTGGGTGGATTGTGTCGTGAATTGAAACGATGAGCTGAGATGGAACACTAAAGTCCACGCGTGTTTTCCTCATTTCTCCGCCATTTTTGGAGATCTAGGGGCCACCGCAGTCCACCCACCAACGTACGGTGGCCGAGCACACCAGCCGATGGTGTCAAGCTGTCAAGCCGACCGGTGGCCATCTCTTCTCTCTCTCGTGCGCTAGGTGTCTGATAAGTTTGGTCGTTCTGTAATATATGAAAACCTCAGGGTTTTTATAGTAAATTTTTTTAAAATGATAAAAATAGCTCTGTGAAATTACAAATAGGTCTATAGCAGTGTACGTTTTCAGAAATTTACATTTTAAGGCCGTTTTTTATGTAAATTGTTCAACATGAAAGTTGTTCTTCTCGGAAAAACGAGTCTAATAGTTCAAGAATAAGCTCAATCGGATTTTGTTTTCTATTTTATGACCAAAATAATAAACTTCCCCATATATAAAATATAAAATTTGGCATAACCAGTTCTTTCGAATTACGCGATTTCCAAAGCAACGTAACTCCACTTTAAAATATTCCGACATTTTTTTAATACTCAAACTCTTATTCTCCAATATTATTTTATTCCGAGATCTAAATTTTGATATGAGAACCTTTCAGAAATATCCCGAAAACTCAGGATATTACAAAAGTCTTACCAGAATTTATATTTTTGCTAATTTAGCTAGAAACTTCTTTATTTTCTCACATAGCCAACCCGAAATACTTAAATACAACACTTCTACAAATCTAAACTCCAAACACACGAGCTTTTGGAATCTCATGTTAATTGACAATCTTTAGAATAATTTAATACTCCACCATCATTAAGAATCCAAGCTTCATAACGTATCATTATATTCAAGACAATGATCCAAGTTTCGAACTATAATTCTCAATTTGTTAAAAATTATAGCGCTTCAAGTAAACTGGTGAGACGATGAATTATAGGAATCAAACGAAGATTATAGAAATTATATGAATATCTGTTGACCGTCAATCTTCGTTCCATGGGAAAATCGATAAACTTACTCCTCGAACAACCTTCTCTCAACTGTGAATTTGTTTGGTTTAGGGACCAAATACAAATTTTAACAAAAGAGGAGAAAACATAGACAAAACATAAGGTTTAACGTGGTTCGATGGAATGGATCCAACCTACGTCCACGTTCACAAAGAAAATGAATTTTTTATAACATGATCGGGTTGAACCGACCTCTCGACACAAGTGATCATCTTTGACCGACTTACCATTGTTATGTCTTATAAACTTTTTTCTCTCTTTTCTTACAAGTAGTATTTGAGTACAATTTGATAACCCTTTACCATGAACTCCCTAAACCCTTTATATACTAGGGAAAATTACACTATTACATCGTCTCTGTGACATCTGCCACGTGAATCTGCCCTCAATGCCATGGCTCTCTGCCCACCTGCTCTACAAACAGTAACCCTACGGCCTGACACACTTGCCCTCTGATGCCTATATCTCATTAAATCATGCTACCCTTGGCCACTATCACACATTATCTAGTTTCAGAAGACGAACTAGCCACCTGCTCCCTTCACATCAGACCTTTTAGAGAATGTGAGTCCCTATGCCAGATTCCAACTACTCGACCATGATCACGTGATTAAAAGACAATACCCAGACTAGCTCTACCGGGTCAAAAATCAGGAGTGATTGTTGTCGAGCAACAAGGTCGGGGCAATACTGAGAAATCAACTATCTGAGCTGCCCTGAACATCTTCACTCATCGGTTTGGGTGACGTATATGAACTGACATGACCTTATTGCTAGGGGGACGCCTCTTTTCCCCGAGCTTCGACCCTTAGAACCTTGGAAACGAAAATCCCCTGTATACCCTTCTTGCTTTCTGGGATCCTTGTGCCCAAAAATCACCATCAACATCTATTCCCTAGTTCTTGGTATCAATGAGTTGATGAGTTGGTGCCAGAAACTATAACAGTAAGGTGAATGCAGACTGGCCTCGGGTCGGCATCTCACCATCAAACTATTACGGTCTTCTCCGGCCTGAACTGGTTGGTCTCTAAGCTGTTATGTGCTCGGGTAAGCAAGTTACTTATACCACCCCAAAGATGTTGTCCTGTCATGCCACCATAAATGCCCATCCGAGCCACTTATCTTGATCCAACGGTCAGAACTGCCCCGAGCTACCTATAAAAAATGGTCATTGTATGCCTCTTCTATTTTTTCGAATTCTTCTTCCTCAAAGCAAATCAAGCCTCCACTCTTATGCTCTACAACTGCAATCCTTCATCAACCTCGTAGTTTTCCAACTTCTTCTTCAATTAACGAGTAAGATCTTCAACGAACTTCCTCTTGCTTGCTTTATGTTCTTCAATATTGTTTGGGTTGCTCTATGTTTTATGTATGTGCTCTGTTATCTGGGTAGTTCTGATTTGTGGGTGGGCTGTTCATGTGAATACATGCTCTTTATAGATATTTTCTGGGTTTTGTGTTTAGGAGGCACATGTTTTTAGGCTTTGTGTGTATTTCTTTTGGTGTTTCTGGAGAAATTTACGATTATGTCATCTTCAGGGTATTTTAGAGCTTTTCTAGGGTTAGACACCCGGTAGTGATAAAAAATATTCCCTTACTTTCAGCGTGCTTTACTAAAGGAGATTGCTAACTAACCTTCCATCTCGGATCCTGTCATGACAAGAATGTCTGATGCCGAGTCCTCCTCCATTGCTCCTCTGAAGATTAAATCTCCTACTCTGCCCCCGTAAACAACTACCCTCATTTCGAGATCCGATAGCCTTGAGGATCTTGATACCACCCATACCTCTTCTGAAGAAGAATACCACACTTACCATTATCGGGCACCCCGACCTGATCCCGGGTATGCTCCTCTTAACCTTTCTAACTTGGACATGGACCGACCTTCTGCAATCACAAAGGCCGAACTAGGCAGCTTGAGGGAGAGTTTTTCCATACCAAATGACATCCAATTAGAGGTTTCGATCCCACTTGAACGTGCGAGCCAACCTAATGAGGGTTCTGTGGCATTATGCTTGGCCTTCCTCGAAGTCAGATTACGGCTGCCCATACAATATATTTTTCCAAGGATGATGTCCTCCATGGAAATAGCCTCTTGTCAGCTGAATCTGAAAAAGTTGGAGGTTACTAGCCGGCCTCCACGTGGTCTGGCACCGGGCTGGAATGGGGGAACCGACCTTTGAGGAGCTGAAGAGGTTGTATCGGTTGAATGCTAACCCGAAACAGCACAGCGGTTGGTACTATCTTACTACACATGTCATGGTCCCTCCACCCATCTTCGACGTTCTTTAGTCCAAAAGGCATCACCCTTAGCAGTACAACCCTTGGTCGGTGATAAAAGATGTATTTTCTTTATCCTCGGGATGCATCCTAACTCGATTATAACTCGAGAAGGTATCCATGAAACTGAGCAGTCCACGACACGTCGTGGAGTCCACTTGCTGATAGAGTTTTCCGGGTCGAAGAGCTCTAGCTCTTCACCCGCTCCTAATACAATAGATTCCTCGGGTCGGGGATCAGCCAAATTTACCTCCACTGTCTATTCTTCCCTCTCATTTCTCTTCATGCCCACCTCTTTAATACAAAGTGTTTCCTTGGAAACAGTAGCAAATGACTCTTTGCCGCCTTCTGGCTCCCGCATACCACCCCGACCCTCTCCCAGGTCGGGAAGTTCAGCTTCAGATAATGACATGACATGGCCACCCATGGACTTCATCATGAAAGGCCTTCCTACAATCATCTGGTAACTGCTCAAACAATTTACCACTGTGAATTTTATCATCATAGTCTGAGTATGGGGGCTATCTCGATCTTCATTGCCAACTGTCTCCACCCTAATGGGACGACAGTTGCTCACTCGAATCCAAACAGCGGCGTTGCATCCTGGGTTAGGGTGGTGTAATCCACGCCCAATCCATCCAAAGCTTCATTGGAGATAATGTCTACAGCACTTCCTGGATCCACCAATATTCTGTCTACCTCGGCCTCTCCGATAATGACCTTTAATATCAATGCATCATCATTGGGGTAGCTCACGCCCTTGGCATCGTCCTCTGTAAACATAATGGGAATGGGTCGGGACCTTTGAATCCTCGGGCCCCTTTCAGTCGTCAGCCCCTTCAAGCTCCTTGTCTGACAGTAATTTTTCCTAGACCGATTTGGATCCCCTACCAATGTTCTTTCCCCAGCTATTGTGACATCGGCTTCCGCTCCCTATACAACATGACCTTCATGGCCTCTTTGTCTATGCATTCATTAAAATAGCCATTTTGAACCAGTTCCTCTACATGTTCTTGTAAGTCCATGCATCTATCTGTGGCATGTTGTTTTGCATTATGATGTATGCAGTACGCCCTGACGTCCTTCTTATCAAATGGGAATCGCCTGGGGTTGGGCTTAGTCAGCAGAGCATTGTCTTGAATCTTCTGAGCTATCTGCGATACCGGCATGTTCAAGGGAGTGTAATCCGAGCCTCCCGGACATAAGTGACCTTGATTCACAGCCTTTTTTCTTGTGCTGGTTTACTCTGGGCCATTGGCCTGAACTCTTTCTGCCACGGAGCCGGTCCCCTCTGATCCCTACCCGCATCATGCCAGTTCTCCAGCCTGACTATTCTTGGCTTTTGAATACTCCCGCCTCGGGCGATCTTCTCCTCTCCCTCCATCAACACAAACTTTTGTGCCTGCTCCAAAGCCGTGGTATAGTCTAATATCTCTTGTATTCTCAGGTGGGACCATAACCTCCCAATTTTGAGGGCTCCTTTGAAAGTTTCCAACGCCACTAGGGATGCATACGCCTCGATCTCCAACACCAGGTTGTGGTATCTATCGATAAAATTTTTCAAAGGCTCATCATCTCTCTGCTTCATTAACATCAGCGATCCCACCGTCTTTCTTGGAACGGAAGCCCTTTAAAGTATTGTACAAAGGACTTTCTCAACTGGGTAAAACTGACGATGCTCCTCGACGTCAAGTTTCTGAACCACAAGATGGCAGACCCGCCCAAGGTCAAGGTGAACACTTTACATATGGCCCATCCTGTCATCCCCAAAATTTCCATCAGTAAACAAAACTTCTCCACATGGGACTTGGGATCTGTGTTACCTTTGTATAGATCCATAGATGGCATGGTGAACCGCCTAGGAAACTCCATTGCCATTATCTCCTCGGTGAAAGGGGAGGCTGTCTCCATGTCTCGGTCGTCTCTCGTTCCCCCTTTCACATTTTCTTCTTATTTCCTCATCTCTTTTCGGAATCAACTTCTCATTTGGTTCTCGGAGCTATCATGCTCTCGGCCGTGCGCTTTCCCTCTTCTTCCACTCCGGGCATGGTTCCTCCCATAACTAGGGACTCCCTGTTCTTCCTCAGGACACCATTTCAGGTCACTCTCTGCGTAGCACGGACTATTATTAGAGGACTCCAGGGTCTACCTACCTTCTTCATCTTCCCACAGTTCCCTCACCAGTTCAGTTCCGGCGATGACTACAGATCTCATTCTATGAGCACCCCTCTTCTCATTTCCACCACCATCATCCGACCTGGAAACCTTCTTTCCCCTTGCTATCTCTTCTCTCCTACGGCTGGGACCTACCTCTATTCTTTCCTCATTTTTCTTTTATAATTCCTCCAACTTCTCCATCATGGCTTTCATGACGATCTGAGTCGATTCTCTCCCCTTCTATGCTTATTCCCTCTCTTTTCGCATGGTCTCTTCCATCTTCTCCGTCCACTTCGTGGTTGAACCCTCTTAAGATCTGTGGTTCCCGTCTTCTGTTATCGTCTTAGTGTGTTTGCTACTTTTTGTATTGATTCCCCACAGACGGCAGCAACTGTTGACGGTCGATCTTCGTTCCAGAGGGAAATCGATAAACTTACTCCTCAAACAACTTTCCTCAACTGTGAATTTGTTTGGTTTGGGGACCAAATACAAACTTTATCAAAAGAGGAGAAAACCCGAAAAAAAACAGAAGGTCTAACGTGGTTTGGTGGAATGGATCCAACCTAAGTCCACGTGCACAAAGAAAATGAATTTTTTTATAACGTGGTCGGGTTGGACCGACCTCTCCACAAAAGTGCTCAGCTTTGACCGACCTACCCTTGTTATGTCTTACAAACTTTTTGCTCTCTTTTCTTACAAGTTGTGTTTGAGTATAATTTGCTAACCCTTTTACCATGAACTCCCCAAACCCTTTATATATTATGGCAAATTACACTATTACATTGTCTCTGTGACGTGAGCCACATGAATATGCCATCAATGCCAAGGCTCTCTGCCCCACCTGCTCTACAAATAGTAACCCTACGACCTGACACACCTGCCCTCTGACGCCTATATCTCACTAAAGCATGCTACTCTTGGCTACTGTCACATATTATCTAGTGTCAGAAGATGAACTAGCCACCTGTTACCATCACATCAGACCTTTTAGAGAATACGAGTCCCTATATCAGATTTCAACTACTCGACCATGATCATGTGATTAAAAGTCAACATCCTGACCATCTCTACCGGGTCGGAAATCAGGAGTGACGGTTGCCAAGCAAGCAGGTCGGGACAGTACCAAGAAATCAACTATCTGAGCTGCCATGAACATCTTCACTCCTCGGGTCGGGTGACGTATATGAATCGACCCTACCCTATCGGTAGGCGGGATGCCCCTTCTTCCCGAGCTTCGGCCCTCAGAACCTCGGAAATGGAAATCTCATTTATACCCTTCTTGCTTTGCTGGGATTCTTGCGCCAAAAAATCACCATCAACATCTTAGTAATAAATATTGATTAAAAAAAAATTCAATATTATCAAGCAATAAAATTATGCCAAGTTTTATAATTTTTTTTTCTAACTGTCATACATAATAGCTGAAAGTTAAGCCGTTAAATTCTATAGTAAAGAATTATATTATGAAAATAACAATAAAGTAGTCTGATGAATGTCAATAAATATATAACTGAATAGGACTGAATTTTTCTTTTATTATTAAAAAAAATGAAGTTTTATCATGAGAAGATTGTATCTATTTGGTAACTATCGGTTTGATCAGGATTGGCAAGAATGTTAGATTATAAGGAAGTAATTATAGAAGAAAAGTTTGGGCCTTGTATAACTATATTTTTAAGGTTCAATTAAAAAAATCAATAAAAACATTGAAAATCTAAATTTTTCCATTTCAAGTGTTAAAAAAAATGGATTTTCTTTCAAAATTTTTTTTTTTTTTTGTAAAGAGCTTGACCTGAGCCTGACTGGGCTTGGGATTAGCCTGGCCCAATAGAAAATGAGCCCGGTATGGACACGGAAAAACCCAAGCCTAATCTGTTCCATTGCTATCCCTAATTATATCCATTTAAATTGGGTCAATCTCTTTCTGGGATTCTATACTTTGGCATTTTATGTTCATAATAATGTCATGTTTGTTTTAAATATTTGTATTCAGGATAAATTCTTTCGTTTGTGTCCCATAAAATTCGCCATTACGTATATGGATCATGACCCTAAACACTTAAGCTAGCAATAATGATTTGAGGATATTTTGTACTTAAAAAAAAAAGATTTAAGAAGAAAAAAAAAAAAAAAAAAACAAAGAAAGAAAAAAAAAAGGTATCTTAAAATATCTCGGTTTTGTTGAAGACTTGTGAAGTCCAGCATGCAGAAAGAAACAAACCCACCGAATGCATGCATCATCCAGACCAAAGCTGGCGCCGAAAGCAGAAAGCAACATAGACATGTTGCTAGTTGGCCAAACCGTGTGACACTGTTCACACGGTTTTGAAACTATAAGTTAGAGCCCCCAGATCATTCATAAGCATCCCAGAAATCCCAAATTTGTAATAATAGAGAGTAAAGAGGGTTGAGAGTTTTTTGTAAAGCTTGGATTTGTAAGATTTGTAATTCTTTGTTTGTGTGATAATAAAGAAGAATGTTCTCTCACATCTCCTCTATTGTGTGTGTTTTATCACAACAAGTGGTATCAGGAGCTAAGGTTCTACGATGGGATCCCGAAACTCTGAAACAGAGGTTCGGTTCGGAAAGTCGGTTCCGACAAAAGTTGTCGAAAATCGATTTTGAGCATACCATCAGACTTTTCACAGTGAGACGAGCACGGTGGTATTTTCCGGCTATCGATCGGAGATCAAACGGTGGCTCAAGCGCTTCACTCACCGAACAGAGAGTGCTTCACGCGCTCCACGCGCGCTGAAGGAAGAAGACGATACACGTCAGCCGCCACGTCATCGTCCAGTCAGCGCCCAGTCAGCGACACATCAGCAGGTCACGTACTGTCAGCAGCCAAGTCAGCAAGCCACGTCATCAGACCATTCAGCAGCCACGTGTGCGTCCAGTCAGCGCCACGTGTCAGCCACGTCAACATTACCTGGTAAATTTCAGATAGGTCCCTGATCTTTCTAGAAATTATATTTTAGTCCCTGAACTTTCATAAATTGTATATTAGTCCCTGAACTTTTCAGTAATTGTACTTTGGCCCCTGAACTTTTGGAAATTGTAATTTGACCCTTGTAATTTTTGAAATTTACAAATTGGTCCCTGTGTCGGATTTTGACAAACGAAGTGTCATTTCCACCATTTTCGACCATTCCAGATTTAACACTGAGGTCCGTTTTTTGAAATTCTACTTAGAATTTTTATGATGGATTGGGGCAATGGAAAAATGGTTTTGTTAACCAGTACCAATTATTTCACATGGAGATGAAGGATGAAAGACCTTCTGTATGTGAAAGACTATGATGGATCGGTATTTCTGGAGCAGAAATCAGAAGGAATGTTCGATGAGAAGTGGGCTAATCTTCACCAGAAAACATGCAGTACTATTCGTCAGTGGATCGACGATAGTATTGTGAACCATGTTAGTGAAGATGCAAATGCACGTGTTTTATGGAGAAAGCTGGAGGAGCTTTTTCGAGCAAAGACTGGCAACAACAAGTTGTACTACATCAAGAAGATGATAAGGTTGAAATACCAGGAAGGTACAGCTGTGGCGGACCATATCAACGATTTCCTCGGCACCATGAAAGAACTGTTTGGATTGGGCATAGACTTCGGTGATGAGGTAAATGGCTTAATACTCCTTAATACGTTACCAGAATCATGGGAAATGTTCAGATCTACGGTGATCAATTCAGTCGCAGATGGGAAATTCACTATGGAGATGGCAAAGACCAGGATCTTCGAGGAAGAAAAGATGACGAGAATGCAGGAGTCAGCATCAGCCTCAACCTCAGAAGCTCTAGTGACATAAAAGAACACCAGAAGGGGGAGGAGTAAAATCTGAGGCCAAGGTAGACCAGACAAGAACCGAGGTAAATCAAGAACTAAAGATATTGAGTGCTATCACTGCAAAAATAAAGGCCATATGAAGATGGATTGCTATAAATTGAAGAACGAGCAGTCTAGGAGAGATGGTGACTCTAACCAAGAAAGAGTTGCTACTACCACCGATAAAACCTCCAAAGAATTATGTATTATATATGAAGAAGATGTTGTGAATCTTACCAACCACGAGACCAGTTGGGTGATAGATAGTGGCGCCTCCATACACGCCACATCTCACAGAGACTTCTTTTCATCTTACACGCCAGGGGACTACGGTGCTGTAAGGACGGGGAATGACGGCCAGTCCAAAGCCGTCGGTATTAAAGACATCTACCTTGAAACAGACAACGAGACAAGGCTAGTGTTGAAGAAAGTCAAGCACATCCCAGACATCCGGTTAAACCTGATCTCAACAGGCAAGCTGGATGATGAAGGTTTCTACAACACCTTTAGTGACGGCACTTGGAAGCTCACTAAAGGGTCAATGGTCGTGGCACGAGGTAAGAAAGACTTAACTCTGTATTTGATGCATGCTAAGATTTCCAATAGTAGCATAAATACATTCAACAGTAATAAGGTAGTCAAACTATGGCATAAAAAGCTCGGTCACATGAGTCAAACGGGGATGGAAATACTACGCAGGTGAAATGTTCTTCCCGAATTAAAGAACTCACACTTACGGAAGTGTGAACAGTGTATGGCTGGAAAGCAGAATAGAGTTTCCTTCCAGAGCTTCCCGCCTCAGCGGAAACCAGAGGTATTTAACCTCATACATTCAGATGTATGCGGTCCGATGCAGACAAGAACACTTGGTGGGTCACTGTATTTTGTGACATTCATTGATGATCATTCAAGGAAGATCTGGGCAAACATCTTGAAGTGAAAAGACCATGTGTTTGGAGTGTTCAAAGAGTTTCACGCCCTGGTGGAGAGAGAAACCGGCAAGAAACTCAAATGCATCAGAATAGACAACGGTGGAGAATACAGAGGTCCTTTTGATCAGTACTGCAAGACGCAAGGAATCCGACATCAAACGACACCTCTGAAGACACCTCAGCTGAATGGCCTAGCTGAGAGGATGAACAGAACCTTGTATGAAAGGGTCAGAAGTTTGCTGTCACAAGCCAAGTGTTGGACAATTATGACTCATAGCGTCACTATTTGTACAGATCATGGTGTTGTTGTACAAATTAACTATGTGACAAATGAGATTGCACACTTATCATTTGTGATTAGATCACCAAGATGTATAAATGATAGGAGGTCCTTATGATTTGTTCCTGGATTGAGAATGATATGAGATAGTATCATTCCACGAAGGATAAATCATTAAATATCCCTAGTCAGAGTATTATCGAGATTGGACATCGATAAATGCATAAAAGACTAGTATTACACTTGTGCGCGTTGTGAGGGCATAACGGCATAGTTCTCATACATTTGGGTATAGGATACTCATGCAAGTGTAATGGGAGGTTGTGTTTTACCGATGGTATGGGAAACAGCTTCGCTCTGGATAGACCCCCTTAGAATTCCATTGGTAGTATGACTATGTGTCTATGGAAGTCTGAAATCAGGGTAGGTGTATTTGGTCTTAACCTGAGACTCGCACCGCTAATACTTGCGACAATCAATATACTTTGGTTTTGGTCGTCCAGGGCTTTAACAGGTTCTGTGTACGTCTCTGTTGGGTATATTGAGAATCCTAGTGTGTTGGGTGTGATGTCAAGACGGAAGTATCACTCCAGTCATATGGAGATGATGATCGCGTAGGGATACAGAACTGGTTCTCTAAAGGGTTGCAACCATCGGGATAATATGACTTGGTCATGATTATCCGATAATAAAGAGAATAGTTGCTCGTAATCTTATATATGCTTCGTACGGGGTAGACACTGTACCAGCCCCAGGCCTTGCATGTGATCATCCGATACTTGATCGAGATACGTAATACTACGTATACTACGCCTGATATAGATCCTTATATTCCTGTAAGGATATTTCTGGAGAATTGGGTAGGCATGGTGCTTTACTAGAAGCCAACCTTGTCTTGTGAATCGGTATAAACGTAGTACTAGGTACTTACGTGTTCGGATAGTCCGACGACCGAATTTACTGCCAACATATCCGGGGATCTCATGTGTCGCTTCCCGAAGATTCACCGATGACGTATGACTCGCACTTTTATTAATCTGGAATTAATTAGATGAGAGAGAAAATTAATCTGGGATTAATTATGGAGATATTTTATCTGGGATAAAATATCAATAAAGAGCGAAAACGATTAATTTAGAATTAATCGATAAAATTAATATATTCGATATATTATACGAAATTGGATTTCGACGCGGAATTAAAATTAGATTTTAATTCGGACGAACGAGTTAATTTAGAATTAATTCGTTAGCGATGTGAATAGTGATTGCATAATCATTTAATTACGTCGCAACAGAAAATTTGTTAATTTGGAATTAGCGAACCCGAGCCCGGGATTATTTACGAGCGCTTTCGCATTTCGAATTCGAGTGCTGCACGCAAGTCAAATCAAGCGTCAAATCATTAGTCGCATCAAGCGTCAAATCATTAGTCACTTTGAGTGATGTGACAACTAGTCACTTGATTGATTGAGTGATGTGACTTGATGGAAATTGATGGTGGAGTGTTATACACTCAAGTGTGATGGCATGATAGACATTTAATATATTTAAATGTTTGGTATTTTTTTTTTTTTTGAAATCAATTAATTAATTTTTTGAAAATCAATTGTGTATTAGATACACTTTTTCAACCACCATCTCATTCTCTCTCATGGCTCACGAATTGGAGCCAAATTCCTCTCTTCTCTCTTGGCCTTAGAGGCATTTTCTTGTTCTGTTTTTCTGGGCAGAAACCGAGCTTGAAGGGAAGCAAAGTGTGGTGATTTTGTGGCAAAATCTTCAAGAGCTATCACTCCTAGAGACATGCGAAGGTGATAAGGAAGTCCACCCATGAGCTTGGAATCACCATGACAAAGCTTGGAGCTTGACGAAGGACCAACATGGCCGATTCTTGGAGGACTGTCACAGCCCACTACCGACTGAATTTTTTGTTCGTTGCCGCGTCGCTCAACCGATTGATGTGAGTATTCCAAAACTCCCTCGTTGTATTCGCACATGTGTTTTATGCTTTGTATTCGATCCTCGGGGCCGTAGAACTCCAACAATTGGTATCAGAGCGATTAAAAGCATGAAATTTGATTAGGGCTTAAAATTTGGGTAAATTGATTTTGAGCATGAATTTATGAAATTGGATGAATGAATATGCTTAAATGTGTTTTAATTGAAGTTTGATTTGATCAATTTCAAGAAATTGTGTTTGGAACATTTTTCCCTAAATTGGAAGGTTTGGCCGAATCCTCCTTATGCCCTAATTCTTGGTAATTTTTGTTTCGTTGATCATTGGATGACTTGAAACGATTGAGGATATTGATTTAATGTCGATTGTGGATTTAATTGTATTGAAACCGAATCGGACACAAAATCCCCTCCATTGCCGAGAGCATTATAGCATGTAATTGGGTTTGATTTTTGATTAAATTGTGTTGGACATGATTTAATATTAATAAGCATGATTAATTGTACAAATTTGTGTTTTGGAAATATTGATTTGGGTGATTAATTGTGTTATACACTTTAGGTAATTAAATTTTGAAATTGGATTTTGTAATTTAATTGAATTGGGCTAATTTTGGAAATTGGGCTTGTAATGTTGTAATTGGGCTTATTAGGCTTGGTTGTACCAAGTTGGGTTTAGGCTAAATTGGTTGGATCCAATTGGGCCAAAAACCGCTTCCATAAAACCCAAATGCGACTAATGGACCTACAATAATTTAATTGGGCCTAATGGGCCTAAATTGATTTTTGGGCTTATGGGTAATTCCTTGATTGGGCTATGGTTATTGGGTTTGACCCGAGTTGACCAAAAGTCCACGCCTTAAGAAATTAATTAAAAGCCGATTGGACTTTAATTAAATTAATATTGGATATTAATCGGGCTTTGAGACCCGTAACGATTAAATTTAGAATTTAAGTCGTAAAGGTTCGTTAATAAAGTGTAGTATTTAATTTGGAATTAATCGTGAATTAGTATTAAATACAAATTGAATTGTATTAAATTATGTAGTTTAATTTAATTCGAGAATTCGTACTTTGAGTACTTATTCGCAAAACGAGTTTGACTCGAGCAAAATCAAATCGTTGTTTGAACATTGGATGATCACTAATTATCAGATTAATTAATTTGATTAGATTGATTGATAACATGCTTGTGTGAATACATGGTTGCGATGCATGAATAATGTATATCAGATGGATATTAGATGGGTGGGGCAATTTTAGAAATTGTTGTAATAAATTTGGAATTTATTAATTGGACCTGCGTGTCCAGCCTTATTACCTCCTTACTCTTTGTATTCTCTTCTCACCTATTCCCCTCAATATAAATGAGGTTTCTTTATAAGTGTAGTGTAACGGGTAGAAGTAAATACTTGTGCTAGCGGGAGAGACGAAAGGGAGAGATTTGATCTAGGATCAATGTGTAAAGTATCCATCCACATATCATTATTATTTTATTTATACGCGCTTTATTATGTATTTAGAATGCATATTTAAGGGTGTATGATGATGAGACCTTAACAAAGATAATAAATTGGTTGCCAATTTGTACTCGAAAAACCATCGCAAAATATTAAGCGTTTTTCCTTCCATTGAGGGATTCTTACTCAAGATCCGAGACTGGCATTGGTTTGTTGGCCAAAGTCAAGACCTTTGTCCGTCGAGGATGTGTTTGAATCACGAGAGCTTTGTTCCATATCGGTGTCTTGTCCAAGTTGTGGTTTGTTGGCCAAAGTAAAGACCACTTCTTGTCCATCGACATTGATTACGAAGCTTTCCATGGTCAATGGGTCACGCTTGACTGAGATCACTAAGTTTGTTGTGCCAAAGCCAAGGCTTAGTTGATTCAGAGGAAAAAGGTTAGGCAATATATTGGATATATTGGCATATAAATTGTATATATGTTTCGGATTTGGATGTCCCCCTACTGGATCTAGGAATTGGAGTGGATCCAATTGATCTTAGAGATCTACCTAGTTAATTATCATACAATTTGTTGGAGAAAGTGTTGGTTTCTATTAAGGTCCCAAGATCAATAATAAGCATGAATATGTGCGAATACAAATCGAAGAAGTTGCGGAATACTCACATCAATCGGTTGAACGACGCGGCAACGAACAAAACTCGAACTTTTGCCCATTGGACTGCTCGGCAGTGAGCACTATCACAGCTCACTGGTTTCGGTTTTGATCACCAAGAATCAAGCTCCAAGCTTTACGAAATGATTCTCGGCTCATGGGTGGACTTCCCTATCACCTTCGCATGTCTCTCGGAGTGTTAGCTCTCTAGAAATTTGCCACAAATCTCACCACTTTTGGCTTCCCATTGCTCGGTTTTCTGGACAGAAAATAGAAGCATGAACTGCCCACCATGGGCGTGAGAGGAGAAAGAAATGGAGGAGAGAGAGAGATAAATGTGTAATTGTTTTTGTTAAGCAAAAAATGGTAATATATTTTCCAAAAACAAATACCAAATTTTTCCCTCCAAAAACCAAAGCCATAAATGCCAACCACACACATCAACTCACATCAACTTCCATCAATCAATGAATAGTGACTGGCGTCAATCACTCAAAGTGAAAGACATCCATCACTTGATTGATGAATGATGTGACGCTAGATGCGACTAGCGATTTGACGCTTGATTTGACTTGCGTGCCGCACTCAAATTCGAAATGCGAATGCGCTCGCAAATAATCTCGGGCTCAGGTTCGCTAATTCCAAATTAACAAATTTTCCGTTGCGTAGTAATTAAATGATTACGCCTAGCCAAATCATTATTCACGTCGCTAACGAATTAATTCTAAATTAACTCGTTCACCCGAATTAAAATCTAATTTTAATTCCGTGTCAAAATCCAATTTCGTTTAATATATCAAATATATTAATTTATCGATTAATTCCAAATTAATCGATATCTCTCTTTAATTGATATTTTATACCAGATAAAATATCTCTGCAATTAATCCCAGATTAATTTTCTCTCTCATCTAATTAATCCCAGATTAATTAAAGTGCGAGTCATACGTCATCGGTGAATCTTGGGAAGCGACCCATGAGATCCCCGGATATGTTGGCAGTAAATTCGGTCGTCGGACTATCTGAACACGTAAGTACCTCGTACTACGTTTTACCGATTTACAAGACAAGGTTAGCTTCTAGCAAACCGTCATGCCTACCCAATTCTCCAGAAATATCCGTACAGGTATAAAGGATCTATATCAGGCGTAGTATACGTAATATTTTGTATTTCTGTCCAATATCGGATGATCACGTGCTAGGCCTAGGGCTGGAATTGTGTCTGCCCCGTACGAAACACATGTCGGATGTCTGGTGACTAGTCTCTATAATCGGATAAACATGACCTTGTCATTTTATCCCGATAGCTGCAGCATTTAAGAGTACTAGTACCGTATCCTACGTGACCATCATCTCCATATGACTGGATTGACACTTCCATCTTGTCATCACACCCAACACACTACGATTCTCAATATACCTTGTATTGGCGTACACAGAACCTGTTAAATCCATGGACGACCGCAACCAAAGTATATTGATTGTCGCAAGTATTAGCGGTCCAAGTCTCAGGTTAAGACCAAATACACCTACCCTGATTTCGGACTTCCATAGACACATAGTCATACTACCAATGGAATTCCGAGGGGTCTTTCCTATTACACTTGCATGAGTATCCTATACCAAATATATGAGAACTATGTCGTTGTGCCCTCACAACGCACACAAGTGTAATACTAGTCTTTTACGCATTATCGATGTCCAATCTCGATAATACTCTAACTAGGGATATATAATGATTTATCCTACGTGGACTGATACTGTCTCATATCATTCTCCATCCAGGAACAAATCACAATGACCTCCCATCATTTATACATCTAGGTGATCTAATCACAAATGATAAGAGTGCAATCTCTTTTGTCACATAGTTAATTTGTACAACAACACAATGATCTATACAAATAGTGGCGCTATGGGTCATAATTGTCCAATAATCTCCCACTTGGCCTATAGCCAGTCACTCGAGTGTCTGACACCCGAACTATGTACGGTTGGCTCAAATTACTGAGAAATGATTTCGTCAGCGGATTTGCATGAATATCACCTGATGCGATTTATTCGATCATCATATCGTCACGATGTATGATCTGAACGAATCAGATGAATATTGAAGTATGTATCTGGATCGTTGATGGGACCATTAATTCTTTAGCCTGTGCTGACGCCTAGCTCAGCTGCTAACAGAACTATATCTAATCTAATTAGATTTATTATCTACCCATAAGTCTTCTATTGCCGCCTCAGCTGCAGCTATTAACCCGCATTTATTGTTTATACGGTAACAATATCTTGCTTGGATGATTTCCAGCTCACTGTTCGTTATTCAAACTGAATAGTACCGTTTGCGACTTATAGTCATTTTATCGGTTTAGGAAACTTACAGTAGTGATCCCAGTCACTTCAAGTTCTCATTCTCCATAGACTAAGACAGCATCCTTAGTTCTCTAAGATAATAACGGATGTTCTTAACATCAATCCAGTGACTATCACTTGGATTGGCCTTTTGTGAATCCATATGCTCAAAGCGTATGAGACACCAGGTCACGTACATTTTTCAATGTACGAGTTTCTCGGAGAGTTTTCTCGAAAGCCAAGCTTTCACCGATTGTTTTATTTATGGGAATATCATTTCCATGAAATGACATATTATCATTATTTATTAGACAACCACTGTCAGTGCGCTCCCACCCATCCTCTTATATACAAAGAATCATTTTTGTTTTGAATTAAATCATAGACCATTATGATTACATCAAAACGATAATTCCAAGAACCTATGCTTGCTACAATCCAAACATGGATCGAACAACCTGCAAACCTTGTTTGCTAGTTTAGATAGGACAAAACCGACAGGATGTTGTAAACATCCTCCAAAAGGTTTCCTTTTCAGGAAAGCGATTTTCCCGTAAAGCTGTCATATTTCATAAATGAAACATGCAGCTTTAGCAAGCATTATCCAAATGGATTTACCGTGGCAACAGGCAAAAGGTTGAATCGTAATCAACACAATGTTGATAACGATACCTTTCCGCTACAAGCCTAGCTTAGTACATTGGTATGTTGCCTTCCATCTATGTCTTCCTTGAAGACTTATATAGTACTAATAGGCACAATGTCTTGCGGTACATCAACTAGTGTCCAAACTTGTTGATATACATGGAATCCATTTCGGATTCATGACACTTTGTCATAATAGGGAGTCGATACCTTGTATCACTTCCTCATACGCAGTCAGTTGGTATACCTCAATAAGATAGACATCTTTATGAGGTGAGATCAGAAACCCATACCCCAGGTTATTTTCTGACTCTCTCCGACATATGTGGTTCTTGTGTATTCGAAGATTATTGTGTAGTTTCATCCTTGATGAACTATTCGTGTTCCATTATGGATCGGTGCCAGGAATAATATTACTCCGATTTTCATCGAGTTTTACTATCCTCCCACTTACCACTGCATATCGGTATTCCTCTTAGGAAAATCGCCATGGTGAGCAACAATCTAATTGTTATCTCTTGTGAGTTGTATAAGTACAATACTTATGGTATCCCTAGGATAACCTACACAATTGGCACTTATCCAATTTGGGTTTTAGTTTCTTATCATCCAACGTATGCCTAGCATACCCAAATTATCAGGAATGTGAAATCCGGTTTCTTTCCCGTTCATATCTAATATGAAATCTGTCTAACAGATTTTAATGGAACCATATTCTAAATAAGTTCTTGCACTGTTTAAAGCTTATCTGTTGAAGGAAATGGTAGCTCAGAGCAACTCGTGATTAACCTTATCATGTCTAAAAAAATTCGGTTACTCTGTTCGGACACACCGTCAAACTGACGTGTTCCGGGAGGAGTCCTCATTTGAAAGAATACTTTACTCTTTCAAGTATATCAGAAAATTATTGCTCAAGTATTTTCATTACGGTCTTACCATGACGGTTTAATACTTTAGCCGATCTGTTTGTCTATTTCGCATCGAAACTTTAAAAGTTTCCGATTTGTATTTCAAAGAAACACATAACCATAATGCGATGCCACCTCCGTAAAGGTCACGAAATATTCATATCCACATCTAGCCTAGCTAGACATCGGCCCACTTGCTTCACTATGAACTATGGCTAACAGATAGGTTTCTTTTACACTTTTACCAAGTAAAGGTGTTTTTAGGCACTTTGCCCAATAAACTAGATTCGTAGACTTTATTTGATTGGAATCAAATTAGTCCGAGTACCCACTCTTCAAAAGTGTGGATATACGAGTCTTGTTTATTGTGTCCCAGACAACAATGCCACAATTAGTTTCTTCTAATCAAATCAGTTTGAGCTATTTGTTTGTCATGTTATATATTTGAGATTTATTTATATTCAAAATATAAATTCTGTTATTCACATCTAATGTGTTTATCTCAATATCATCCTTATATAATAAAACACTTAGTGTTCTAGAATATAAAGTTCACCCGCAGCGGGTTAAACACTGGTATGGAGATAATGTTCCTAGTCAAACTAGTTACATTATAATAGTTTCCTAATTTAGGAACACACCCGAGGGTTGTTCCTAAACTTAGGTATCTACGGTTAAAACACCGACTTTCGTCCCGTTTTTCAATTCGCAGATAAATCTCAATTGAAGTCATTATCCTGTTCAAAACAAATTCTGAACATCAATATATATTTATGTACCACACTGAGTATCTAAAATCCAATTTTAATACTAGTAGTGAATATATTTATGACAAACATATTTGAAGTCAGAGCCTTACTCGTCTTCAATTCCTTCATGTCTGATTTGTCCAAACGGCAGTCACGCTTCCGCAATCCCGTTTGCCACAATTTAGGCAGACATTTTGGGATATGTCATTTATCTTCCAGAAGACTATAATGATTTTGCCTTTTGCCCTTTTATTTTCCAGTAGCCTTTTGGCCAAGCCTCGGGTTTCTAGAATATCGAAGTATGGTGCGCCTTGCGCTACTTGCCTAATTGCAAACTTTGACTTTATCTCCTGAGAATAGTCATTAACTCTCCAATAGTTATTATTGCAATTTAGTACTTCTAAAATCTAAGCATATATTTATGAAGATCCTTCAATTTCATCATTATACTTTAAGGATCTAATCCTTAGTTCTGATTCAGAAATTAATGAGTCTAGGCTTGAGCACAAGCTTAATGGATTAAGCACTTAAGTTATCATCACATTAATCTTCCAAAGATTATGCTCTACTATTTGTTTAACTCCGGGCTTAGGCTTAATATGTTATTTTATCAAATAAAATAACTTATTAGTTTCCAGGACCATCCTGAAATATTATTCCCAATTTGAAAATTAAACCATTTGAATACGTTTTCCCTAGGATTATGTTTTAAATGTCAATCTTTCAATTTCTTTATCATGATTTTAATAGTCCAATTATTTAATCAACGATTAAGGTACTAATTATTATAATGATTACAATAGTCCAACTATTTAATCAACTATAATTTAATAGATTAAAATCAATTATATTGATTACTATAATCCAATTATAAAATCAACTATAAATAATTTTGAATATAGTCCAACTATTAATTAAAACAACATTAAATATTAGTCCAACTATATTTTATCTATAACGACGAATGATATTTGTTTGAGCGCGTATGGCAAGTAATTAAACGAATATTGCAAATTCAATTTTTGCCTCCCACTAATTTTCGGCGAGCCTCTAAAATTTTGTCGAGTACTCGGGAAACCGTGTTTTCTAGTGGGCTAGGATCCCGTTAAATATCACACAATCTTGACTTTGGCCAACAAATTGTATGATAATTAACTAGGTAGATCTCTAAGATCGATTGGATCCAATCCAATTCCTAGATCCGGTAGGGGGACATCCAAGTCCGAAACATATATCGTATATATGCCAATACATCCAATGTATTACCTAACCTTTTTCCTCTGAATCAACTAAGTTTTGGCTTTGGCACAACAAACTTAGTGATCCCAGTTAAGCGCGACCCATTGACCATGGAAAGCTTCGTAATCAATGTCGATGGATAAGAAGTGGTCTTGACTTTGGCCAATAAACCTCAACTTGGACAAGACACCAATATGGAACAAATCTCTCGTGATTCAAACACATCCTCGACGGACAAAGGCCTTGACTTTGGCCAACAAGCCAATGCCAGTCTCGGATCTTGAGTGAGAATCACTCAATGGAAGGAAAGACGCTTAATATTATTTGAGGGTTTTTCGCGTGAAAATTGGCAACCAATTTATTATCTTTGTTAAGGTCTCATCATCATACACCCTTAAACATGCATTCTAAACACATAATAAAGCGCATATGGATAAAATAATAATGATATGCGGATGGATACTTTACACATTGATCCTAGATCAAATCTCTCCCTTTCTCTCTCCCGCTAGCACATGTATCACTTCTACCCGCTACACTACACTTCTAAAGAACCTCATTTACATTGAGGGGAATAGGTGAGAAGAGAATACAAAGAATATAGAGGTGATAAGGCTGGACACGCAGGTCCCAATTAATAAATCAAATTTATTACAACAATTTCTAAAATTGTCCCACCCATCTAATATCCATCCGATATACATTATTCATGCATCGCAACCATGTATTCACACAAGCATGTTATCAATCAATCTAATCAAATTAATTAATCTGATAATTAGTGATCATCCAATGTTCAAACAACGATTTGATTTTGTTCGAGTCAAACTCGTTTTGCGAATAAACTTAAAGTACGAATTCTAGAATTAAATTAACTACATCATTAAATCCAATTTAATATGCATTCAATTTTAATTCACTTATTTAATTCCAAATTAAATACTACACTTTATTAATGAACTTTTACGACTTAAATTCCAAATTTAATCTTTACGGGTCTCAAGCCCGATTAACGTCCAACGTCAATTTAATTAAAGTCCAATGGGCTTTCAATTAATTTCTTAAGGCGTGGACTTTGGTCAACTCGGGTCAAACCAATAACCAAGTCCAATCCGGAGTTACCCCATAAGCCCATAAATCAATTTTGGCCCATTAGGCCCAATTAAACTTTAAGGTCCATTAAGTCGCATTTGGGCTTTATGGATGCGGTTTTGGGCCTAATTGGATCCAACCAATTTTTCCTAAACCCAACTTTGTACAACAAAGCCCAATAAGCCCATTTACAACTTTAAAGCCCAAATTCTATTTTAAGGCCCAACATAATTAAAAAAACAAAAATCCAATTTCACATTTAATTAACCTAAAGTGTATATCATGATTAATCACCGAAATTAACATTTCTAAAATATCAATTAACACTAATTAATCATGCCTTTAACATTAAAACATGTCCAACACATTTTAACAAAAATCAAACCCAATACATGTTCATCAAGGTCTCGACATTTAGGGTTTTTGTCCAATTCAAAAATTCAATCCAATTAATTTTCAAATCAACAATCCCAACATGATTCTAACTCATCCAATGAATCAAAAATCAAAAAATCCAAGACTAAATAGGGCACTTTTCATTCGGCCAAGCCTACTCAATTGGGGAAAAATATTCCAAACAAAAATTCATGAAATTGATCCAATCAATATTCAATTAAACATGTATTAAGCATACTCAAACATCCAATTCATTCAAATCATGCTCAAATACAAATTACCCAAATTTTAAGCCCTAAACTTTTTCATGCTCAAACCTTGCTCTAGATGCCATTGTTGGTTTCTATTAAGGTCCCAAGATCAATAATAAGCATGAAATATATGCGAATACAAATCGAAGAAGTTGCGGAATACTCACATCGATCGGTTGAGCGACGCGGCAACGAACAAAACTTGAACTTCTGCCCATTGGACTGCTCGGCAGTGAGCACTGTCACAGCTCACTGGTTTCGGTTTTGATCACCAAGAATCAAGCTCCAAGCTTTGCGAAACAATTCCCGGCTTATGGGTGGACTTCCCTATCACCTTTGCATGTCTCTCGGAGTGCTAGCTCTCTAGAAATTTGCCACAAATCTCACCACTTTTGGCTTCCCATTGCTCGGTTTTATTGACAGAAAATCGAAGCATGAACTGCCCACCATGGGCGTGAGAGGAGAAAGAAATGGATGAGAGAGAGAGATAAATGTGTAATTGTTTTTGTTAAGCAAAAAAATGGTAATATATTTTCCAAAAACAAATACCAAATTTTTCCCTCCAAAAACCAAAGCCATAAATGCCAACCACACACATCAACTAACATCAACTTCCATCAATCAATGAATAGTGACTGGCGTCAATCACTCAAAGTGAAAGACATCCATCACTTGATTGACGAATGATGTGACGCTAAATGCGACTAGCGATTTGAAGCTTGATTTGACTTGCGTGCCGCACTCGAATTCGAAATGCGAATGTGCTCGCAAATAATCTCGGGCTCGGGTTCGCTAATTCCAAATTAATAAATTTTCCGTTGCGTCGTAATTAAATGATTACGCCTAGCGAAATCATTATTCACGTTGCTAACGAATTAATTCTAAATTAACTCGTTCACCCGAATTAAAATCTAATTTTAATTCCTCGTCGAAATCGAATTTTGTTTAATATATCAAATATATTAATTTATCGATTAATTCCAAATTAATGGTTATCTCTCTTAATTGATATTTTATCCCAGATAAAATATCTCCGCAATTAATCCGAGATTAATTTTCTCTCTCATATAATTAATCCCATATTAATTAAAGTGCGAGTCATACGTCATCGGTAAATATTTGGGAAGCGACCCATGAGATCCCCGGATATGTTGGTAGTAAATTCGGTCGGTGGACTATCCGAACACGTAAGTACCTCGTACTACGTTTTACCGATTTACAAGACAATGTTGGCTTCTAGCAAAGCGCCATGCCTACCCAATTCTCCAGAAATATCCTTACAGGAATAAAGAATCTATGTCAGGCGTAGTATACGTAGTATTGCATATTTCTGTCCAGTATCGGATGATCACGTGCTAGGCCTGGGGCTGGAATTATGTCTGCCCCGTACGAAGCACATGTCGGATGTCTGGTGACTAGTCTCTATAATCGGATAAACATGACCTTGTCATTTTATCCCGATAGCTGTAGCATTTAAGAGTACTAGTACAGTATCCTACGTGACCATCATCTCCATATGACTGGAGTGACACTTCCATCTTGACATCACACCCAACACACTACGATTCTCAATATACCCAGCATTGGCGTACACAGAACCTGTTAAAGCCCTGGATGACCGCAACCAAAGTATATTGATTATCGCAAGTATTAGCGGTGTAAGTCTCAGGTTAAGACCAAATACACCTACCCTGATTTCGGACTTCCATAGACACATAGTCATACTACCAATGGAATTCTGAGGGGGTCTATCCAGAGCGAAGCAGTTTCCCGTACCATCGGTAAAACACAACCTCCTATTACACTTGCATGAGTATCCTATACCAAATATATGAGAACTATGCAGTTGTGCCCTCACAATGCGCACAAGTGTAATACTAGTCTTTTATGCATTATCGATGTTCAATCTCGATAATACTCTGACTAGGGATATTTAATGATTTATCCTACGTAGACTGATATTGTCTCATATCATTCTCCGTCCAGGAACAAATCACAAGGACCTCTCATCATTTATACATCTAGGTGATCTAATCACAAATGATAAGAGTTCAATCTCCTTTATCACATAGTTAATTTGTACAACAACACAATGATCTATCAAATAGTGACGCTATGGGTCATAATTGTCCAACACAAAGTCAAGATTATGTGATATTTAACGGGATCCTAGCCCTCTAGGAAACACGGTTTCCCGAGTACTCGACAGAGGGTTAGAGGCTCGCCGAAAAATAGTGGGAGGCAAGAATTAAATTTGAAATATTCATTTAATTACTTGCCATACGCGCTCAATCAAATATCATTCGTCAAATAAATTAAATGTTAGTTGGACTAATATTTAATTGTTGTTTTAATTAACAGTTGGACTGTATTCAAACAATTAAATTATAATTGATTAAATAGTGGACTATAATAATCATTATATTTAAATAGTACCTAAATCATTGATTAAATAGTTGGACTATTAGAATCAAGATAAAATTGAAAGATTAACATTTAAAACATAATCCTAGGGAAACTGTATTTAAATGGTTTAATTTTCAAATTGGGAATAAAATTTTCAGGATGGTCCTGGAAAATAATAAGTTACTTTATTTGATAAAATAACATATTAGGCCTAAGCCCGGAGTTAAGCAAATAGTAGAGCATAATCTTTGGAAGATTTATGTAATGATAACTTTAGTGCTTAATCCATTAATTTTGTCGCAGTAGACTTTTTAATTTCTTAATCAGAACTAAGGATTAGATCCTTAAAGTATGATACTGAAATTGAAGGATCTTCATAGGTCTATACTTAGATTTTAGAAGTACTAAATTGCAATAATAACTCTTGGAGAGTTAATGACTATTCTCAAGGAGACAAAGTCAAAGTTTGCAATAAGGCAAGTAGCGCAAGGCGGAAGCGTGACTGCCGTTTGAACAAAGCAGACATGAAGGAATTGAAGACGATGCAAGGCTCCGACTTCAAATATGTTTGTCATATTATGTTCACTACTATTATTAAAATTGGATTTTAGATACTTAGTGTGGTACATAAATATATTCTGATGTTCAGAATCTGCTATAAGCAGGATACTGACTTCAGATTGAGATTAATCTGTGAATTGGAAACGGGACGGAAGTCGCTATTTTAACCGTAGATACCTAAATTTAGGAACTACCTTCGGGTGTGTACTTAAATTTGGAATCTGTTATAATGTAACTAGTTTGACTAGGAACATTATCTCTATATCAGTGTTTAATCCATTGCGGATGAACCTTTATATTCTAGAACACTAAAGTGTTTTATTATATAAAGATGATATTGAGATAAACACATTTGATGTGGAATAACAGAATTTATATTTTGAATATAAATAAATCTCAAACATATAACATGACAAACAAATAGCTCAAACTGATTTGATTAGATGAAACATATTGTGGCATTGATGTCTGGGACACAATTAAACAAGAATCGTATATCCACACTTTCGAAGAGTGGGTACTAGGACATATTTGATTCTATTCAAATAAAGTCTACGAATCTAGTTTATTGGGCAAAGTGCCTAAAACACATTTACTCGGTAAAAGTGTAAATGCCATCGATCTGTTAGCCCTAGTTCATAGTGAAGCAAATGGGCCTATGTCTAGCTAGGCTAGAGGTGGATATGAATATTTCGTGACCTTTACGGATGTGGCATCGCGTTATGGTTAAGTGTTTCTTTTGAAACAAAAATCAGAAACTTTTATAGTTTCGACACGAAATAAACAAACAGATCGGCTAAAGTATTAAATCGTCACAGTTAGACCATGATGAAAATACTTAAGCAATAAGTTTCTCGTATACTTGAAAGAGTATAGTATTCTTTCAAAGAGGACTCCTCCCGGAACACGTCATCTTGACGGTGTGTCCGAACCGAGTAACCAAATTTTGTTGGACATGATAAGGTTAATCATGAGTCGCTCTGAGCTACCATTTCCTTCAACGAATAAGCTTTAAACAGTGCAGAACTTATTTAGAATAAGGTTCCATAAAAATCTGTTTGACAGACTTCATATTAGATATGAACGAGAAAGAAACCGGGTTTCTCATTCCTGATATTTTGGAATATTAGGCATACGTTTGGATGATACAAAACAAGAACCCAAATTGGATAAGTGCCAAATGTAGGTTATCCTAGGGATACCGAAGTATAGTAGTTATACAACTCACCTGAGAACAATTTAATTGTTGCTCACAATGCGGTTTTCCTAAGAGGAATACCGATATGCAGTGGTAAGTGGGAGGATAGTAAAACTCGATGAAAATCGGAGTAATACTGTTAAAGGCACCGATTCCTAATGGAACACAAATAGTTCATGAAGGATGTAACTATACCAGTAATCTTCGAATACACAAGAACCACGTATGTCGGAGAGAATCAGAAAATAACCTGGGGTATGGGTTTCTGATCTCACCTCATAAAGATGTCAATCTTTTGAGGAATACCAACTGACTACGCATGAGGAAGTGAAACAAGGTATCGGCTCCCTATTAAGGCAAAGTGCCATGAATCCGAAATGGATTCCATGTATACCAACTATGTTTAGACACTAGTTGATGTACCGCAAGACATTGTGCCTATTGGTGTTGGTTTCTATTAAGGTCCCAAGATCAATAATAAGCATGAAACATGTGTGAATATGAATCAAGAAGTTGCGGAATACTCACATCGAGCGGTTGAGCGATGCGGCAACGAACAAAATCCATTTTCTGCCTTGTAGCAGCTCACGGTAGTGAGCAGTCCAAGCTCACTGTTTCGGCCTTCAATCAACAAGAAACCAAGCTCCAAGCTTCGTCATTTGATTCCCGGCTCATGGGTGGACTTCCCTATCACCTTCGCATGTCTCGTAAGTGTGCTAGCACTTGTGATTTTGCCATAAAATCCCACTCTTGGCTTCCCACTGCTCATGGTTTTAACAGCAAAACCAGTAAGCTATTTTGCCCCTCCATGGGCGTGAATTGTAGAGAGAAAGAGAGAAGGAGAGATTGTGTTGAATTAGATTGAAAAGTGTATCTAATACACTTAAATATTTTTCCAAAAAATAATTAAATGAATTACCACTTTTGGCTTTCAAAAAGTCAAATGGTAAAAGCTCAACAACCATTCCAATCACATCAATCAATCAATCAAGTGTCACATCACTCAAAGTGACATGATTTGACGCTTGATGTGACGCTAGATGCGACAAGCGATTTGACGCTTGATTTGACTTGGGTGCCGCATTCGAATTCGAAATGTGAATGCGCTCGAAAATAATCTCGGGCTCGTGTTCGCTAATTCCAAATTAACGAATTTTCCGTTGCGTCGTAATTAAATGATTACGCCTAGCGAAATCACTATTCACGTCGCTAATGAATTAATTCTATATTAATTCGTTCGCCCGAATTAAAATCTAATTTTAATTCCGCGTCGAAATCCATTTCGTTTAATATATCAAATATATTAATTTCTCAATTAATTCCAAATTACCGTTATCTCTCTTTTATTGATTTTTATCCCAGATAAAATATCTCCGCAATTAATCCTAGATTAATTTTCTCTCTCTTCTAATTAATCCCAGATTAATATAGAGTGTGAGTCATACGTCATCAGTGAATCTTTGGGAGGCGACCCATGAGATCCCCGGATATGTTGGCAGTAAATTCGGTCGTCAGACTATCCGAACACGTAAGTACCTCGTACTACGTTTGTACCGATTTACAAGACAAGGTTGGCCTCTAGCAAAGCGCCATGCCTACCCAATTCTCCGAAAACATCCTTACAGGATTAAAGGATCTATATCAAGCATAGTATATGTAGTATTCCGTATTTCTGTCCAGTATCGGATGATCACGTGCTAGGCCTGGGGCTGAATTGTGTCTGCCCCGTACGAAGCACATGTCGGATGTCTGGTAACTAGTCTCTATAATCGGATAAACATTACCTTGTCATTTTATCCCAATAGCTGCAGTATTTAAATGAACCAGTCCCGTATCCTACGTGACCATCATCTCCATATGACTGGAGTGACACTTCCGTCTTGACATCACAGCCAACAAACTATGATTCTCAATATACCCAGCATTGGCGTACACAGAACCTGTTAAAGTCATGGACGACTGCAACCAAAGTATATTGATTGTCGCAAGCATTAGCGGTGCAAGTCTCAGGTTAAGACCAAATACACCTACCCTGATTTCAGACTTCCATAGACACATAATCATACTACCAATGGAATTCCGAGGGGGTCAATCCAGAGCGAAGTTGTTTCTCGTACCATCGGTAAAACACAACCTCCTATTACAGTTGCATGAGTATCATATACCCAAATATATGAGAACTATGTCGTTGTGCCCTCACAACGCGCACAAGTGTAATACTAGTCTTTTACGCATTTATCGATGTCCAATCTCGACAATGCTCTGACTAGGGATATTTAATGATTATCCTTCGTGGACTGATACTGTCTCATATCATTCTCCGTCCAGGAACAAATCATAGGGACCTCTCATCATTTATACATCTAGGTGATCTAATCACAAATGATAAGAGTGCAATCTCCTTTGTCACATAGTTAATTTGTACAACAACACCATGATCTGTACGAATAGTGACGCTATGGGTCATAATTGTCCAACAATCTCCCACTTGGCCTATAGCCAGTCACTCGAGTGTCTGACACCCGAACTATGTACGGTTGGCTCAAACTGCTGAGAAAAGGCTTTCGTCAGCAGATTTATATGATTGTCTTCTGATGCGATTTTTTCGATCATCATATCGTCACGATGTATGATCCGAACGAATCAGATGAATAGTCGAAGTATATATCTGGATCGTTGATGAGACCATTAATTCTTTAGCTTATGCTCAAGGCTAGCTCAACTGCTAACAGAATTATATCTAATCAAATTAGATTTGTTATCGACCCAGAAGGCTTCTATCGCCGCCTCAGGTGCAGCAGTTAACCTGCATTTGTTGTTTATACGGTAACAGTATCTTGCTTGGAAGATTTCCAGCTCACTGTTCCGTTATTCAACTTTATATAGTACCGTTTGCGACTTATAGTCATTTTTATCGGTTTAGGAAACTTGCTACAGTGATCCCAGTCACTCCAGTTCTCCATCTCCATAGATAATACACAACATCCTTAGTTCTCTAAGAAACTAACAGATGTTCTTAACATTAATCCAGTGACTATCATCGGATTGGCCTGTTTGTGAATCCATATGCTCAAAGCATATGAGACACCAGGTCGCGTACATTTTTCAATGTACGAGTTTCTCGGGAGTTTTCTCGAAAGCCAAGCTTTCACCGATTATTATTAGGGAATATCATTTCCAAAAAATGACATATATTATCATTATTTTCAGGACACCACTGTCAGTGCGCTCCCACTAACCCTCTTATATGTTAGTGTTCCTATAACATGCCAATGATCTAATAAGCAAGAAAAGGTGTTCATAAATTCATTATAAGTTTTGGAATTACTTACATTGAATGGATTTGAGCTTAAAAAATTTTTGAGAAGAATATCTCCAAGATGCTTCCTTTGTTGATTCCAAGCTTTGAGTTGTGAATGAAGATCTCCAAGATCCAACATTTGTGTTGATTCCAAGCTTTGAGTTGTTTCCCTATCACCTTTGTTGATTCCTTGAAGTGCTAGCTAACTTGATTTTGCCACAAAATCAAAGAAAGGAAGTGGAGAAGCTCACGCCCATGGACATGTGTGCTAGGGTTTGTGTTTTTAGATGTGTTACCAAAATGAGAGAGAGAGATGCATTTTGGTAAAAACCAATTTACCCTTTTCACCTAACAAGGTGGTTGGGTAAATGGTTTCACCAAAACCATTCCAAGGTGGTTGGAAAGTAAATGGTTTGGCATAAATGCCAACTACATCCCAACTACCACAAGTGAAGTGGGGCCCCACATTTGAATTCAAAATTCAAATGTCTCTACGAACATTTACACGCGCTCGGATCCGTTTAATCCGATTTAATAAACTTCGTCGCTAAATAATTAAATCTAATTTAATTAAATAATGTGCCTCGCAAATATATTGTGAACGTCGTTTACGAATTAATTCTAAATTAATTCGTTCGTTCGTATTAAAGTCCGAATTTAATTTCGTAATGAATCCAATTCATATTAATATATCCGATATATTAATTTTAGCCCATACGAATAAATAAATAGAAAAATCAAATTTAACTATTAAATTTATTATATCGATTAATTCTAAATTAATCATGCTCTCTCTCTTTCGAACACATTTAATCCCAGATTAAATAATACTTCAATTAATCCCAGATTAATTTTCTCTCTCTTAATTAATCTCAGATTAATTCTAATCGAGTCAACTGTCATCGGTGAATCTTTGGGAAGCGACCCAAGAGACCTCTGGATATGTTGGCAGTAAATTCGGTTATCAGACTATCCGATAAAGTGAGTACCTCGTACCACGTGCTTACCGATTTACAAGACATGGTTGGCTTCTAGCAAAGCACCGTGCCTACCTAATTCTCCAGAAATATTCTTACTGGAATATATAATCTATATCAGGCGTAGTATACGTAGTATTGCGTATAGCGATCCAGTATCAGATGTCACGTGCAAGGCCTGGGGAAGGAATAGTGTCTGCCCCGTACGAAGCACATATCGGATATCAAGCAACTAGTCTCTTTGAATCGGATAATCATGACCTTGTCATATTATCCCGATGGTTGCAACAAAATAGAGAACTAGTTCTGAATCCCTGCGTGATCATCATCTCCATATGTCTGAAGTGATACTTCCGTCTTGACATCACATCCAATACACTACGATTCTCAATAAACCTAAAAGAGGTGTACACAGAACCTGTTAAAGCCCTGGACGACCAAAACAAAAGGTTACCGATTGTCGCAAGTACTAGCGATGCAAGTCTCAGGTTAAGACCAAATACATCTACCCTGAAGCGGACTCCCATAGACACATATACATACTACCAATGGGATTCCGCAGGGTCTATCCAGAGCGAAGCTATTTTTCATACCATCGGTAAAACACAACCTCCTATCGCACTTGCATAAGTATCCAATACTTAAATAAATGAGAACTATGCCGTTATGCCCTCATAACACGCACAAGTGCAATACTAGTCTATTCCGCATTATCGATGTCCAATCTCGATAATACTACAACTAGGGATATTTAATGATTAAACCTTTATGGATTGATATTGTCTCATATCATCTCAATCCGGAACTAATCATAAGGACTTTTACTATTTATATATCAAAGTAAATAAATTACAAACGGTAAAAGGCAATTTCATTACAACATAGTTAATTTTGTACAAAAACACAATGTCTTTTACAAACAGTGACGCTATGGGTCATAATTGTCTAACAATCTCCCTTTGCCTATAGCCAGTCACTCAAGCATCTAATACCTGAACTATGTATATTCTCTCAAACTTTTGCTGTAAAATAGCTTTCGTCAGCGAATCTGCAATGTTGTCATCTGATGCGACCTTCTCGATCTTCACATCGCCACGATGTATGATCTCACGAATCAGATGGAAACATCGAAGAACATGCTTGGATCGTTGATGAGATCGTGGTTCCTTAGACGCATTATAGCCCCGTTATTGTCACAATACAATGGAACGGGCTCAGCTGCTAACGGGACTACTCCTAATCCAATTAGGAATTTACGGATCCAAACTGCCTCTTTTGCTGCTTCAGCTGCAGCGATATACTCCGCTTCTGTTGTTGAATCGGCAACAGTCTCTTGCTTGGAAGATTTCCAGCTTACTGCTCCGTTGTTCAAATAAAATATGTACCCGGATTGCGACTTTGAGTCGTCTTTATCGGTTTGGAAACTTGCATCGGTATACCCAGTTACCTCAAGTTCTCCATCTCCATAAACTAAGAAAGCATCCTTAGTTCGTCTAAGATACTTAAGGATGTTCTTAACAGCCATCCAGTGACCATCACCTGGATCGACCTGATAGCGACTACACATGCTCAAAGCATACGAGACATCAGGTCACGTACATATCATGGCATACATGATCGATCCGACTGCCGAGGCGAATGGTATCCGACTCATGTTGTTTCTCTCATCTTGAGTTTTAGGATACATGTCCTTAGATAGAGTGATGCCATGTGACCTTGGTAACAGTCCCCTCTTGGACTGATCCATGTTGAATCACACTTTGTCAATGTACGTGCTCTGGGAGAGTCTAAGCAGCTTTTTAGATCTATACCGGTAGATCTTTATTCCTAAAATATAGGCTGCTTCTCCCAGATCTTTCATGGAGAATTTTAATGAAAGCCAAGCCTTCACCGATGTTAACATTGGAATGTCATTGCCCATAAGCAATACATCATCAACATAAAGAGACAATAAAAGTCAGTGTTCTCCCACTAACCTTCTTATATACACAAGGATCATCTTCGTTTTGAATGAAATCATATTCTTTTATGATCTCATCAAAACGTTGGTTCCATGACCGCGATGCTTGCTTCAGTCTATAAATGGACCGATTTAACCTACAAACCTTGTTTGCAAGTCTAGGCACGATAAACCGTCAGGCTGTTGCATATAAACATCCTCCAAAAGGTTTCCGTTAAGGAACGGTTTTAACGTTCCATCTGCCATATCTCGTAATCGAAATATGCAGCAATAGCAAGCATTATCCGAATGGATTTAATCATGGCAACGGGTGAGAAAGTTTGGTCATAATCGACACCATGTCGTTGAAGATATCCCTTCGCTACAAGCCTAGCTTTGTACGTGTGTACGTTGCCATCAATGTTGGTCTTCTTCTTGAAGACCCATTTGCATCCAATAGGCTTTACGCCTTCTGGTGCATCAACCAGTGTCCAAACCTGATTGGTGTACATGGAATCCATTTCGGACCTCATGGCCTCTTACCATAAAGCGGAATCGATATCTTGTATCGCTTCCTCATACATAGTCGGTTCGTTATCCTCAATGAGATTAATATCTACATGAGGTGAGATCAGAAACCCATACCTCTCAGGTTGTTTCCTGACTCTCTCCGACCTACGCGGTCCTTGTGTAATAGAAGATTGTGGTACAGTCTCATATGGATGTTCTTGTTCCGTTTAGGATTCTATGCCAGGAATAGTATCACTCCGATTTTCATCGAGTTCTACCTTCCTCCCACTAACCACTGCATTTAGGAATTCCGTCTCAAGGAAAACCGTATGTAGAGCAACAAATACTTTGTTCTCTCATGGGTGATAGAAGTAATATCATTTGGTTTCCCTATGATATCCTACGAATAGGCATTTATCAGATTTGGGCTCAAGTTTGGTACCTTCCAAACGTTTGACGTATGCCCAGCATCCCCAAATCTTCAGGAATAAGAAACCCGGTTTCTTTCCTGTCAATATCTCATACGAATTCTGTTATACAGACTTTGACGGAACCTTATTCAAAATAAGAATTGCATTGTTTAATATATATCCCCAGAAGGAAATAGGTAGCTCAGTGCGACTCATTATAGACCTTACCATGTCCAACAAAGTTCGGTTTCTCCGTTCGGACACATCGTTTAATTGCGGTGTTCCAGGAGGAGTCCACTGTGAAAGAATACCATATTCTTTCAAGTAATCTAGAAACTCATTGCTCAAGTATTCGCCACCACGGTCCGACCGTAATGTCTTTATACTTTTGCCTGTCTGTTTTTCAACTTCGTGTAGAAACTCTTTGAATTTCTCAAAAGTTTCCGACTTGTGTCTATAAGATACACATAACCATAACGCGATGCATCATCCGTAAAGGTTACGAAGTATTCATATCCACCTCTAGCCTGGCTAGACATGGGCCCACATACGTCACTATGAACCAGGGCTAACAGTTCGGTGGCACGTTCACCCTTACCGCTAAAAGGTAATTTAGGCATTTTGCCTAATAATTAAGATTCACAGACGTCATATGAATTTGGATCAAACCCGTCCAAGTACCCACTCTTCGAAAGTGTGGATATGCGAGTCTTGTTTATGTTTCCCAGACGACAATGCCACATATAAGTTTCATCTTTGTTACTCGTTTTGAGCCTTTTGTTTGTTACATTTTATTTTTGAGATTGATTTATATTCAAAATATAAAGACCATTATTAGCATCAGCAGAACATATCTCAAAAATCATCTTTATAAAAAAAACACCCAGTGTTTCGGAATATAAAAGTGTACCCGCATTGGGTCAAACAAGATACAAAGATAATATTCCTAGTCAAACTAGGTACATAATAACAATCTGAAAGTTTAAGTACATGCCCCGAAGGCAGTTCTAAAACAAAAGTGCCAACGGCCAAAATGGCGACTGGTGCCCCATTTCCGACGCGTAGATCAATCTCCCCTGAGGTCAGTCTCCTGCTAATCTGCAGATCCTGCACATCAGTACATATGTGAGTACCACAACCAGAATCAAAATCCATTTTTAAAACTAGAAGTAGTCATGTTTATCTCAATAACAAACATACCTGAAGCCGGTGTCTTGCCCGCTTTAATCTCCTTATGAAGCGCCTTGTACTCGCGGCAGTCACACTTTCAGTGACCCCACTTGCCGCACTGGAGGCAAACATCCTGAGATTTGTCCTTAGGCTTCCCAGAAGCCTTTGACGATTTGGCCTTGCCCTTTCTTTTATGCTTCTTCTTCTTCACACCTCCAGTCGCTTTCAGCCCAGCCCTTGGTGTCTGAGATGTCGAAGCAAAGTGCGCCTCACGCTTGTTGCCCTTAAGCAGCTCTTTCTCGGCTTCATTCAGAACTGACAATAAGTCTCCAAGAGTATCATCAGTGTTCATCAAATTATAGTTTATGATGAATTGTCTCCAAGTGTCGGGGAGAGATTGCAGGACCATATCAATGGTAATCTCATCCTCAAAGACTATCCCCATCTCAGCCAGCTCATCTATGTCAGCAATCATCTGTGTCACATGGGACTCAACAGACATGCCTTCTGAAAAACGTGAACGGAAGAGCTTCTTTACTAACTCATATCTCCACGACCTTTGGTTAGATCGGTGAAGATCTTGCAACCTCGCCAGCATGTTATAGGGATCCAAGTCCCTGTTCTGTTGACAGAAATTTTGAGTCATAGAAGCAAGCATAATAGACTGAGCAGTATCACAATCATCGCTGTGAGTCTTCCAAAGCTCCAACTCAAGTAGCTCATTAGGTTTGGGCTTAGGCCCAAGAGGTCTCTGTATAGTATATAGCAGCCTCGGCTCCAAGGACTATCCTTAGATTCATTTCCCAATCGGCAAAGTTCATGCCCTTGAAGACATTTTCGCCCATGATAATGTCTCGGACATTTCCATTTCCAGTCATCTTGACTACGATAGTCCAACTATCTAGTCAATGATATTTGGGTACAGTCTAACTGTTACAAGAAAAATAACGTTGTATTAGTCCAACTAATAAAAATAATTTTGACGAAATAATTTGAAAGCGCGTAAAGCTAAGTATCTGAATGAAATTACAAATTCAATACTAGCCTCCCACTATTTTTCGGCGAGTCTCTAACCCTCTGTCGAGTACTCGGGAAACCTAGTTTCCTAGTGGGCTAGGATCCCGTTAAATAACACACAACCTTGACTTTCGCCAACAAGCTGTATGATATTTAACTAGGTAGATCTCTAAGATCAATTGGATCTCATCCAATTCCTAGATCCGGTAGGTGGACCTCCAAGTTCGAAACATATATACAATATATATGCCAATATATCCAATATATTTTCCTAACCTTTTTCCTCTGAATCAACTAAGCATTGGCTTTGGCACAACAAGCTTAATGATTCCAGTTAAGCGAGACCCATTGACATGGAAAGCTTCGTAATCAATGTCGATGGACAAGAAGTGATCTTGACTTTGGCCAACAAATCACGACTTGGACAAGACACCGATATGGAACAACTCTCATGATTCAAACACATCCGCAATTAACAAAGGTCTTGACTTTGGCCAATAAACCAATGCCAACTTTGGATCTTAAGTAAGAATCACTCAACGGAAGCAAAAATATTTAATATGTTTTGAGGGTTTTTCGCGTAAATTGGTAACCAATTTATTATCTTTGTTAAGGTCTCATCATACAACCTTAAGCATGCTTCTAAAACATCATAAGGCGTAAAAAGTAAATTAATAATGATTTGCGGATGGATATGTCACAAATTGTTCCTAGAACAAATCACTCACTTTCCTCTCCCCGGCTAGAACTATTCTAACTTCTACCCAATAACATAATACAATAAAGAAACCTCATTTACATTGAGGGGAATTGGTGAGAAGAGAAATACAAAGAATAAGGAGATAAAATGTGGACACGCAGGTCCAATTTAATAAATTCTAAATTTATTACAATTTCCAAAATTGCCCTCGCCCTTCTAATATCCATCCGATATACATTATTCATACAACACATTCATGTATTCATACAAATCATGTTATTCAATCAATCTAATCCAATTAATTAATCTTTGAATTAATGATCATCCAATGTTCAAACAACGATTTGATTTGCGCGAGTCAAACTCGTTTGAATAAATACTCAAAGTAAGTATTCTTGAATTATTTTGAACTACAACTTTAAATCCAATTTATTTGTATTCAATACTAATTCCAATTTAATTCTAAATTAAATATTTACACTTAATTATTTGCCTTAAAGACTTGGATTCCAAATCCAATCTTAATGGGTCTCAAAGGCCCAATAACATCCAATGTCATTTTAATTAAAGTCCAATGGGCTTTTAATTGATTCCTAAGGCATGGGCTTTGGCCATAATGGATCAAACCAAAATGCCAAGGCCCAATAGGAATCGCCCTATTGCCAACAAATCAATTTAGGCCCATTAGGCCCAATTATATTCTTTAAAGGGCCAAGTGATGTATTTGGACTTTATGGAATTGGTTTTGGGCCCAATTGGATCCAATCCAAAAGTCCAAAACCAAACTTGGTCAAACTAAGCCCATTAAACCCAAATACACACTTTTAGCCCAATTCATAATTAAAGGCTTATTAACATAATTATAATATTCCAAATATCACAATTATTTTAATTAAAGTGTATTAGCCATGATTAATTAATTAAACTCAATATTTCTAAAATACCAATTAACTTAATTAATCAAGCTTAATCCATCAATTCATGCTCAACACAAATTGAAGCCAAAACATATCATTTCATGCTCAACATGCTCTTTGATTTTAACATAAACATTATTGACTTTGATTCCAATCCAATCAAACCAACAATCAACATTTAAACATGCATTTAACACATCATTTCATGTTACAAAAAAAAAAAAAAATGCAGTCCACTGTCTTCACACAGTTTCGGCCACACTAAGGAAAATTAAAAAATTTGATCCAATCAATTTTTCTCAAATCTAATCATGCACAACTCTAAGTTAACATAATCTAAGCATGATCAAAGCATCAATTTGAAGAAATCATATTCAAAACATAAAAGCCTCAAATTTTAGTCCCATGAACCCTAAAATTTTCATGCTTAAAATTGGCTCTTGATACCATTGTTAGTATTCCTAGAACATGCCGAGGATCTAATAAGCAAGAAAAGGTGTTCAAAAATTCATTATAAGTGGCGGAATTACTTACATTGAATGGATTTGAGCTTTTAAAAATTTTGAGAAGAAGATCTCCAAGATGCTTCCTTTGTTGATTCCAAGCTTTGAGTTGTTAATGAAGATCTCCAAGATCCAACCTTTGTGTTGATTCCAAGCTTTGAGTTGTTTCCCTATCACCTTTGTTGATTCCTTGAAGTGCTAGCTAACTTGATTTTGCCACAAAATCAAAGAGAGGAAGTGGAGAAGCTCACGCCCATGGCCATGTGTGCTAGGGTTTGTGTTTTTAGATGTGTTGCCAAAATGAGAGAGAGAGATGCCTTTTGGTAAAAACCAATTTACCCTTTTCACCTAAACAAGGTGGTTGGGTAAATGGTTTCACCAAAACCATTCCAAGGTGGTTGGAAAGTAAATGGTTTGGCATAAATACCAACTACCCTCCCAACTACCACATGTGAAGTGGGCCCCACATTTGAATTCAAAATTCAAATTTCTCTACAAACATTTACCGCGCCTCGGATCCGTTTAATCCGATTAAACGAACTTCCGTCGCTAAATAATTAAATCTAATTTAATTAAATAACGATGCCTCGCAAATATATTACGAACGTCGTTTACGAATTAATTCTAAATTAATTCGTTCGTTCGTATTAAAGTCCAACTTTAATTTCGTAATGAAATCCAATTCATATTAATATATCTGATATATTAATTTTAGCCCATACGAATAAATTAAATAGAAAAATGAAATTTAACTATTAAATTTATTTTACCGATTAATTCCAAACTAATCATGCTCTCTCTCTTTCGAACACATTTAATCCCAGATTAAATAATGCTTCAATTAATCCCAGATTAATTTTCTCTCTCTTAATTAATCCCAGATTAATTCTAATCAAGTCAACTGTCATCGGTGAATCTTTGTGAAGCGACCCAAAGACCTCTGGATATGTTGGCAGTAAATTCGGTTATCGGACTGTCCGATAAAGTGAGTACCTCATATCACATGCTTACCGATTTACAAGACATGGTTGGCTTCTAGCAAAGCACCGTGCCTACCTAATTCTCCAAAAATATTCTTACTGGAATATATAATCTATGTCAGACGTAGTATACGTAGTATTGCTTATAGCGATCCAGTATCAGATGTCACGTGCAAGGCCTGGGACTGGAATAGTGTCTGCCCCGTACGAAGCACATATCAGATATCAAGCAACTAGTCTCTTTGAATCGGATAATCATGACCTTGTCATATTATCCCGATGGTTGCAACACAATAGAGAACTAGTTCTGAATCCCTGCGTGATCATCATCTCCATATGTCTGAAGTGATACTTCCGTCTTGATATCACATCCAATACACTACGATTCTCAATAAACCTAGAAGAGGCGTACACGGAACATGTTAAAGCCCTGGATGACCAAAAAGAAATTTTACCGATTGTCGCAAGTACTAGCGATGCAAGTCTCAGGTTAAGACCAAATACACATACCCTGAAGTGGACTCCCATAGACACATATACATACTACCAATGGGATTCCGCGGGGTCTATCCAGAGCGAAGCTGTTTTCCGTACCATCGGTAAAACACAACCTCCTATCGCACTTGCATAAGTATCCAATACTTAAATAAATAAGAACTATGTCGTTATGCCCTCATAACACGCACAAGTGCAATACTAGTCTATTCTGCATTCGATGTCCAATCTCGATAATACTACGACTAGGGATATTTAATGATTAAACCTTTATGGATTGATACTGTCTCATATCATCTCAATCCGGAACTAATCGTAAGGACTTTTACCATTTATATATCAAAGTAAATAAATTACAAAACGGTAAAAGGCAATTTCATTACAACATAGTTAATTTTGTACAAAAACACAATGTCTTTTACAAACAGTGACGCTATGGGTCATAATTGTCTAACATTATATACACAAGAATCATTTCGTTTTGAATTAAATCATACTCCATTATGATTACATTAAAACGACAATTCCAAGAACCTATGCTTACTTCAATCCAAACATGGATCGAATAACCTGCAAACCTTGTTTGCTAGTTTTAGTACGACAAAACCGACAGGATGTTGTAAACATCCTCCAAAAGGTTTCCTTTTCAGGAAAGCGATTTTCCCGTTAAGCTGACATATTTCATCTATGAAACATGCAGCATTAACAAGAGTTATCCAAATGGATTTTCCGTGGCAACAGTTAAAAGGTTGAATCGTAATCAACACAATGTTGATAACGATACCTTTCCGCTACAAGCCTAGCTTAGTACGTTGGTATGTTGCCATCCATGTATGTCTTCCTTGAAGACTTATAAGTACCAATAGGCACAATGCCTTGTGGTACATCAACTAGTGTCCAAACTTGTTGATATACATGGAATCCATTCGGATTCATGACATTTTGTCATAATAGGGAGTCGATACCTTGTATCACTTCCTCATACGTAGTCAGTTGGTATACCTCAATAAGATAGACATCTTTATGAGGTGAGATCAGAAACCCATACCCCAGGTTATTTTCTGACTCTCTCCGACATACGCGGTTCTTGTGTATACGAAGACTAATGGTAATAGTATCATCTTTGATGAACTATTTGTGTTCCATTAGAAATCGGTGCCTTGAATAGTATCACTCCGATTTTCATCGAGTTTTACTATCCTCCCACTTACCACTGCATATCGGCATTCCTCTTAGGAAAACCGCATGGTGAGCAACAATCTAATTGTTCTCTAGTGAGATGTATAAGTCCTATACTTATGGTATCCTTAGGATAACCTACAATTGGCACTTATCCAATTTGGGTTTTAGTTTGGTATCATCCAAACATATGCCTAGCATACCCAAATAATCAGGAATGAGAAACCCGATTTCTTTCCCGTTCATATCTTATATGAAATCTGTCAAACAGATTTTAATGGAAACTTATTCTAAATAAGTTCTTGCACTGTTAAAGCGTATCCGTTGAAGGAAATGGTAGCTCAGAGTGACTCATGATTAGCCTTATCGTGTCTAACATAATTCGGTTACTCAGTTCGGACACACCGTCAACTTGACGTGTTCCAGGAGGAGTCCTCATTTGAAAGAATACTATACTCTTTCAAGTATGTTAGAAACTTATTGCTTAAGTATTTTCCATTACGGTCTTACCGTGACGGTTTAATACTTTAGCTGATCTGTTTGTCTATTTCGTGTCGAAAACTCTAAAAGTTTCTGATTTGTGTTCTTCAAAAGAAACACATAACCATAACGCGATGCCACATCTGTAAAGGTCACAAAATATTCATATCCACATCTAGCCTAGCTAGACATGGGCCCACTTGCTTCACTATGAACTAGGGCTAACAGATCAGTGGCATTTGCACTTTTACCAAGTAAATAGTGTTTCAGGCACTTTGCCCAATAAACTAGATTCGTAGACTTTATTTGAATGGAATCAAAACAGTCCTACTATCCACTCTTCAAAAGTATGGATATACGATTCTTGTTTAATTGTGTCCCAGACAACAATGCCGCAATTGAGTTTCTTCTGATCAAATCAGTTCGAGCTATTTGTTTGTCATGTTATATATTTGAGATTTATTTATATTCAAAATATAAATGCTGTTATTCACATCTAATGTGTTTATCTCAATATCATCTTTATATAATAAAACACTTTAGTATTCTAGAATATAAAGGTTCACCCGCAGCGGGTTAAACACTGATATGGAGATAATGTATCTAGTCAAACTAGTTACATTATAACAGTTCCCTAATTTAAGTACAAACCCGAGGGTAGTTCCTAAATTTAGGTATCTACGGTTAAAACAGTGACTTTCGTCTCGTTTCCAATTTGCAGATAAATCTCAATTGAAGTCAGTATCCTGCTCATAGCAGATTCTGAACATCAGTATATATTTATGTATCACACTAACTATCTAAAATCCAATTTTAATACTAGTCATGAACATATTATGACAAACATATTTGAAGTCAGAGCCTTGCCCTGTCTTTAATTCCTTCGTGTCTGCTTTGTCCAAATGGAAGTCACGCTTCCGCGATCCCGTTTGCCACAATTTAGGCATACATTTTGGGATATTTCCTTTATCTTCCCAGAAGATTATAATGATTTTGCCTTTGCCCTTTCAACACTCCAGAAGCCTTTGGCCTAGCCTCGGCCTTCTAGAATATCGAAGTAAGGTGCGACTAGCGCTACTTGCCTAATTGCAAACTTTGACTTTGTCTCCTTGAGAATAGTCATTAACCCTCCAAGAGTTATTATTGCAATTTTAGTACTTCTAAAATCTAAGTATAGATTTACGAAGATCCTTAAATTTCAGTATCATACTTTAAGGATCTAATCCTTAATTCTGATTCAGAAATTAAGGAGTCTACTGCGACAAGCTTAATGGATTAAGCACTAAAGTTATCATCACATAAATCTGCTTAACTCCGGGCTTAGGCATAATATGTTATTTTATCAAATAAAGTAACTTATTATTTTCCAGGACCATCCTGAAATTTTATTCCCAATTTGAAAATTAAACCATTTAAATACATTTTCCCTAGGATTTTGTTTTAAATGTCAATCTTTCAATTTTATCTTGATTTTAATAGTCCAACTATTTAATCAACGATTTAGGTACTATTTATTATAATGATTACAATAGTCCAACTATTTAATCAACTATAATTTAATAGATCAAAATCAATTCTATTGATTACTATAATCAAATTATAAAATCAACTATAAATGAATAGTTTGAATATAGTCCAACTATTTATTAAAACAACATTTAAATATTAGTCCAACTAATATTTAATTTATTTGACGAATGATATTTGTTTTGAGCGCGTATGGCAAGTAATTAAACGAATATTGCATATTCAATTCTTGCCTCCCACTATTTTTCGGCGTGCCTCTAACCCTTTATCGAGTACTCGGGAAACCGTGTTTCCTAGTGGGCTAGGATCCCGTTAAATATCACACAATCTTGACTTTGGCCAACAAATTGTATGATAATTAACTAGGTAGATCTCTAAGATCGATTGGATCCAATCCAATTCCTAAATTCGGTAGGGGGACATCCAAGTCTGAAACATATATCTTATATATGTCAATACATCCAATGTATTACCTAAAGCCTTGGCTTTGGCACAACAAACTTAGTGATCCTAGTTAAGCGTGACCCATTGACCATGGAAAGCTTCGTAATAAATGTCGATGGACAAGAAGTGGTCTTGACTTTGGCCAACAAACTACAACTTGGACAAGACACAAATATGGAACAAAGCCTTCGTGATTCAAACACATCCTCGACGGACAAAGGCCTTGACTTTGGCCAACAAGCCAATGCCAGTCTCGGATCTTGAGTGAGAATCACTCAATGGAAGGAAAAACGCTTAATATTTTGCGAGGGTTTTTCGAGTGCAAATTGGCAACCAATTTATTATCTTTGTTAAGGTCTCATCATCATACACCCTTAAACATGCATTCTAAACACATAATAAAGCGCGTATAATAAAATAATAATGATATGCGGATGGATACTTTACACATTGATCCTAGATCAAATCTCTCATTTTCTCTCTCCCGCTAGCACAAGTATTTACTCCTACCCGTTACACTACACTTCTAAAGAAACCTCATTTACATTGAGGGGAATAGGTCAGAAGAGAATACAAAGAAATGAGAGGTAATAAGGCTAGACACGCAGGTTTAATTAATAAATCAAATTTATTACAACAATTTCTAAAATTGTCCCACCCATCTAATATCCATCCGATATACATTATTTATGCATCGCAACCATGTATTCACACAAGCATGTTATCAAAAAATCTAATCAAATTAATTAATCTGATAATTAATGACCATCCAATGTTCAAACAACGATTTGATTTTTTTGCTCGAGTCAAACTCGTTTTGCGAATAAGTACTCAAAGTACGAATTCTCAAATTAAATTAAACTACATCATTAAATCCAATTTAATATGCATTCAATTCTAATTCGCTATTTAATTCCAAATTAAATACTACACTTTATTTAACGAACCATTACGACTTAAATTCCAAATTTAATCACTACGGGTCTCAAAGCCCGATTAACATCCAACGTTAATTTAATTAAAGTCCAATGGGCTTTTAATTAATTTCTTAAGGCATGGACTTTTGGTCAACTTGAGTCAAACCGATAACCTAAGTCCAATCCGGGAGTTACCCCATAAGCCTAGAAATCAATCTTGGCCCATTAGGCCCAATTAAACTTTAAAGGTTCATTAGGTCGCATTTGGGCTTTATGGATGCGGTTTTGGGCCCAATTGGATCCAACCAATTTTGCCTAAACCCAACTTTGTAGAACAAAGCCCAACAAGCCCAATTACAACATATCAAGCCCAATTTCCAAAATTAGCCCAATTTAATTAAATCATAAAATTCCCAATTCCCAATTTAATTACCAAAGTGTATAACATGATTAATTACCCAAATTAACATTTATAAAACATCAATTTATACAATTAATCATGCTCTTTAACATCATCACATGTCCAACACATTTTGATTAAAATCAAACCCAATATACATGCTACATATGTCTCGGCCAAGGGAGGGTATTTGTGTCCGATTCGAATTCAATCCAATTAATTCCACAATCGACATTAAATCACATTCCTGAATGATTCTAACTCATCCAAAGAATCAACAAATCAAAATTCCAAGACATTTTAGGGCAACTCATATTCGGCCAAGCCCAAATATTTGGGGAAAAATATTCCAAACATTATTTCATGAAATTGATCCAATCAATATTCAATTAAACATATATTAAGCATACTCAAACATCCAATTCATTCAAATCATGCTCAAATACAAATTACCCAAATTTTAAGCCCTAAACTTTTTCATGCTCAAACCTTGCTCTAGATGCCATTGTTGGTTTCTATTAAGGTCCCAAGATCAATAATAAGCATGAAATCATGTGCGAATAACAATCGAGAAGTTGTGGAATACTCACATCGAGCGGTTGAGCGATGCGGCAACGAACAAAATCCATTTTCTACCTTGTAGCAGCTCACGACAGTGAGCAGTCCAAGCTCACTGTTTCGGCCTTCAATCAACAAGAAACCAAGCTCCAAGCTTCGTCATTTGATTCCTGATTCATGGGTGGACTTCCCTATCACCTTCGCATGTCTCGTAAGTGTGCTAGCACTTGTGATTTTGCCCTAAAATCCCACTATTGGCTTCCCACTACTCACGGTTTTAACAGAAAAACCAATAAGCTATTTTGCCCCTCCATGGGCGTGAATTGTAGAGAGAAAGAGAGAAGGATAGATTGTGTTGAATTAGGATGAAAAGTGTATCTAATACACTTATATATTTTTCCAAAAAATAATTAAATGAATTACCACTTTTGGCTTTCAAAAAGTCAAATGGTAAAAACTCAACAACCATTCCAACAACTACCATCAATCAATCACATCAATCAATCAAGTGTCACATCACTCAAAGTGACATGATTTGACGCTCGATGTGACGCTCGATGCGATTAGCAATTTGACGCTTGATTTGACTTACGTGCCGCATTCGAATTCGAAATGCGAATGCGCTCACAAATAATCTCGGGCTCGGGTTCGCTAATTCCAAATTAATGAATTTTCCATTGCGTCGTAATTAAATGATTACGCCTAGTGAAATCACTATTCACGTCGCTAACGAATTAATTCTAAATTAATTCGTTCGCCCGAATTAAAATCTAATTTTAATTCCACGTCGAAATCCAATTTCGTTTAATATATCAAATATATTAATTTCTCGATTAATTCCAAATTAACCGTTATCTCTCTTTTATTGATATTTTAACCCAGATAAAATATCTCCGCAATTAATCCCAGATTAATTTTCTCTCTCTTCTAATTAATCCCAGATTAATATAGAGTGTGAGTCATACGTCATCGGTGAATCTTTGGGAGGCGACCCATGAGATCCCCGGATATGTTGGCAGTAAATTCGATCGTCGGACTATCCGAACACGTAATTACTTCGTACTACATTTGTACCGATTTACAAGACAAGGTTGGCCTCTAGCAAAGCGCCATGCCTACCCAATTCTTTGGAAACATCCTTACAGGAATAAAGGATCTATATCAGGCGTAGTATACGTAGTATTGCGTATTTCTGTCCAGTATCGGATGATCACGTGCTAGGCCTGGGTCTGGAATTGTGTATGCCCCGTATGAAGCACATGTCGGATGTCTGGTAACTAGTCTCTATAATCGGATAAACATGACCTTGTCATTTTATCCCGATAGCTGCAGCATTTAAGAGAACCAGTCCCATATCCTACGTGACCATCATCACCATATGACTGAAGTGACACTTCCGTCTTGACATCACACCCAACACACTATGATTCTCAATATACCCAGCATTGGCGTACACAGAACCTGTTAAAGTCCTGGACGACCGCAACCAAAGTATATTGATTGTCGCAAGCATTAGCGGTGCAAGTCTCAAGTTAAGACCAAATACACCTACCCTGATTTCAGACTTCCATAGACACATAGTCATACTACCAATGGAATTCCGAGGGGGTCTATCCAGCGCGAAGCTATTTCCCGTACCATAGGTAAAACACAACCTCCTATTACACTTGCATGAGTATCCTATACCCAAATATATGAGAACTATGTCGTTGTGCCCTCACAATGCGCACAAGTGTAATACTAGTCTTTTACGCATTTATTGATGTCCAATCTCGACAATGCTCTGACTAGGGATATTTAATGATTTATCCTTCGTGGACTGATACTGTCTCATATCATTCTCCGTCCAGGAACAAATCATGGGGACCTCTCATCATTTATACATCTAGGTGATCTAATCACAAATGATAAGAGTGCAATCTCCTTTGTCACATAGTTAATTTGTACAACAACACCATGATCTGTACAAATAGTGACGCTATGGGTCATAATTGTCCAACAATTGGTACTATATGAGTCTTCAAGGAAGACATACATGGATGGCAACATACCAACATACTAAGCTAGGCTTGTAGCGGAAAGGTATTGTTATCAACATTGTGTTGATTACAATTCAACCTTTTACCTGTTGCCACGGTAAATCCATTTGGATAATACTTGCTAATGTTGCATGTTTTATTTATGAAATATGTCAGCTTAATGGGAAAATCATTTTCCTGAAAAAGGAAACTTTTTGGAGGATGTTTACAACATCCTGACGGTTTTGTCGTACCATAACAAGGAAACAAGGTTTGCAGGTTATTCGATCCATGTTTGGATTGAAGCAAGCATAGAGTTCTTGGAATTATCATTTTGATGTAATCATAATAGTTTATGATTTAATTCAAAACGAAATGATTCTTGTGTATATAAGAGGGTTAGTGGGAGCGCACTGACAATGGATGTCCTATAAATAATGATAATAAATCATTTCTTGGAAATGATAATCCCATAATACAATCGGTGAAAGCTTGGCTTTCATGAAAAACTCTCCGAGAACTCGTACATTGAAAAATGTACGCGCCCTGGTGTCTCATACGCTTTGAGCATATGGATTCACAATCAAACCAATCCATGTGATAGTCACCGGATTGATATTAAGAATATATTTTAGTTTCTTAGAGAACTAAGGATGCTGTCTTAAACTATGGAGAATGAGAACTTGAAGTGACTGGGATCACTGTAGCAAGTTTCCTAACCGATATAACGACTATAAGTCGAAACAACGGTACTATACAGTTTGAATAACGGAACAGTGATATGGAAATCTTCCAAGCAAGATACTGTTACCGAATAAAAAACAAATACGGATTATGGCTGCAGGTGAGGCAGTAATCGAAGCCTTCTGGGTCGATAATAAATCTAATTAGATTAGATATAGTTCTATTAGCAGCTGAGCTAGGCTTCAGCGCAGGCTAAAGAATTAATGGTCTCATCAACGATCCAGATACATACTTCGATATTCATCTGATTTGTTCGGATCATACATCGTGGCGATTTAATGATCGAATAAATCGCATAAGATGATAATCATGCAAATCCGCTGACGAAAGCCTTTTCTCAACAGTTTGAGCCAACCGTACATAGTTTGGGTGTCAAACACTCAAGTGACTGGCTATAGGCCAAGTGGGAGATTGTTGGACAATTATGACCCATAGCGTCACTATTTGTACAGATCATGGTGTTGTTGTACAAATTAACTATGTGACAAAGGAGATTGCACTCTTATCATTTGTGATTACATCACCAAGATGTATAAATGATATGAGGTCCTTATGATTTATTCCTGGATTGAGAATGATATGAGACAGTATCAGTCCACGAAGGATAAATCATTAAATATCCCTAGTCAAAGTATTATCGAGATTGGACATCGATAAATGTGTAAAAGACTAGTATTACACTTGTGCGCGTTGTGAGGGCATAACGGCATAGTTCTCATATATTTGGGTATAGGATACTCATGCAAGTGTAATAGGAGGTTGTGTTTTACCGATGGTACGGGAAACAGCTTCGTTCTGGATAGACCCCCTCAGAATTTTATTGGTAGTATGACTATGTGTCTATGGAAGTCCGAAATCAGGGTAGGTGTATTTGGTCTTAACCTAAGACTTGCACCGCTAATACTTGCGACAATCAATATACTTTGGTTTTGGTCATCCAGGGCTTTAACAGGTTCTGTGTATGCCTCTGCTGGGTATATTGAGAATCGTAGTGTGTTGGGTGTGATGTCAAGGCAGAAGTATCACTCCAGTCATATGGAGATGATGATCGCGTAGGGATACAGAACTGGTTCTCTAAAGGGTTGCAACCATCGGGATAATATGACTTGGTCATGATTATCCGATAATAAAGAGACTAGTTGCTCGTAATCTGATATATGTTTCGTACGGGGCAGACACTGTACCAGCCCCAGGCCTTGCATGTGATCATCCAATACTGGATCGAGATACGCAATACTACGTATACTACGCCTGATATAGATCCTTATATTCCTGTAAGGATATTTCTGGAGAATTGGGTAGGCATGGCGTTTTGCTAGAAGCCAACCTTGTCTTGTGAATTGGTATAAACGTAGTATTAGGTACTTACGTGTTCGGATAATCCGACGACCGAATTTACTGCCAACATATCTGGGGATCTCATGGGTCGCTTCCCGAAGATTCACCGATGACGTATGACTCGCACTTTTATCAATCTGGGATTAATTAGATAAGAGAGAAAATTAATCTGGGATTAATTACGGAGATATTTTATCTGGGATAAAATATCAATAAAGAGAGAAAACGATTAATTTAGAATTAATCGATAAAATTAATATATTCGATATATTATACGAAATTGGATTTCGATGCGGAATTAAAATTAGATTTTAATTTGGGCGAACGATTTAATTTAGAATTAATTCGTTAGTGATGTGAATAGTGATTTCGCTAGGCATAATCATTTAATTACGTCGCAACGGAAAATTCGTTAATTTGGAATTAGCGAACCCGAGCCCGGGATTGTTTGCGGGCAAATTCGCATTTCGAATTCAAGTGTGGCACGTAAGTCAAATCAAGCGTCAAATCATTAGTCGCATCAAGCGTCAAATCATTAGCACTTTGAGTGATGTGACAACTAGTCACTTGATTGATTGAGTGATGTGACTTGATGGAAATTGATGGTGGTGTGTTATACACTCAAGTGTGATGGCATGATAGACATTTAATATATTTAAATGTTTAATATTTGTTTTTGATTTTTGAAAATCAATTAATTGATTTTTTGAAAATCAATTGTGTATTAGATACATTTTTATCAACCACCATCTCATTTTCTCTCATGGCTCACGAATTGGAGCCAAATTCCTCTCTTCTCTCTCGGCCTTAGAGGCATTTTCTTGTTCTGTTTTTCTGGCCAGAAACCGAGCTTGAAGGGAAGCAAAGTGTGGTGATTTTGTGGCAAAATCATCAAGAGCTAGCACTCCGAGAGACATGCGAAGGTGATAAGGAAGTCCACCAATGAGCTTGGAATCACTATGACAAAGCTTGGAGCTTGACGAAGGACCAACATGGCCGATTCTTGGAGGACTGTCACAGCCCACTGTCGAATGCACCAGAGAGCAGAAAACTGAATTTTTTGTTCGTTGCCGCGTCACTCAATCGATCGATGTGAGTATTCCGCAACTCCCTCGTTGTATTCGCACATGTGTTTTATGCTTTGTATTCGATCCTCGGGGTCGTAGAACTCCAACACCAAGCTGCCAAAGACATTTTGGGGGGAGGCACTCAACACAGCAGTACATGTTTTGAACATGTCCCCAGTGGTCGCACTAAAAGGTAATGTTCCTAACCAAGCCTGGACTGGTAAAGAAGTGTCTTATGAACACTTGCATGTCTTTGGGTGCAAAGCTTTTATACACATCCCAAAGGACGAGAGATCCAAGCTTGATGCAAAAACGCAACAGTGTGTCTTTATTGGCTATGGTCATGATGATTTCGGCTACAAACTGTATAATCCTTTGGAAAAGAAGATCGTCAGGAGCTGAGATATTATCTTCGTTGAAGACCAGACCATAGAAGATATTAGAAAGGAGATAAAAACAATGCCCCAGCAATACAGAGAAATGAATCCAGAACCTCATACACCGATGTCAGTACAAGTTGAAGATGAGGTTCCCAGACATGAGGGTACATGTGATGAAGCTCCCAGAGATGATGATCATGAACTACCACCAGTACCAGAAGCTACACCAACAGTTCCACAGAGAGAGGCAACCTTCAACCAAATACTATGCATATGAGTATGTGCTGCTTACTGACAGGGGAGAACCCGAGAGCTACCAAGAGGCTGTGGATACAGAAGACAAAGAAAATTATGAGGAATCCATGCAAGATGAGATGAAATCGTTGCATGACAATCACACTTTTGAGTTGGTGAAATTTCCAAGAGGCAAACGGGCTTTGAAGAACAAATGGGTGTACAGGGTGAAGCAACATGAGCACACTTCACAACCCCGATACAAAGCCAGATTAGTTGTCAAGGGATTCAATCAGAGGAAAGGCATTGACTTCGATGAAATCTTCTCTCCAGTTGTGAAGATGTCATCCATCAGAGTGGTACTCAGTCTAGCAGCAAGCCTTGATTTGGAGATCGAGCAGATGGATGTCAAGACAGCATTTCTTCACGGAGATCTGGAAGAAGAAATTAACATGGAGCAACCAGAAGGCTTCAGAGTCAGAGGGAAAGAGGACCATGTGTGGAGACTCAGAAAAAGCCTCTACGATTTGAAACAGGCACCGAGACAGTGGTACGTGAAGTTTGAGTCAGTTATGGGGGAACAGGGATACAAGAAGACTACTTTAGACCATTGTGTTTTCGTTCAGAAATTTTCTGACGATGACTTTATCATCTTACTGCTATATGTAGATGATATGTTGATAGTTGGCAGAAATCAATCGAGGATTGATAATTTGAAGCAGCAACTGAGTAAGTCTTTTGAGATGAAAGACTTGGGGCCAGCTAAACAGATTCTTGGCATTAGGATCGGCCGTGATCGGAAAGCCAGGAGATTATACTTGTCACAGGAGGAGTACATCGTGAAGGTACTTCAGCGATTCCAGATGGACAAGGCTAAAGCAGTTAGCACTCCTCTTGCTACCCACTTTAGATTGAGTATACAACAGAGTCCCTCTACTGAGACAGAATGAGGAAATGAAACAGGTTCCATACACCTCAGCAGTGGGAAGTCTTATGTATGCCATGGTGTGCACTAGGCCAGACTTAGCACACGCAGTTGGATTGGTCAGCCGATTTATGTCAAACCCGGGAAGAGAACATCGGAATGCCATCAAGTGGATTATGCGGTATCTACGAGGCACATCCAAAATGAGACTATATTTTGGAAGTAGTGAACCAGTGTTGATGGGCTACACCGATTCAGATATGGCAGGAGATATGGATACCCGAAAGTCTACTTTGGGGTATCTGATTACTCTCTCAGGGGGAGCTGTGGCATGGCAGTCTAGGTTGCAGAGAAGTGTTGCACTTTCTACAACAGAGGCAGAATTCATTGCAGTGACAGAGGTTTGCAAGGAATTGTTGTGATGAATAAATTGGTCCAAGAATTGGGTTTCAAGCAGGAGAAGTACACTTTGTACTGTGATAGCCAGAGTGTTACCTACCTTGGTAAAAATTCCACATTTCACTAGAGGTCAAAACATATCGATGTGAGGTATCACTGGATACGGGACGTCCTAAGCTCAAGGCTGTTAGAACTCAGGAAAATTCATACCGACGACAACGGTACCGATATGTTCACGAAGGTTTTACCAAAAGAGAAGCTTGAAATTTGTCGTGCCATAGCCGGAATGATAAAACTCTCCACATAGTCAGAGTGGGGAGATACAGAGAACTACGATTGGCTTGATCCCAACTCAGGGTACGTAGGCAGTCATACATATGCAGCCAATGGTGGATCCTTTTGAGGATCCGGTTTGGATGATTGATGCTCGGCTCAGATTTTGGGGAAATCTTCACCGAGGGGGAGATTTGTTGAAGACTTGTGAAGTCCGGCATGCAGAAAGAAAAAAACCCACCGAATGCATGCATCATGCAGACCAAAGCTGGCGCCGAAAGCAGAAAGCAAAATAGACGTGTTACTAGTTGGCCAAACCGTGTGACACTGTTCACATGGTTTTGGCACTATAAATTAGATCCCCCAGATCATTCCTAAGCATCCCAGAAATCCCAAATTTGTAAGAATAGAGAGTAAAAAGGGTTGAGAGTTTTTTGTAAAGCTTGGATTTGTAAGCTTTGTAATTCTTTGTTTGTGTGATAATAAAGAATAATTTTCTCTCACATCTCCTCTATTGTGTGTTTTTATCACAACAGGTTTATATCAGAGACTTGCTTTGTTTTGATTGCTCTGGTAGCTAGCTTGGTTCCGGTACCAGCGTTTGTCGAAGGCAAAACATGATGCTATTGGTGTATAGGCAGTACAGGCAAGCACCATATCACAAAGACTAAAACGAAAGTTGGTGTTTCGTTGCCTCACTTGATTCTTTTTTTTTTCTTTTTTTTCCCTCAAATATAATAAAATACAAAAATGTAGTTGTTTTTTTTATTATATTATAATTCCTATTTAATATATATGAAATGAAAAATGATAACAAGACTAAGTCATCATAAAAATGATAAAAATTATTATGGTAAATAAAAAATAGAGAATCATAAAACACAAATATATATAACATGATGTTGGCGGTATTTTCAGGCCCTATGATATTTAAGCAGTACGGTAGGGGTAAAAAGGTAATTCCCTTCTTGGTCAAGATCATTAATGCCGACCCGACCACTAAAAGCCAACAGTAAGGGGCCGAGCACTTTATGATCGGTAACCGACCACTCCAGACCGGATGGTCGGGTATTATCAGATCGATAGCAGTATTCTCAGTTCAAAAGACCATTGTGACCGACCTCATGAAGACCGAGAATATGGCGAGATATGCTCCAGAAGATAAGACATCCTATTTTTACGGATAAGAAGATAATTTATCCTACTTTCATTGGGAAGAATTGATAAGTCAGTGTCCTAATAGGATTAAGGAAGTGAAGGTAGTTTCGACTAAGAATTCTTATGGGAAAAGGAAAATTGTTTCTTTGCTATTATAAATAGGAGGGGAAAGCGTGCTTGTAAGGGGGGTAGAAAAAAACAAGTGGGAATTAGACTTGTAAACCCAAAAACAGATCAGAGAAGCATATTTCAGTAATAAAATATTGTCCGTTCTGTGCCCGTGGATGTAGGTTGGATCTGATCTGCCGAACCACGTTAAATCTCTTTTGTTGATTGGTGTATGTATCTATCTTTTGCCAAATTTGCTTTTGGTTACCCATAAACAAAACAAATTCATAGTTGCAGGAGGATTGTCTCGAGAGTAAAGAGGAGGATTGTCTCGGGAGTAAAGAATCCTTATTGCCCCTGAGACTAAAATCAGTCGTCAACAGTTGGCGCCGTTTGTGGCGATAGCTCCAACAAAAAGCAGCTCACATAGTAAGACAATGGCAGAAGGTGGAAATCATCGGTCGTCAGGGAGTTCAACAGCGGATTGGATGGAGAAGATAGAGGAAAATATGAGGAAAGATAAGAGGAAAATCAAATCCTTCTGAAATCAATGATGGACAGACTGGAGAGGATGGAAGAGACGAATAATGAGAGACTAGAAGCCGGAACCAAACAGAGGAGAGGCGAAATAGCGGAAGGAAAAAGGGTTGCAAATGAGAGCAAAGACGATGAACATAGGAGGAAGGGTCCCTACGAGATGAGGTCCGTAGTGGTAGAAAAAGATTTACAAATGGAGGATATGTGGGAAGAAGAAGAGGGGAGACAGTCGCCAGATTCTTCCTATGATAGCCCCTGCGACACCAGAAGGGGAGACAGAAAGTATGGTGAAACTGGACGGGAAATCTCAAGTCATGAGGAACGTCGCACCTGGGGTAACAGACGCAAAGAAGGCCGCAGGAGGCGGCACGGTAACACAGATGGCAATATAAAATCTTGGTTAAAAAAAGAAATGGCCAAGTGGGGAGTGAACCCCAAAACTGATACGGGAGACGCTCGGGACGACGAGGCTGAATCCCCCCTCACTGAAGAAATAAGGTCGGTAAAGTTCCCTAGACGATTCAACATGCCGTCTATGACGCCCTACAAAGGCCACACTAATCCAAAATCCCATATTGAGAGTTTTGTCCTATTGATGGAGGTCCAATGAGTAGTAGGGGATGCCGTTTGCAAAGTATTCCCCCTAACTTTGGGGGGATCTGTAATTCTGTGGTTTAGAAGTCTAGCCCCAGGGAGCATCGGAAGCTTCACGCAACTCAGGAAGTGATTTGTTCGGCACTTCAAAGAGGCATGCGTCCCAAAGAAGACAATTGGGGAATTGAGGCTCATGAAACAGGGGGACGATGAACCCTTGAAGACTTTCATTGAGCGGTACCATAGCATGGTGCTCGAGGTCGGGGGATATGAGTCACTCGAGGCCTTGGCGAGTTTGAAGGGAGCCTTAAAGATCGGAAAGCTATGGACACACTTGAGGATCCAAGATACACCAGATTATGCCACCGCTCTGAAAATAGCCCGGAAGTTCATTTTGTTGGAAAACGAGGAGAAAATCTCCCGGATGGGGACAGCTATCAGAGAGAGGATGGTGAGGGCAGAAGCTCATCGCAGGACAGACAGAGAGTTCAAACAGCCACCCCCGAGGTAAAGGGAATTCAAGCCAATACCTCGGGATGACCCGGAAAAGAGAATCTCGGCCCAGGTGAACCATGTGGCCCGGGAAGAGGCATACATTCCTCTGAATAAACCGCTGGGGCAAATCATCATGGAAATCCATGGACAGGGCATCTTGATAGAGCTTGACATCAGAAGATTCCCACCGGACAGGAGGAATAAAAAATCCTATTGCATACATCATAATTTGAGGGGACATACGACGGACGGATGCAAAGACTTGCGGGAGCAAATGGAAGACCTGGCGCGGAATGGATATTTGAATAATTATATTGACCATGAAGTTATGGCGGCCAGGCAGAGAGCACATTACCGACAGGTGAATATCATTGCAGGGGGGAAGACACTGGCCGGGGACTCTAATCGGTCAAGGAAAAACTATAGTCCAACTCGGGGGCCGGAGGTATTCGAAACAGAGCGGTCCTCGGGAATACAAGGCAGTCGGTCAGTACCAATAATGTTCACGGACGAGGATGCTCAAGGGGTGAGTTTCCCCCCACAATGATGCGTTAATAATTAAGGCAACAATCGGTGGATCAGAGGTAGACAAAATCCTAGTGGATCCCGGGAGTGCAGTGGATATAATCTCCAATGATGCTTTGGACGGCCTTGGAGTGGAGTATGCGGCTCTAACTGCCGATGGGACTCCCCTATACGGCTTCAGGGGCTTGACGGTCGTTCCATTAGGAAGGATACAATTGGCAATGACGATCGAAACCCGTCCCCCGACTCGGACGGTTATGATGAATTTCACGGTAGTAGATTGCATGAGCAATTACCAGATCATTGTTGGTCGACCTTTCTTGATGAAGACAAAGGCTACAATGTCTTGCTATTACTTAAAGTTAAAGTTCCCCACCCGGGATGGGATTGGAATCATGTGCGGAAGTCAGAAGGTGGCTCAGAGCTATTTTTCCACCCTCTCAAGGGAAACCTTTTGCATCGAAGTGGGTACCCGGAAAAGACAAGGGAACGAAGACGAGGAAGAAGCAAGTAAAGATCCGGGTCCTCGGCCAAAGAAAGTTGCCCGGCTAGGGGCAGTCGAAGAATTAGAGGTGATGGAACTTTTCGGACCTGGGAAGAATATAAAAATAGGGGGAGACTTAGACGAGGTTCTGAAACAGGACCTGCTGAAGTGTCTAAAGGAGTACACGGACATCTTTGCATGGGGGCACGACGATATGCCCGGGATTGATCCGAAGTTCATCATACCGCTTGGCAGTAAAACCATCACACAAACAAACGGTCAAACAAAAAAGAATGACCTTTAACCAGGAACGGTGCAGGGCAATGGCTGCCGAGGTAGAAAAACTGTTGAAAGCTGGTTTCATCAGAGAAGTGAAATACCCGGAGTCGGTATCGAACGTGGTATTAGTGAAGAAATCCAATGGAAAGTGGAGGATGTGCGTGGATTTCACCGACCTCAATAAAACATGCCCGAAAGACAGCTTCCCACTACCAAAGGTAGATCAGTTGGTGGATTCGACGGCCTGCAAGGGACTGCTAAGCTTTATGGATTCTTTCTCGAGATATAACCAGGTCAAGATGCATCCTAAGGACGAGGAGAAGACGACCTTCGTTACTGATCAGGGGCTGTACTGTTATAAATTAATGCCCTTCGGATTAAAAAATGTGGGGGCAACCTTTCAGAGGCTGGTGAACAAGATTTTCAAGCCACTTATCGGCACATCGATGCTAGTATATTTGATGATATGATAACAATGTCTAAGGAGCCAGGGTGTCACATGGCCGATCTGAAGAAAACCTTTGAATTGCTGAGAAACCATAATTTAAAGCTCAACCCGGAGAAGTGTGCTTTCGGAGTGGCCTCGGGAAAGTTTCTTGGGCTATATGGTAAGCTCCCGAGGCATAGAAGCAAATCCGCAGAAAATCAAAGCCGTACTGGACTTAAAATCTCCCAGGACGATAAAAGAATGCAAAGCCTGACCGGTAGGGTGGCCGGCTCAATCGATTCATTTCCCGAGCAACCGACAAGTGCCACCCCTTTTTCAAAGTCATCAAGAAGGCAAAAAAGGAAGTCAACTGGATGCCAGAATGCGAGGAGGCCTTCCTACAGTTAAAACCATACCTGACGCAACCCCCATTTCTAGCAAAGACGTCCCCAGGTGAGACCTTATACTTATATTTAGCTGTTTCGGAGCATGCAGTAAGTTCAGTATTGGTGCAAGAGGCCAATAAAGTTCAAAGGCCAGTGTATTATGTTAGTAAAGCTTTATTAGATGCTGAGACCATATATCCAGCACATGAGCTGGTCGCCTTGTCATTAATCACTGCAGCCCGAAAATTACGACCTTATTTCCAGGCCCATCCTATTGGGGTTTATACCGATTATCCTCTGAGGCAGATTCTGCAAAAACCAGAGGTCTGGGTAGGTTAATGAAATGGTCGGTAGAGTTGAGTGAACACGACATTTCTTACCTCCCAAGGGCAGCGGTAAAAGGGCAGGCTCTGGCAGACTTTGTTGCTGAATTCACAGAACCCCAAATTTTGACCGTGAGGGAAGATAAATGGGAGATGTCAGTGGACGAATCTGCCAGCTCACAAGGTAATGGGTCGGAATCGTATTGAAAAATGGTAAATGTGAAGAAGTATTGTTCGCCTTGAGATTCGCCTTCGAGGCCACAAACAATGAGGCAGAGTATGAGGCAATTTTACCGATTTAAGGTTATGCACAGCGATGGGTGTTCACGACGTAGTTGTGAGAAGCGACTCCCAGCTGGCCGTTCAGCAGCTGAAATGAGAGTTCAAGTCAGGGAGCCGAGTATGATAGCCTATTTGGCCGAGGTAAGAAAGCAAGTGGGAAAAAATGGAATGTGCACTTTGAGCAAATCGGCCGGGAAAACAACTATGAGGCAGACTCTTTAGCACGGTTCGCATCTTCAATTAGGTCGGAAAATCCTAGAATAGTCCCTCTAATCTACCTCCGAGAAAAAAGCGTGGGAGAGCTCGAAGTAGCAGAGTTGGATATGGAAAGCGAACCTTCATGGATGCAACCAATCAGGAGATATTTGGAGACTGGGGAGACGCCCGAAGATAAGAAGGAAGCTAGGAAGATGAAATTTAAAAGTAGCAAGTTTTCCCTGATCGAATGAGTGTTATACCGAAGGGGCTATATGGTACCCCACCTGAGATGCTTGGTAGAAGAAGAAGCTGACTATGTGCTCAGGGAAATTCATGCGGGAATCTATGGGAGTCACGCCGGAGGAAAATCGATTGCCTTTAAAGCTTTAAGGCAAGGGTTCTACTGGCCAACCATGCATCAGGACGGTATGAGGGTGGCCCGGAAATGTGAAGGTTGCCAGAGAATGCCAATATTCACCACCAGCCCGCAGAGCAGTTGACTACCCAATCCAGCCCTTGGTCGTTCGCCTAGTGGGGGCTGGATATCATCAGGCCAATGCCGATGGGGCGAGGGCAGGTGAAGTACGCCATTGTGGCCATAGATTATTTCACCAAATAGGTGGAAGCCGAACCCCTATCCACGATCACAGAGAAGAAAGCTACGGAGTTCTTGAAGAAAAATATTATCTGCAGGTTCAGAATTCCATGGGCCGTCATCACCGATAACGGAAAACAGTTCGATAGCAAAGGCTTCAGGAAGCTCTGTGAAGACCTTCAAATCTCCTTAAGATTCGCCTCACCTGCCCATCCCAAGTCCAACGGGCAAGTTGAGGCGACAAACAAGACCATTAAAGCAAATCTTAAAGCTCGGCTCGGAACTTGCAAGAGCTTATGGGTCGAGGAGTTACCGGAAGTGTTGTGGGCACACCGAACGACCTATAAGGATTCCACAGGGGAAACTCCGTTTTCCTTATCATACGGATGCGAAGCAGTTATTCCAGTAGAGATCGGAATGACTACCCATATGGTCTGGCATTTTAAGGAAGGGCATAATGAGGAACTCATCAGAAGTCATCTCGACCTAATCGAAGAAAAGAGAGAGAAGTCGGCTATGAAGGCAGCAATATATCGGCAAAGAATGGCCTGTTTCTACAACAAAAAAGTTCAGACCCCAGTCTTTCTTCCAGGCGACTTGGTATTGAGAAGGGTCACTTTGAACACTTGAAGGCCAGAGGAAGGCTCGTTAGGTGCCAAGTGAGAAGGGCCCTATAAAATTATGGAGGTGGTAAGGTCGGGTGTCTATATTTTGGAACAGCTGGACGGCATACGGTTAAAGAAGCATTGGAACGCCGAGATGTTGAGAAAGTACTTCCAGTAGGTTTCCCTTTATTTCTTTTTTAAAACAACCCGACAGGGGTTAGGAGCTCAAATAAAGCCTCTCTCGAAATGTCCCACAAAGAGTTGTAGGAAGGGTAGTAGGTCCCCGAATATGAATAAAACTTTCTTTTTTCAATTAAGAAAATCTCCACTCGCTTTTTTTTTAGACTTGAAAGCCGTATTCAGTATTTCAAGGATATACTCGACGCGAATGGATGATCTAGGATCAGGAAATGCACCAAACCTGTGACACACCAATCACAAGTGCTACCATAAAAACCCCGGGCAGAAGTGCTCCGACCTAACTCATTTCATTTTTTAGGATCAGGACTGCATCAAGGGATGAAACACATGAGGGAGCACGTGAGCCTTTCGTAGTAGAGTCAAACCCCCGAAGCTGGAGCAGAACTACCCTATGACTTCCATTATGAGGGATATTTCGAGATGGTAATCATGGGGAGGGAGTGCCCTCGTAAGATGGCCGGCCTGGCCAGTTGGGGAAATACGGCTGCAGGGAATGTGTTCCCGTACGTTTTTTCTGACCAACGGATCTGTGAGAAGCATAGCACGAGGAGGGATTATGCCCTCGTGGCGTTTGCTTGCTCAAGTGTTACCGAACATAAGGAGGAGCGTACCTTTAACGTTTCGGACACTCTTTGATCCCTACCTATTTGGTCATTCGGATCCGTGAGAAGCATAGCACGAGGATGGATTATGCCCTCGTGGCGTTTGCTTGCTCTAGTGTTACCGAACATAAGGAGGAGCATGCCCTTAATATTTTGGACACTCTTTGATCCCTACTTATTTGGTCATTTGGATCCGTGAGAAGCATAGAACGAGGAGGGATTATTCCCTCATGGCGTTTGCTTGCTCCAGTGTTACCGAACATAAGGAGGAGCATGCCCTTAATGTTTCAGACACTCTTTGATCCCTACCTATTGGTCATTCGGGTTTGTGAGAAGCATAGTACGGGGAAGGATTGTACACTTGTGGCGTATGCCTGCTCCAGCATTGTAAGAAGGAGCCCTCGAACAAAACGCAGGCTCCATAATGACCTGAAGTATAGAGGAATGTGCCCTTACCATTCTAAACGCTCTTTGATCCGAATCCTGGTTCGTCGGGACTCTGAATTAAAAGATTCAGAATTGTGTTTTGGAGACCTCGGACGGGACGCTGTTTTGAAGCATTCGTGCTGTTGCTTTGGGATAAGTGTTAAGTCACCCCCGTTTTTTGATTTTATTTTCTAAAAGTTTTGTTTTTATTTTTCGTTGGTCTGGCAAGGGGACCCCATGCCAAATCTGATATGGCTTCAAAGGTTGATTCACTTCCCTTCTGAATAAGTCCTAAGGATTAGTCGGCTCGGGGCTGGATTCGTTCCGCCGAGGCCTCTTGGTTAATCTGCTCAGGGCTGGATTCGCTCCGCCGAGGCCACTTGGTTGTTCGGCTCGGGACCAGATCCTTTCCGCCGAGGCCACTTGGTTATTCGGCTCGGGGCTGGATTCGTTCCACCGAGGCCATTATGTCTTCTCTCAGCTCAGGGTCGGGTTACGTCCCACCGAGTCTATCTTTTCAGACTGAGGACGTAACATTCCCCCAGAGCCAAGTGTTTCTCTCAGCTCGGGGTCGGGTGACGTCCCACCGAGTCTGTCTTTTCGGACTGGGGACGTAACATTCCCCTAGAGCCACCAAGTGTTTCTCCTAGTTCGGAGTCGGGTTTCGTTCCACTGCATGATCATATTTTCAGCTTGGGTTGTCCCCTCACGGTCGGGCCTCGAGTGATCGTTTGTGGGAAAGTAATCGGAGCAAATTATGAAAGATAAAAAGGTGGAATAGAAACACATAAAAATACATATATAAATATGATTGTAAAAAGTTATTACATGGAAAATGAAGTTTGTTCAGGATTACACGGGGCCCCGCTCAGGTTACCCCTTATAGATCGGCCCGCGCGAGAGCAATTAGTTCTTCCTCGGCAGGCTCGGATGGTGGATGAATTGGCTCGGCCTCGGGAGGAGGGACAGTGGCTTCCATATTGACGGGCAGAGAGGTCCCGACAATTATAGCTTCGGGGGCAGGAACATGAGCCTCAGATTGGTTTTCTTCAGAAGCTGGAGGCACCTGGATGATTGAAATGGGGTCGGGATCCATCACCTCTTCGAGAGAAGGGGTAGCCATTTTTGAAACTCCTCCTGTGAGATTTCCCCTTTGCAGAAGCGAATTAGCAGCATGGATAGGCCCCATATCCAGGTTAGGCAGTATCATCGGGATAATCTCGGCGCAGTCCCCGACCCCCTCAAGTCTGATTGCATCCCTCTCGGCCTCCAACTTAGCTTCCTTTCTCTTAAACTCGTCACGGACCCATGTCAGTTCTTCATTTATGGCCCTCAGTTTGGACTCCACGCTGCACAAGTCCACATTCAGGATTCTATTTTTAGCCTGAGCGGCCTCCAGGTCCTTCTTGGCAGCCTCAGCATTTTTCCTCTCTAGAGAGGCGGCGGCCCTGAGAGATTTATTTGTTGAATGAGCCTCCACCGCGGCCAGTTCTAGGTTTTTTATCGTTTTTTTCTTTACTAGCCAGCTCGGCCTCCATTTCAGTAAGTCGGTTCTGGAGCCTCTGGGCTTGGCCACCCTCAGATAGAAGGCTCAGAAGGAGATCCTTGTTCTTGGCTGCCAGATAGGTCGCCTGCCGAAAAGAAATAGAAAATCAAAAACCAGATTAAGTCATGAACTCATAATCGAAGAAGGGGGAGTATGGTTACCTTAGCCAACTGGGAGCACAACCCTGTAACCACTTCCTCGGGAGAGAAATCTTTGTGTCTCGAAATCTTCTTCGGAGGGACCGCCTCGGCCAGTTCGTTGATTGCCGGCACCAGGTGAGAAATGGCCTCCCTGATGTCCTGACCAAGGTCTTCTACGCCAAGAATCACGGCGCCTTTCCGTTTTTTGGAAGAACCCTCCGGTACTTTCTTCTCCTTCCGAACTGGCTGCCTTTTACTCATGACATGTTCCTCCTCCATCTCCCGAGTCAGCTCGGCTTCCTCTACCCCGAACAGACGCCTCCTTTTTCTATTAGGTTTTGACGGGCTGGCAGGTCGGGTGGAGACTGTTGGCGATGCCCTGGAAGGGGAAGATAAGCTTTGGGTAGCTGACGGGGCTGCCTCTTCATATACCTTTTTGGCCTCGGCAGTTGCTGGCCGTTTCCGAGAGGGTCCGGCTCCAACATGGCCGGTTTTCTTTGTTGCACCGGTCAGCTGATCAAGGTATTTTAGCCTCTTCGACATTCCTGCAAAAGGCAAAGGGCAGAGAAGTGGTCAGTTCAGAATCTGAATGATTTCAAGTCATCATCAAGCTAAGCAAACAAGGGGATTGGTTAGAAGGTTAACAAAGCCTACCTATCTGCCCCGGGACCTTCGGAGGAACGGTCTGAATGAGGCCCGACTCGACAAAGGCCTCATCATTAACCAACTTCTTCCAATGGTCAGTGTACCGCCGAGCCCAGCGTACCCGCAACCGGACCTGATGGGAGACCTTGGGAGCATCCCTCCAGTAAGTTGGGAAGAGTCAAATGAGTTAGAATCCTATCATAAAATCAAGAGCAGGAACACTAAGGGTTAGATTCCTAACCTCCCGCTCTAAAGATATCCGGGACTGAAATCTCCTCTTCGTGTGATCTCAGAACCCGTCCCCAATCTCCTGTGGCCCAGAACCATAAATCTTTGAATTTTTTGTTGGAGTCGGGGAGTTTGCCGACAATGTTTCATGAATCAGCGTAAGCAGAAAGGTAGTACCAACCATGGTGTGTTCTTGGGTTGGCCTTCAACCGATACAACCTCTTCACTACTTCAAGGGAGGGTTCGCCGAGTCCCACCTGATGCCATATCACACGTAGGCCGGCCAAGATCCTCCAACTATTCAAGCTTAGTTGACAAGGGGCGATCTCCATCTCGGCCAACATCCAAGTGAAATAACGTTGAATTAGCAGCCGGAGTCCACACTCGAAGAAAGCCGGGAGAAGAGCCAACGAACCCTCATCGGGTTAACTAGCACGATCCAATGGACAAGGGACTTCAAGGGCAATATCTATCGGAATATCATATCACTGCCGGAGCAGTGCTAGATCGTCTTCAGTTATTTTGGATGGCCGATCCATGTCCAAAGCCGAGCAGTCAAAATCACCGGGCTCTGGGTCCTTCCGAGGAATTCTCTGATGGCAAGTATCTTGTTCAGTTTCGGAAGGGGTGGGGGTAGTGTCGAGGTCCTCTATGCTTGGTGCCCGCGAGCTCGAGGAGAGCTCTTCAGCAGAGGGGTCGAAGGTCTAGCAGGGTTTGCAGAGGAAGACGTGTTGTCAGACATCCCTGACATCCGAGAAATAAAAAGGGGGGAGGTCAGTCTATAGCTAATTTCTAAAACAGGCCGGTGATTTCACAGTTACCCTGAGATTCCGGAAAAACTAAGCATGTGGGTTCTAAATGCCCTAACAACATCCATCAAGCCATAAATCTCTCCCTAGCAACATCGAGCAAAACACAGAACCCAGAACAAACCGAAGTGTCCCTAATTTTTTACCTGTCATCCAAAAAATCCAGACATGCTCCACACACACACAAAAAGAAGAGAGAGAAAAGAAAAGGCAAACAGCAAGCATAAACCAATGAGGTCGTTCAAGAGACTTACTTGATTCCTTTTGAAGGCTGGAAGAGTGCTTTGAAAGCTTTGGTCGCACTAAACGGATGAGTCGCAGTTGAAGAGAGGAGAGTTATTGCGGTTGATAAAATTTTACCAAACGGACGCAATGTGATCGTTTCATCTTCTTGTAGTCATGTCTGAGCATTTGTGACCGTTAGATCATAAAAGAGCCCCGGATGTGCGCCATGTGTCGGCTTCGGAGGCAATTTGTCAGAGTTGAATGAACGACTGAGATTGGGCGTATATCGGTGTCGGTTGTGAATGGCTGATTTTGTTTGCTTTTGGTGGGAAGTCGGCTGATGTTTGACAAGTGTCAAGCTCAGAGTAAACCCTAGAGATGATTTGATGGGCATTTAAATGGATGTGACGATTGCGCGTCTCGAGAGAATCTCCAGAATGGCGGTGAAAAGATTTTTTTTTTGGCGGGAAAAGAAGTCAGACCGAGCATCTTGGTTGTACCGAGGACATGGTGGTGACAGGCCAATAAAAATTCTCCTCACAAAGGTCAGTCGTCACTCCATCAGGAGTACTATTCTTCTTATATAGTTCCCGGCACCAACTTGTATACTCGTTGGAACCGAGAACTAGGGGACAGAAGTTGGCGGTATTTTCAAGCCCTATGATATTTAAGCAGTACGTCAGGGGTAAAAAGGTAATTCCCTTCTTGGTCAAGATCATTAATGCCGACCCGACCACTAAAAGCCAACAGTAAGGGGCCGAGCACTTTATGATCGGTAACCTACCACTCCAGACCAGATGGTCGGGCATTATCAGATCGATAGCAGCATTCTCAGTTCAAAAGACCATTGTGACCGACCTCATGAAGACCGAGAATATGGCGAAATATGCTCTAGAAGATAAGGAATCCTATTTTTACGGATAAGAAGATAAGTTATCCTACTTTCATTGGGAAGAATTGATAAGTCAGTGTCCTAATAGGATAAAGGAAGTGAAGGTAGTTTCGACTAAGAATTCTTATGGGAAAAGGAAAACTGTTTCTTTGCTATTATAAATAGGAGGGGAAAGCGTGCTTGTAAGGGGGTAGAAAAAAGAACAAGTGGGAATTAGACTTGTAAACCAAAAAAGCAGATCAGAGAAGCATATTTCAGTAATAAAATATTGTTCATTTTGTGCCCATGGATGTAGGTTGGATCTGATTCTCCGAACCATGTTAAATATCTTTTGTTGATTGGTGTATGTATCTTTCTTTTACCAAATTTGCTTTTGGTTTCCCATAAACAAAACAAATTCACAGTTGCAGGAGGATTGTCTCGGGAGTAAAGAGGTGGATTGTCTCGGGAGTAAAGAATCCTTATTGCCTCTGAGACTAAAATCAGCAGTCAACACATAATATATTAATTACAAGTGTGTCACTTAAAAATCAAAATAAAAAATTGTTGTAAATTCCTCAAATTCATTAAATAGGATATGTATATGTAAATGTATATCATTGGGATTTTCAAGGGGTGTATGGGAGGTTGCAATCCTTGGAGGGTTGCAACCCACCCTAAGGGGTGCCCTATTGGCACCCATCAATGCCTTATAAAAGGAGGCTTTTATTCCAAATGATATATACATAAAATATACAATTAATATCCAAGAACTTTAAAAGGCATTGTTGTTTTCTTTGTTTTGAGAGAGAGATCCACCATTTGGATCCAAGTTCGAACACTTGTTAAGGAGTGCTCCTTGAACAAGAAGAATCCAAGTAATCCTGGGAGAACGTTAGCAATACGAATCCGTAAAGGACCTGTGACGGCTCCAATAAGTTCTTAAGGACAGAGATCATCTCGACTTGGACGATTTAATCAGGTTTTTCTGGTTTTATTGTTTTAGGGTTTCATTGCATCTAGATCTCCTTTTGATTGTTTGATCTGGTTGGTTTGTATGTTTATTGTTGTTTAATGACACTATATTGCCCACAATCTTAAGAACTTATTGATCTAGTGTTATTAGATAGTAATTCGCATGTTAGGGTTTGAATATTTTCTGAAAAAATTTGGACTGTGCATGAAAAACCCATAGGGCGTTCAAACGCCCGACGCACGCGAAGGCAAAAATTTGAATTTTCGTAAGAACGTTCGAACGCGTCTTCAAACGCAACTCGAACGCAAGCCTTCTGCCTGAGAACGTTCGAACGCGTCCTAAACGCAACTCGAACGCAAACTCTCTGGAATCATTCCGTTCGAACGCGTTCTCGAACGCTACACGAACGTGAACTCTCTGGAAACACTTCGTTCGAACACGTTATCAAACACAACACGAACGCACACACACTGGACAGTCTCATTCGAACGTAGATACGAACGTGACACTAACAGTTTTATCCTGGAAGTATCATAAACTGTAAACTTTAATTAATATTAACTTGGTTAGTCATATATTGTAAACACATTAATCTTGGTAGTATAGATTTAAGTTATTATTAAGTTGTTCAATTATCACAAGCATACACATAGTGATAAAGTTGAAATTGATTGGTTGTTGCATAATTTGTTGAGAATTTAAAGTGTAATTTTGCACAAAAATTCCATCCAATCTTGATTGACATATATATCTACACTTATCGTATTAATTGTGCTATTGGAAAAGTGCAAATATGGGTTTTGAATTGCTAAAAGATCCTATTGGAAAAAGTGTTTGAAGAATATTCATTCATTCAATTTTCCTTAAGTATCTTTAGTTGAAATTCAAGGACTTGTGTTTATTGGAACTTTCGTCCATTAGAACAACAAGTGACTACCTAGTACATCACTTTGAACAAGATCATTCGTTGATCGTTGTGCAATTTGTCTTTCGTAGACTGATTAAACCCTGTTGATTTTCCAGTTACAAATGGATAGCGGAAATATCACGGTACCGGTCTCTCACGGAGAAAAGCAGGAGAAATTTGGTGGGGCAAATTTCAAACAGTGGCAGAGCAAAATGTTGTTCTACCTGACAACTCTCCAGTTGGCTAAATTTCAAACAGTGGAGCTGACTCTAGGAACAACTCTCCAGTTGACTGTGGAAAAAGCGGTCATATGTCAAAGTACTGCAGAAACAAGAAGTCTCAGGACAAGGGCAAGAAAAAGAAAAATGAGGCCCATGTCACTGAAGGTGAGCAGCTGACTGATGATATCTCAGAGATGGAACTATCAGCAGTGGTAACCGAAGCCAACATAGTTGGGAATTGAGAGAATGGTGGGTAGACACTGGGGCTACTCGTCATATCTGTGCAGACAGTAAGATGTTTTCCATGTACCAGAAGGTCGATGGCGGCGATCATCTAACAATGGGAAACTTGTCTACCTCTCAGGTGGTTGGACAAGGCACAGTGGTTCTGAATATGACATCCGGAAAGGAGCTAACATTGAAGAATGTACTGCACGTTCCAGATATTCGGAAGAACTTGGTCTCGAGCTCTCTTCTTAGTAAGGCTGGTTTTAAGCTTGTGTTTGTTTCTGACAAGTTTGTATTGACTAAGAATGATATGTATGTAGGAAAATGATACCTAACTGAGGGCATTTTCAAGCTAAATGTAATGACTGTTAATCGTGCTATTAATAAAGCTAGTTCGTCTGCTTATATTATTGTGTCACAAAATGTATGGCATGAGAGGTTAGGACATGTTAATTATGATACCATGCGTAAACTAATTAACATGGACCTTATACCTAAATTTGCAATTGATAGCCAACATAAGTGTGAAGCATGTATTGAAGCTAAAATGCATCGAGCATCATTTCATTCTATAGAACTCAGTTCTGAACCGCTAGAACTTATACATACCGATATATATGACATGAATATTGTGCAAACAAGAGGCGGTAAAAATTACTTTGTCACTTTTATCGATGACAGCATAAGATTATGTTATGTGTACTTGCTTAGAAGCAAAGCTGAAGCAATTGAGAGCTTCGTACACTATAAGAACGAAGTTGAAAACCAACTTGGCAAGAAAATCAAAAGAATCAGGAGTGATAGAGGCAATGAATACGTTTCACCATTCGGTGAATATTATTCTGTGCACGGAACTATTCACGAAACCACTGCTCCTTATTCTCCTCAACAGAACGGAATTGCGGAGCGCAAAAACCGAACGTTGAAGGAAATGATGAACGCCATGTTGACGAGTTCGGGTCTACCCCAGAACTTTTGGGGGGAAGCCTTGCTTTCCGCAAACTACGTTCTAAACAAGCTTCCTCACAGAAGACTTGACAAGACACCATATGAATTGTGGAAAGGTTTCGTACCTTCTTACAAATACCTAAAAGTGTGGGGGTGTCTTGCCAAGGTAATGGTTCCTAAACCTAAGAAGGTTAGAATAGGATCCAAAACTGTTGACTGTATATTCATTGGATATGCTCACAATAGTAGTGCGTATAGATTCTTGGTACACAAGTCGGAGATTCCTGACATCAATCCAAATATGATAATTGAGTCAAGGAATGCGATATTTTTTGAAGAGACGTTTCCTTATAAGGAAAGACAAATAACGGGGTCTCTCAAAAGAACAATTGACACTGTCAAGGACAGTGATCAGGTTGACCTAGAATCAGATAAACGTGCTAATACTGAAACAATCGAGCCTAGACGTAGCAAAAGAGCTAGAACGTCTAAGTCGTTTGGTCCCGATTTTCTGACATATTTGTTAGAAAATGAGCCTCAGAGCTATAAAGAAGCCATGTCTTCTCCGGAGGCACCTCTTTGGAAAGAGGCGATAAACAGTGAGATTGATTCAATCCTACAGAACCATACTTGGGAGTTGGTTGATCTTCCACCAGGTTGTAAGCCACTGGGCTACAAATGATATTCAAAAGGAAGATGAAAACGGATGGATCAATAGATAAGTACAAGGCAAGACTTGTCATAAAAGGTTATAGACAAAAGGAAGGCCTTGATTACTTTGACACCTATTCACCAGTGACTCGTATCACATCGATAAGAATGCTCATAGCCATAGCAGCTATATTTGGTCTTGAAATACATCAAATGGATGTAAAGACGGCATTCTTGAATGGTGAATTGGATGAAGAGATTTACATGGAACAACCAGAAGGGTTTAGTGTTCCTGGACAATAACAGAAGGTGTGCAAACTTGTGAAATCCTTGTACGGATTAAAACAAGCACCGAAACAATGGCATGAGAAATTTGACAAAGAAATGTTGTCAAATGGGTTCAAAACCAATGATTGCGATAAGTGTGTGTACACCAAATCAACTCAAAAAGGATATGTCATTGTGTGTCTCTATGTAGACGATATGCTGATAATTGGTAGTAATAATGAAATGATTCAGTCTACCAAAAACGTGTTATCCATCAGATTTGATATGAAAGATATGGGGATAGCTGATGTGATCCTAGGAATAAAGATTTCTAGGACATCAGACGTATATATATTATCACAGACTCATTATATTGAGAATATACTCGATAAATATATCAAAGGGGATCTAAATGTGGCTAGAACCCCTGTAGACCTAACTCTTCATTTATCAAAGAATACTGGTTCAAGCATATCGCAATTAGAGTATTCGAGAATCATCAGAAGTCTGATGTATCTCACGAATTGCACACGACCTGATATCGCTCAAGCTATGAATCAGCTTAGCAGATATACAAGCAATCCAGGACACAATCACTGGAAAGCCATAGTAAGAGTTTTGAGGTATCTGAGAGAAACTTTAAAATATGGGCTACATTACGAGAGATATCCTGCTGTACTAGAGGGATACAGCGATGCTAACTGGATATCTGATACGGTGGATTCCAAATCTATGAGTGGATTTGTTTTCACACTTGGTAATGCAGCTGTGTCATGGAAATCCTCGAGGCAAACGTGTATTGCCCGGTCTACTATGGAATCTGAGTTCATAGCGTTAGACAAAACGGCAGAAGAAGCATAATGGCTTAGAAACTTCCTGGAGGATATTCCTAGTTGGCCCAAACCGGTGCCAGCGATTAGCATACATTGTGATAGCCAATCGGGAATTGGGAGAGCCCAAAATACAATGTATAATGGTAAGTCTCGACACATATTTCGGAGACATAATACCATACGTCAACTGCTCTCAAGTGGCATAATAACGATCGATTATGTTAAGTCGAAGGAAAACTTAGCGGATCCACTAACTAAAGGTTTACCTCGAGAGCAAGTTGAGAAGTCATCGAGGGGAATGGGCTTGAAGCCTATAATCTAAGAATTGTCACTGTGGAAACCCAACCTAGTTGACTGGAGATCCCAAGATCTAGGTTCAAAAGGGACAACAGAAACTTTGTGCAATTCAAAACAAGCACTGAAGCGTTTTGTACTCTTTCCCATTCCGATAATAACGCTGAGTGTTGTCTGTCATTGGTTAGGATAAGCTTAGGCTTTTAATGATCACTATATTATGAGATGAGTCCTAATAGGGGTAAAGACAGATTACCTCTTCATAGTAGATCACCTATTTCAAGTAAGAAGTGAGGCCGCTTCCATGGGAACCTTTAAAGGCGGGTTACCCTAAAGTACTTGATGAATCCATGACCATTGTTCAGGGCCAAAATGAACACAACAGTAGAACGAGAAATGGTCGAATTAAAGCTGTGTGTTGGCAATTATCTTGGTTTACACCAACGGCAGAACAGTTCAAGACTATGGGTCACTGGTTTGCCAAGTAAATCCGATTGTCATTCACTAGGAAAGGTTCAAGGCGAAAGCTACCTATTTCGATGCAGCTTTAGCTCACGGTATCTCTCTCACGTGCCTGAATGAATATTTGAAGAATTGTGGGGGATTGTTGTAAATTCCTCAAATTCATTAAATAGGATATGTATATGTATATGTATATCATTGAGATGTTCAAGGGGTGTATGGGAGGTTGCAGTCCTTGGAGGGTTGCAACCCACCCCCCAAGGGGTGCCCTATTGGCACCCCTCAATATCCTTATAAAAGGAGGCTTTTATTCCAATGATATATACAGAAAATATACAATTAATATCCAAGAACTTTAAAAGGCATTGTTGTTTTCTTTGTTTTGAGAGAGAGATCCACCATTTGGATCCAAGTTCAAACACTTGTTAATGAGTGCTCCTTGAACAAGAAGAATCCAAGTAATCCTGGGAGAACGTTGGCAATACAAATTCGTAAAGCACCTGTGACGGCGCCAATAAGTTCTTAAGGACGGAGATCATCTCGACTTGGACGATTTAATTAGGTTTTTCTGGTTTTATTGTTTTAGGGTTTCATTGCATCTAGATCTCCTTTTGATTGTTTGATCTGGTTGGTTTGCATGTTTATTGCTGTTTAATGACACCATATTGCCCACAAAAATAAACAAACCCTGGCGTGAATTGTTATTTTTTAAAATTTTTATAATTTTTAATTTAAAAACTAAATATCTATCAAAATATAAAGATTTTCATCAACAAATTTACATATTATTTATTTACATAATTATAAGCTTTAAAACAAGTATCATTGGCGATATATTTTGATTAAAAAAAAAGGTCGAAAATGATCATTACATCTATAAGAGATTAATGTTAAATCAGCCATTTTCAAATATCATATTTCTTTCATTCGAAGTCTAAATTATAATAAACATAACAATTAACATTCATGCCTACAACTTTCGTGAAGAAATCTCTCTCAAATTCAGACTTCTATAAGGTCGAAATTAGCCCAAATTTACTTCGTTGCATATGATACAAGCCTAAAAATGTGTTTGTGCTCACAAAAATATGATTGTCTTTATAAAATTAAAAATTATGACCGACCTTATTAAAATGTGATTGTCCTTATAGAAATGTGACCGTCCTTTAAAAAATTATGATTGTCTCTGTAAAAAAATGTGATTATCCTTATAAAAATATGACTAAATTCATTGAAATGTGACTTTCATTTTTCATTTTTTCACTTTATAAATTCAGTTCCAATTCAAACTTAACTCTAATCAGTTTTTTTTAATTTGGTTTGTAATTTATGAAGTGTGTATATATATATATATATATATATTATAACCTTAACCTGTTTTTCTTATGTCGGTTATGATATGAGTGTGGTTACTTACTAAGTTTATAGATCTCACATCAATACAGTTTACTAGTTTTGCAGGTTGGCAATCAGGTTGGTCAACTCTCCAAGCCCTTGGAAAGTCATACTCGAGACGACATATCACCCAAGTTGTTAAGCACGTTATTGTGTATATTTGAACAAAGACTTTTTATTTGTATGTGTAATTATGGACACAGAGCCCTTAAGTATTAATGATGAGCATTTGATGTGTTTTGAGTGGCGGACTTGCGATCCTTATATGTATTGATGTTCATTACAGGTCAGATTGTGGTGCTGGACTGTGTTGCAGGTTGTATAAATTTAGGGCGCTTCATATCCATTTTTCTTTAAGTTTGAGGCTTATGAAGATAGGTTATTCCTGTTTTCTGTCAGTAGCATCATGCCTTAGACGAGATAGTACAGAAGATCTTTATCTGATACAATTAGCCACACCTAAATCCAAAATTTGGAGTAAATATATATGTATATGAAACTTAAATTTCAAATATATATAATGTTAGAAAATCATGAGCACCGATGTCCAAACACAGCAGCCTTAAACAGCTCAATTGATTTTACAACTCTTGTTTTTAAGTGGGGCGGTGGTGGACTTATATATCGAAAATTTGATCTGCCTTGTGAGCTTATTGTACCCTACTCTTAAACTCCGTGTTGTGCTTTCAATTCATACATTATTATCATTAGCCATTTTCTTGAATCTTAATCTTTTTTTTTTCATTGGTAGATTTGGCCGACAGATGATGGGTAGCAAGCATTGTTGTTGTTATTGGTGGAAAAATGGACCCACTTATCCTCACTTGAATTTGAATAATTCATTGCCTTTGTCACTGTTGCTGTGTCGACTCATTATTTACTTCTTCTAGTATCATGTATATATTTTAGGCATTATTATCATGTTTATAAACATATAATTGTGATTCATGTGATGCTTTATCTATCGGATATCGTTTGTGCTCTGATTCACTAAAAATTTATGCTAGAAAAATATTTTATCTTTTTTTTTTTTCGGATTTGATTGCGATGTCGTAAAAGGATATTGGTGCAAACATGTTGTCATAATTTTAAATTCTAAACCAATTTTTCTATGCGGACATCTATACGTTATAAATTTAAAATATACATATTATTGTTGTTGGTGTTTGCAGTAACAATCTAAATAATGTATTTTATATTATATTTTATTATTTATTAATAAAATAACTACATTTTCATTTCAACACTATTAATGGTAATTTATGTCATAATGCATATTAAATTGATATATAAATATGTTGAGAATGACATCGATCTTTGAATAATCATGTAATAATATTGGACACTGTGTGGTCTAACATTGGGATAATATTACTATTATAAACTATTCTTAAAGTAAAAATTCATAGTCGTTGGTTTTGGAATACGGTCGAATTCCTATAACCTAAAATACTAGCACATGTCGTATATTGGAATTGGAGTTCCAACACTACAAGAAAACTGTGAAATAGAGACGGATTTTTCCGTCTCTATTCCGTCGTTAATCGTCCAGTAGCGACAGAATAGAGACGGAAAAATTATGTCTCTATTCTGTAAGTCGCAAAAAATAGCGACGGAAGATGTTCCGTCGCTAAATAGAGACGGAATATTCCGTCGCTAAATAGAGACGGAATATTCCGTCGATAAATAGAGACGGAATATATTCCGTCGCTATTTAGCGACATAATATTCCGTCTCTATTTAGCGACGGAAGATGTTCTGTCGCTATTTCCCTTTCTTTGCCTTTTTTTAAAAATAAACTGGCCTTTTTTTATATTTGAAAGAAATTAAATTTATTTTAAACAATATTATTAATATTAGTAAAATTATAAAATAAATATATTAATTACATAAATTATAAAATAAACACAACAAATAATAAAATAAAATTTTATTACATAAACGTCATAATGTGTAAAAAAGTCATAAAAAATACATGGTGCAGATTATGTAAAGAGATTATGTAAAGAGATTACCTTGAATTGAACTGACCACAGCGTGTCCCTTTTCTGTATTGTCGATTGATGAAGCAGAAGAATTAGGGATTTCAGCGGAGACCGAGACCGAGGAAGACGAATTGAAGGGAAAATGTTTAGAGCATTAGGGATTTCAGCGGAGAGACGGGAAAAGAAAAGAAAAATGATTTTATTTAAGTATTATTAGCGATAGAATTAGAAATTTGTCGCTACTTAGATACGGATTAGTAATTCTGTCGCTATAGATAGCGATGGATTGAAAATCCGTCTCTATAGTTAGCAACGGAATTCAATGTCGTCGCTATCTATAGCGACAGAATTACTAATCTGTCTCTCAAGTAGCGACGGATTTAAAATTTCGTCTCTATTTAGAGACGGATTAAAAATTCTGTCGCTACTTTAGAGACTAATTTATAATTTTGTCTCTACTTTAGAGACGGATTAGTAATTCCGTCTCTAAATAGCGACGGAATTTTATTCCGTCGCAAATCCATAGCAGTTCCGTCGCATTTCTCCCGTGATTTTTTTGCCGCCATTATTTGTTACGGAATTTTATCCCGTCGTTAAATTCCGTAGCTAAAGTCCTAATCCATTTCAATTCCGTCGCTATTCCGTTTCTAATATTTGAAACGGATTATTCCGTCGCTATTTTACAGTTTTCTTGTAGTGCAATGGTTTAACCTAATGTATCATGAACAAAGGAAGCTCAAATAAACATGTGGATATTCGTTGGAGCGAATACTGAATGTCTCACAAGTGATTCCTAATAGTTGGAAGTAAACGTCATCGTCAATAGGAATCTCCTCGAGTCGAGTAGCATATGTGATCCTTTGGTTATAGGATATCATTGATTTTGTGTGTGATTCTCCACGCTTTGATGACATATATATCGGAGACATTTTATGGTCTGACCGCTAGATGTTCGTTGGATGTGGACCGATGCACTCATTAATCAAGTGCGTATTAAGATATGATCTATCGGTCCGTATGTGTACCATAAAGGGTTTATGTATCCATGTTAGTAAGTCATGATTCTTAATACTTTGGCCAAAGTCGATCACCTAGGGTGGAATGCTTGTATCAGAAATAGTATTCTGATTAGTTGTAAAGAATCGTGGACATGTCGATAATATGAGATGTGCGTCTCAGAAACTTGACGGTGTAATCTATATTTCCTAAGCACAACTTGAATAGCCTACGACAGAGAGATTGTTAAACATATGTGATGACCTCGACTTGTATAGTTCAGAAATATCGTTCGTATTCTTCACAAATTCGGAGGTGGCCAAATTACGTACATATAAGGTAGGCTAATATGACGAATGTGTCTGGACTTAGATAGTTCCACAATATGAAGTGTACTCGTTGTGCACTTGGGTAGCCGATAATATTTGATAATAAATAATATTTGATATTATAATTATCAATTAAAATAATTAAGTGTTATTGGATAACATTAATTATTTACTTTGACCCAATTGGATTAATTGGATTATTCCAAAATCACACAAAGGTTTTGTTGTAATTTCATAAATATCTCTACTATTGGAGGATATTTTGGTAATTATAAATATGTCATAATATGTGTAATTGGCTTGATTTAATTGGATTAAATCAAAGTGGTAGACAATGAACTAATTAATTTGATAAATTTTGCCTTGATTTAATTGGATTAAATCAAAATGGTAGACAAATATTATTAGTCACACATAATTATACATATTTGGACAAATTGGATTAAGCCCGCCTAAAAGTTGATTGAGATTTTTATTAATTAAAAATTATATAAGCTTTACTATAAAAGGCAAGTTTAAGTAAGTTTTTAATCAAGCTTGAGAAAACTAAGCAAACAAGAATTATAGATATTAGCCTAAGTAAAAGAGGTGTTTAGAGAAGCTTTGGAAGTTCTCTACATTTTTCAACAATGAGAATAAGATTGGATCTTAGAATCAAGCTTGCTAGGTAAGTTTGATCTTCTCTAAAGCTATGTTTTCATTAGTGAGTTATCATTAGTGAAACATATAGTAATGTATTATGTATTGGATACATAATAACATAGCTTAAAGTTGAAATTAGGCTAATGAATTGTGTATGGATGCTTTAGAAGCATATACATAATATTTTTGTTATTGGGTTAAAATATTTATGTGGACATGCACATTAAATTAGAGTTTAGAACTCTAAATGATAGCTTGGAGTTATGTCTACCATTCTTTAATCACTTGACCACATTTGAGTAACCTAGAATTGTTCATGAGTCACTTCATTGTGGGATTCTAATTTGATTTGTGTTTTTGATTCAAAATTTACGCATGTGCATATTTAGAATAAATTTATATTTTTGTAAAAATATTTGATATTTTGAAAAACATGATTTTTTCCTATAACATGTGTCAATGTTGGTTTTGATATTAAAAATTAAATTTTGGGTGTTTGAACGTGTTTAAGGAATCTTGAAAACAAATCGGATAAAATATCCAATTTGTATCAACTCTCTGGAAACAGAGAGCTGATAGTTAAAAGCAATTACTTTTGTAAACCAAAAAAAAAAATAGTGCAATGTCCATGCGTGAACAGTGCGAGCGCGTACTGTTCGCGTGAACTGTGCGCGTGTGCAATACGCCCGTGCGCACTAAAACTTATTTCTCTTTCGTTTTTGAGTTTCGGACTCCGATTCAGCCCCTGTTTTGTTCTATACACTCGTAATGGAATATAGTATTATATTAAAATATTTAAAAATATATTCATATTTGATACCTATGGGTTAGACCCACTTCCACTGCATAGGGCACCAATCCGACCCCTAGGGGTCCTACATCTGCCCCAATAAAATGGTATCAGAGCAAGTCTTAACCACACAACATATGTATTTGAATCTATGACTTTGTAATTTTAATTTAATTATGCATAAGTTATATTGGATATGCATTGTATATTTTAAATTAAAATTTTTATTTTGACCCAAGCATGTTAATGACTTGATTGTCATAAATCTCTCATGATTAGGTGATTACTTTTAAGTAATAGTATTAATAATATTGGAGCATTATTGGATGGTCCATCTTGTCAATATAAAGATGAATGAGTTCTTATTACTTATGCCCAATACCGTCATTATTGTGAGAGTATAAGTGGCCGGAACTTAGGTCGCTCCAGTAAAATATTAGATATAACGTGATAAGTTGACGTAGTCACCCAATACCGTCATTATTGTGAGGGTGTGCTTACGAAGCTCATTAGTGAACATTGACAAGTATACACCTAGAACACATATTAATCTGATACCGTCATTATTGTGAGGATAAGAAACTGTTCAGGACCAAACTAAGGAATCAAATGGATGTGATTGACCTTTGAGGTCTACTTAATGAGTTTATGAATGCCAAGACCGTCATTATTGTAAGGCTAGAGTAAATGTCATGAGATCCACTTCCCGCTATGAAATTTG